>JAULBM010002213.1:0-33801 GCA_032357055.1 Geukensia granosissima | reverse complement strand
TACCCAAAGGGTCTTTTGTTCACCTTTCACATTTCAATGTGCTGCGGTCGTATCATGCTGCGCTTGCGAAGCACCTCAGTTGATTCTTTGAAAAACATGGCTGCCATTACTAAAAAAACCTAGGGGTCTGACAGAAGATTTTCGCAAATATATCAAAAACCATAGACTTTAGCCAAATTCTGACTATGGTTATAGTGTTCAGCATGATGAAATCTATCTGTGGTGAAATTTTTGTGGAAATCCTTTTTCTTTTGTTGGAGTTATTGCTCTTTTTATATGTATTTAGCTAATTTTTAAGTTAAAGTTTAAAAAATCTTCCCTTTGTGAAAATCTCTTAATTGCCACAAATAAATAAAATTTGTATAAATAAAATAATACTGCCCTTGCCTGAATATTATCAAAATTGTATATATAACCAAATAATAAATAAAAAGACAATCCTTATGATCACAATTCTTGTCTTGGTTAATTTGTCTCATTGAGAGCTTTCAGAAATAAGCCAACAGATTTCGTACTGTTGAGATGAAAAGGGTCAAAGTGGCTAAAAATTCAATTTCCTGTGTTATCATATTACTGTGTCCAGCACGTGTGTGTGTGTGTGTCATAATATCCTGTACAAGATACATTTTGTGTAACAATAGTGTCCATTTGTTTAACTTTCCCACTGCACTTTGCACAGCATCTCATATACTTGATGCAGTGTTGCATTTGTAAATTGTTTTCTCTTGTATGAGGTGTATGCTTTCTAGTTTTAAACATGTGGATTTATGCTCATTAAAAAATGTCATAATTTTACACTTCAATTCATATTTGAACTGAATGACTGATGTAGTCTATCAGTATAATTGCCCATTGAACCACAATTTCTTCTTCAAAGTGTTCCTGCAGTTATCTTGATAGTTCTTTGCTGAGTGTTTGTCTGATATTACCCAGCCAGTGTAGGGCAATGACAAATGCCTAAAATTAAATTTTGTTTGTTTGTTGTTTACCCACAGACCCTTAAAAATCTGCCCAACTTTCAAAATGTTATTGTCTCTATTTTGAATTTTTTTTTTTGGATACGATATTCCGCTGATGACCAAATTGTTATGTTTTAGAAATGTGCTTAATATTTTGCCGAAACCATTCATCAGAGTTATTAAAGATTTAAAAAATGAAATATTTTTCTCCTGACCCTACTCTGAAGGTACAGTGGGAAGCAGCAAACAAACATTTTTAAGGTTGGCCTAACAGTGTATGCAGGAATACTACAGTGAGATTTATTGATACACTAACTTGGGAGTATGACCCAAGAAGGGAAAAAAATATTAATTTAAATTAAACTCAGGATTCCAAAAAGGAGGTAGAAATGACTTATAGCAGTTTTGAATCATATTCATTTGTATTTTCTGCTTTGAAACAGAGTTAGAGATAAGACAGGCTAAAGGCTATATTGATAAAGATGTGATTGTTTTGACTGTGGAGGATCCCAAGTGTAATGTTGGAAGTGGTGGTGCTACAATCAATGCTCTGTTAACAGTCACAGAATACATCAGTGCTAAGAAAGGTTACTCAGTAAGTATGACTGTTAGAACATGATAAATTCAACAACTTGTTAACCTGTAGAATACAAAATTCTAGTGCTGAAAATGTTACTCACAAATGCTGCATTCACACGGACATACAATGCGAATTGAAAGCACATTCAAAAGCAAATTGAAGACGTCAAACTCATTCACACACATGCCTAAAGGAATTCAAATGCACGTTGAAAGCATTGAAATATTAACCATTTGCTGGATGCACATTCAATAACTGCATACTTGCATCAGGTGTAAATGTGGCATTAGTTTGACTTTTTAAAAATAATAAAATTTACACAATTGTAAGCTACAGAGAACATGGTTCTAGTACTAAAAAAGTTACTTTCTAAGTTTGACTCTTTGAATATGGTGAAATCAACACCTTGTTTATCTTCAAAAAATGATCCTAGTGCTAAGAAAGGTTGCCCATTTTCATGTAATGGTTGCACTATAATCAATATTTTGTAACCATTACTTAGTACATAGTGCTTTAAAGGGTTTTTGGTGAAAATGTTGGCAGGCACTTTTTATTAGTTGGATACTTAGTATCTATATTACCTATGGATGGCACATCTATTATCAAACCACATTTCTCAGCAATTCTTTAATGTTCAGTTCACTCAAAGATGTTCTATAAGTAAAAATTTGATTGATTTATTTATTGTTGCTTAATGACCAGAGGCAAGTTTTCATGCAGTTACAATCAAATGTGCCAAGCATAAATTTGGTGCAAAAATTTTTGCATGATTTATTAACAAATCAAGTAGTGCATGTAATTCATGTTATTTCATGTCAATTTCACAAGAAATTTTTTTTTCATGTGGTGTGGAATTTTTCAACATTTTTTTCATGTGAAATTTATTATTTGCATGAAATATCACGTTCTTAAAACATGAATTTGATGTGAAACATGTTCCCATCAAATTCACATCAAAATATTAAAGTGTGAAAATGACATGAAAAATTTTGCATGGATTTATTGTGTATTTTTCATGTCAAAATGACATGAAAAAATTTTCACACAAAAGTCATATGTAATTAGTGTAAAAACGATACCAAAAATTTTATGCATGAAATTCATGCATGGAACATTTGGCTGTGTAATCAGGATGAGATAAAGTTATCAAACAATAAATCATAAATATGGAGGGCTGGAGGTCAGATCAGGGAATCTTTTAGCCACAACATGCCAAATTTGGACTGTAGATGAAGTAAAAAGAATCTGTTCCACTCTCCAATGTACATGTGTACATTGTACTTAGTTAAAATTTATGTCTTAGCCAATGTTTCAAAAATCAAAGTTTTATATCACTAATTCTTCTTTAATTAGATTTATACATTTCTTGGTCTAGTAGTAGTAGTAGTAGTAGTAGTAGTAGTAATAGATGAAAAATATATAATATTGTATGTTTTAATTTACAGGTAATCAACAGTGATGTACTACAATACTCACACATCCTCATATTACATAGTGTAAGTATACAAGTAGGAGATGTGGTAGGACTGTCCAGGAGACAACCATCCACCAAATAACAGTTGAAATTAAACTTCCACAAGTTAATTGTCATTTATATAGAATTTTTACCTTTGGGTTGGTTTTCATTGAATATCAGCATTCTGTTAAGTGTAAAGGCAGTCATGTGACTTGACATTTGATGTTTTATAACCCATTGAACAACAAAATTTATGAGAGCATGTGGGTTCATGGCATTAATGAAGCTATATTTAAAAAGGTGATTGCTTAGGAATCTGGCATCTTCAAATTTATTTCAGCTAATGATTTTTATGTAACTTTGCTTGTGATATAGTCCAGAATGTTATTACATGTATGAGAACTGAGTGCTTATTTTGTAGTTTCATAAGATTATAAAAGCATTGTCAGAAAGCACATTTTTATTAATATACAAAATCTTCTTCTTTTGCTGTTTTATATGGCAGTGAAGCAATCAGTCCAGAAAATGATGGACTACATGTACAATGAAACTTCTACATTACTTTGGTTTACAGGGTAGATTGCATGCATGTGATGCCTATTGGAGCACCTTAATTGCTTATTCAGTTCTGAAAATGATGGACTGTGCCTAAGGAAGCAGCTATATTATTTTGTTTTTACAAGGTATATCATACATATCTGATTCCTGTCCAGTCCAGAAAATGATGGATTGTGTGTACAGTTTAATTGCTACATTATTTTGTATTACAGGGTAGATCGTACATTACCTGTATAATGCATGTGGCAGAACCATAATAACCTATCAAGTTAGAAAATAATAGACTATTGGTGTACACTTAAACTGCTTTATTCCTTTGTTTTACAGCTAAGATTGTACCCATGCAATGCCTATGAGATCACTTATATTACCTATTTATTCCAGAAAATGAGAGTCCATGTGTACATTGTAACTACTGCATTTCAGGGTACTAGTAGAACATTCCCATATATAATCCTTCATGACCTCTCCAGTCCAGAAACTGGACTCAATTGCATTGTGTATATGGCATTGTTTTTCAGGATTGATCATATCCATATACCTCTGGGGAAGCTTTCATAAAAAGTCCTGTCCAGAAATCAATAGACTACGTGTACAATGTAACTGAAAAATTAAAGGGTAGGAGATTCCCATATAACTTTGGGCGAACCTTCATGATTCATGAACCATACTATATTTACAGTTTATATACCACATTGTTTTTCAGGGTAGATCATATCCATATGACACCTGTGGGAGAACCTTCATGACACTACCTGTCAATTATACTAATCCAGAATATGATGGACTCATCACAAATGTAGACTTACTTATCAAAAATATATCAGAAAAGGTGGGTATCTTTAAGTCTGATATATTTAGAACTCATGAGTGTATCTTTGAAAATATGGCTTGCAGTTTCAATAAATGTAGTTTCTTGCATCTTTTTGTAACAGCCTCTTAAATTAAGGTAGTAGTAACACTTCAAAACTTTTCATATCTTTGAAATGGCGAGGGCATTCAAATTGTTAAGTCACAACCAAGATAATTCATCATCATTTATAATTATAATGCATTGGTTGGCCATTGTGATGAATATATAGATCATGACTTTGGTATATGTTTGATCTTTGATCAATGTTTATTTTCTGAAGGCCTCATCTCATTTTCCAACTTACATCAGATGGAATAATCAGTAATATTTTCTCAGTCGATGATAACCTAAGAATTTGTTTTAGTTGGCAGTAAAATCAGGACCAGGGTTATGGGTTTCCAGTACAGATATGATTCTATCAATACCTAAAAATGCAGGTATGTTGAACCTAGAATA
Source organism: Geukensia granosissima (assembly GCA_032357055.1). Lineage (NCBI taxonomy): Eukaryota > Metazoa > Mollusca > Bivalvia > Mytilida > Mytilidae > Geukensia > Geukensia granosissima. The sequence goes on along the minus strand of JAULBM010002213.1, from coordinate 28,939 downwards.
TCTTCTTAACAATGATAATTTCTGGTATCAAATCATCATTGCAAAAATAACCATCATGGAAACATACATTTTCTTCTCTAGTACTTAATTCCCTGTCTTCCAATATTTGGCCCTGAGTGTACCTGATGAAAGTTAATCCATAAAAGTGCTTCATACACAGTGAAATTTAGGCATTTACCTTTGTTGTTTTTTTTTTTTTAATTTTTTTAAACATCTGTTTGATAAAAGGGAGAAATTCAAGGTACTATTTTTTGAAGAAATTGTTTCGTCCCCACAGAAATCTAGTGAACTATAGGCAACAGAAATTATTTAGTACAAAATGCAGAAAAGATGTGGATTGTGTCTTTCTGGCATTTATTCTATATTCTTCCAGTTAACAAGTTAAAGATATATTTGATATGCATTACATGAAGACAAGATTTTGCTCTATTGCAAAAAAAAAGTGTTGGATTAGAAATATGTTAAATAAAATTAAGAAGAAAATTGAACCGGTTTGTTATTACAAGATACGGTAACAATATTTTTACTCTTTTTAACTTTCTAGTAGTTATGGGATTCTAAAATACCTACTTCTATTATTATTGACATGACAAACAGCAAATAATCCATGTTCAGAATGGGGGTCAGGATGCTGAGTGGTTCTATGTACAAATGTAGTTGATTTAAGCTTTACCTGAACAAATCACCTGTACAGCAAGAGTTTATCTCTGGATTTGTACCATACAGAAAAGTGTTCAATCACACTTAAAGTGTTATAAGGTTTGTCAGGTTGATTGTCTGATGTTGGTGGTTCTTTCCAAGCATTCTGGCTTTCCCACCAGTAAAACCAGTAAAACGGATCACTGTGATATGACTGAAAAATTATTGGAAGTAGGGGTAAACCCCAAACAAACAAAACAAACTTTTTCTAAAGAAATTTACAATTTTTTTTCAGAAGTCCCTTGGCAATCCTGTGATGCCTGTGCAGTAACAGTACCTAGTACACCTAAGTACTGTAGAGACCATGGTGTATACAAGATAGATAAAGATGTAAGAAGGTTTCTTATCACAGTTTTCTTACTAAACTAAATTTTTATCATGATCTATTGGTGACTTCGTTTCCAGAGGAAATTTACAGTTTGTCATAATAACAAAAGGGTAAATAGTCAGCTCTACAGATTTGCAATTTTAAATTATTTTATTTTGTCATTTTCAAAAGAATTTTAAGTTTTTTCATCGTAATAACAAAAGGGTAAATAGTCAGCTCTACAGATTTGCAATTTTAAATTATTTTATTTTGTTTAAATTCAAAGTCTTTGTATAAGATAGAATAATTGGGGTAGACATAAACTTCAGTGATGGATTTCAAAAGAATTTTAAGTTTTTTCGTCATAATATTATTTTGACTATTGTATCACACACTTAAGATCAATTTTAAACTTGTGACACTTTGACAAATTCATTTTCAGATTGTTTTATAGTGTTATATGAAAAACCAAAAGGTAATGATAAGCTAAATCTTTATTTTAGGGCAATGTTGCCGACATATTGTATCAGAAAGATATGGGCAGTTTAGAATGTTGTGAAAGAACAGATGGCAAAGTTCCTGTGGTAGGATTCCTTAATTCGTTTGTAACAACATACTATTAACTGGCTTTTCTTTGTCAGCTGTATATTTTCACAATTAGTGACATTATGAAAGATCATGAAAAATAAATTTCAGAGAATATTCTGAAATTTCTAATATTAACTGCTGCAAGTGTGGAGCTTCATGTGAAATTGCAAATGATGTATGTCATAAAGTAGGTCCTTGAATATTTTGCTAGAAAGGTACTGAAACAACTGGTGAATGTAATATGTAATAAGTACAAAACAGGATTTGTCTTTGGTTAGACCTGACTTGTTTTTTTATATTTTATCTAATGTAATGCAATTGTTTTCACAAAAATTCATAAGTGTAGATTAATAAATAGTTTAGGAATCAAGAAAAACTCATTGTGATGACATAATTTACAATAAAATTACACTTACAACATTTTGTTAAATAGACTGCAGCTGCATATGTCCATGTCTGTGTCATTTGTCAAAACTTTTTTCAGGCATTCAAATAAGGTATGACCAACAGCCTACCATGGTATAGGACCCCCAAAGTTTTTTTTGTAGGTTACATTTCAGTGCCAGTTGGAACTTGGGAAGCTTATAGAAGGCCATAATACATAACTTCAGCCCTTGTAAAATTTGTTTAAATTGCAAAATTAAAACTGTTGGAACCAAGTTAACAAAAGACTCTCTGCAAAAATTGTTTAGAATGCATATTTGATTTTGAAAGGAGCAGGTCCAGTAAGGCTCATTTTCGGCCCAGAAATTTGCACATAATTAAAACCTTAATATAGTATTACCTAAAAGTGTTTGTTGAATAGAAAAATAAATGCTCTTAATATGTGCAGCTTTCTTTTTGGTAAAAAAGTTCATGTGCTTTAGCTATGATGTCATCAAATAAGTCACTTTCCCAAAATATTCAAAAATGTTCATATTTTTGTTGATTTTAAGGGATTTTTGGCTCTAATCCTATTGGTCGCATGTGTGTTACACCAAAATATTGACATATATGATGTAACACACTAAACTGCATAATATATGTAAAATTGAGGTGTAACACATGTGTGGCCAATACTGAAATGGCAAAAAATGGGTATAAATTAGACAATATTCGGCTTATTTGTTGGATTTCCCTTTTTTGGAAGAAGTTTGAGCAGTTGAAAATCACTAAATCTAACAATTTTTATCAAAAAGGTTAATTAAGTCTTAAAGATATGACATTATTGTTTGCAAAAAATGTAAAACTTCAAATTTATACTAAACTTTATTTTTGAGGCTGAAAACGGTCCTTATCGAACCTACTCCTTTGTCAAGGTTCATTATAATCTAAGTTTATATGGAGCTTTAGAGTGATGATGGCATACAGCTTAATTTTAATGATTAAGTACTGTAATTCTGTTGTGAAATAAATGGACAGTTATATATTAAATGATTACTTGAAGTAAGATTCAATCAATTCAGGTCTACCTTGCAAAAATTAGCAAAAGTTTTGAGCTTCAATAAAGTGTTGGTAAAGTGAACTTTGCAGGTGATTTCCCATGTTGTTAAAATCATTATCAGGAGGATTCAGTCATACAATACGTATTCCTCATAGAGTTTCTAAAATGGCTTCTACCAGTTATCAAACTTCTTGTCAGTGTAAGCTCCTTCACAATGGCAGCTAGACAAATGTGACTAATTCATTATTTCATAAGTGATGGAATAATAATATGTAGGTTTTCTTTAGTGGCTAAAATTCCAATGTCCGCCTAATTTTTGTAAAATATCTGGAAGTGTAAGAAGTAGTTTTAGAAACTGACTGACGAATTTGTATTTAACTTTTAACTCTGTATGTGGATCTTCAATATAGTACTACAACTTAATTACTGTTCACAAATATTTTAATTGCATTATTTTAGTAAAATTGTAGAATGGTATTAAATTATTCTGACCATAATTAACCACCTGATTAATAAAAATACCTGCATTTGATAAAAGAATATAATATTAAGACATCATAAAAGATCAGGAAACTAAGGAAAATTCATTAAATCTAAATTAATTTTCTTAATAATAAACAAAGGTTTACAGATAATTTTTGTATTCAGAAATAATATCTTTTTGAGAATTAATGAAAAATCATGTTTCCATCTGTATTGTTAAAAATTATAAATATTTTACTGCAATTTTTATTTTGGTGTGAATACCTTAAATTATAAATTGTTTTATTGTAGGTTCCCTCTGTTGTATATTTTAGCAGTACTGTGGCAGGAAAACTGTTAAGTTTTTACATGAAGCCACCACTAGATGCCTGTACCTATATGGGACTTGATAGTGGTGAGCCACCCATACAGGTAATATTTCTTATGTACAATCATTAGCTGAATGCTAATAGATTTAGTTGAAATAAAATGTATCAGTATATCAGGGTTTTTGTTCCTTTTCAGACCAGGAAATTTCACCAAATGCTACTAATCATTTTATTTTTCCTTTTACCAATTGAAATGGAAGAAAAACATAGTACACACAACACAACATTGAAAACTAAAGCTGGAGTAACATGAACCCTACAGAAACTAGGGTGAGTTCAAGTGCTCTGTAAGGGTAAGCAACTGCAGCTCCACTAGTGTCACCCCTTGTGTTATTCAGCAGACAAAGCTATTGTTTATTCAAATTGATGTATGTCACAACAGGTAAAGGAATAAATGCATTCATGAAAGTGGGAAGATATCTGTTGTCATTTTTGAAATGAATATTTCATACTCTTCAACCAAGTAATTCATGATTTGCACTTTTTGGTTGGCAGTCTCATTGACAATCATACTCATCTCCTATTTCTATTTTAAATGTTTTTTCATTGTTTTTTCTACAAATTTAGTTCTGTTTTCAATATACAGCTGTATGATTTATTTAATTCTAGCTGTCTTTATTTTTTGATGTGATGTTACCAATGACAACAGAAGCTACTGAAGTAGAATTTGTGTCAGGTCAAAGTTCAAGAAACAGCACAGAAGACAACTCTGAACAAGATAAAACAATGACATCAGCAAGGGCTTTACTATGGAAGGAACTCAGTAGTACCAATATATGGACATGTATGTATAATACATCTCATGGTTTGAAAATCATATTTAGTTAAGCACCAACATCTTTGATGCAGACGCCTCATAATGAATGACATTCACTCATGACTCCCATTTGGTGTTGCCACTGCACTATCAGGTATTTTTGCTTAGTGACGTCAAATTTGTAAAAATCTATCATTATTGACAGTTGCCCATTGTTTGTGAAATTTTTCTGAAAGGTGAAGTCACAGAACAACCTTATATGGCAACAGCTACAAAAAACAGTGGGCATTATTCATTTTCACTTTGTCTCTCAGTTCATCATTACTTTTTTTTTTAAACTTCAGGAAGCGTGGTTGCCAAATCTCTGCCTGATGCACATACTTTTTCAGCTGTTTAAATGCATGTTTTTATTCACCCTGCTGTACACACAATGTCAATCTGCTACCTTTCTCTTGGAAGCTTATAAAAATATAAAAAAAAAATTGATTTTGTTTAAATTAACATATACTTTCAAGCAAACTTTACCAATTTTGCAAAACAACAGTGACATACTATTTAATAAAAAAATCCGGTATTTTCTCTAGAAATATTTATTTTAGGAAATGTTTTGTTCAAATTGACATGGCTGTCTCATGGACAATCATGCCACATCCCCTATTTTTATATGAGTACACAAAAACAGCCAGAAGATATTTTTACTAAACACATTTTATTTAATTGTTTGGTACTGTTATTTTATTATCAAATTAATCATAAAAATACTTAACCAGTTCAACCATATCGACATAATTTTAAAAAACCTTACCAGTTGCAACCTTATCAAAGTAATCATACAAATACTTTACCAGTGTTAATCTCATCAAAGTTATCATACAGATACTTTATCAGTGGCAACCTTATCAAAGTAATCATACAGATACTTTATCCGTGGCAACCTTATCAAAGTAATCATACAGATACTTTATCTGTGGCAACCTTATCAAAGTAATCATACAGATACTTTGTCAGTGGCAACCTTTTCAAAGTAATAATACCTTATCAGAAGCAACTATATCAAAGTAATCATACAAATACTTTATCGGTGGCAATCTTATCAAAGTAATCACAACATACTATACCAGTGGCAACCTTATCAAGGTAATCATAAAAATTCTTAACTGGTGGCAACTTTATCAAAGTAATCAACATTCAAGTAAACAGCTATCTGATGTGAGCCTGTTGTAAAAGGTAAAATATATTATATGTGTATATTTGTAGGTATGATAGAGGAAGGATCATTCCATTATCTGAGTAATACAGTTTTAAACCACAAGTACCAAATAGTGGACTGTCCTTTAATGGACAATTTCCCCAAGAGTGAATTAACATGGGACAGGTTTACACATGCCTATTTACAGGTATAACCATATAGTTTTTCTATTTATTTAAATTTATGTGTAAATCCAGAGCTATCATTTTAATTTCAAAAAAGATTGATGTAATAGTCTTTGAATGCTAGTCAGGAGGATTTTGATAATGGCCATTCTTCTGCCCAGTTTTCGTTAAATGCTATAGCTGTGCTTACAGACTAGTCTTATTTTATTCTACAATAAAATGAAAATTTGTACAAAAAGATGAGTTGATCTCAGATGTTATCATGTCAACAATAATTCTTACCGGTGCCTTCTTAGTTCTAAAACTGATTTAGACTTAAACCTACCGAGTAAATGACCATTTAAAATTGTATTTGACCCAAAAATTGACCAATAGTGCTCAGTGTTTAAAAAGCACAAAACACTGTACTTATACACACTTATATGAAAAGATTATTTGATCGATATATTTGTAGTTTTAGACACATGAGTAAAGTACTATTTTATTGACTACAAAGTAGTATGTTTGTGAGTAACATTTATAATTAATAGCATGTTTTCAGACAGGAGTAAAGTGGGTAATTTATAATCAAAGTATGTTTCATTGATCACATTTTTTATTAATTTTGGAAAAACCCCTTGGAGGAATCTTTATAATTGTTACAAAACACAAAAATCCAGTAACTTTTGTATATTTCAAAATTTTTTTACATTAATTTTTCTCCACTCATATGGAAAATTGGGATATCATTTTCCATTATAATGATTTTTGCTTGCAGGATTTGTGAATGTTAGAAAATGTAAAAAAAAAATTTGATATATTTTTTTTATCTATTGACATATATTTATTTGTTATTTCAAATAAAATGAGCTTGGTGGTACCAGAAATACAAGAGTTTAGATGTCATGAGAACTTTAATTTTTCACAAAAAATAGAAATTTCACACGAGCAGAGGACAAACAATAACACTTGTCATACTTTGAACACCATATTTCATTGTTGGTAAGATAGTTTATTCTCATTCTAAATTTTCTTTTTAAAATTTTGTTATTGATTTTAGAAATAATTGTCAAACCATGAGAGACTCAGTGAAAAATACTTTAATTACATGTTTTTAGACAGGCGTTAAGGTTGATAATTATAATTAATGGCATATTTTCAGACAGGAGTTAAGGTTGATAATTCATGATTAATGACATGTTTTCCGAATGGAGTTAAGGTTGATAATTTATAATAAATGGCATGTTTTCAGACAGGAGTAAAGGTTGATAAGGAAAGTGTTGTTTTGAACTCTGTGTTGACTGGGGATGTAGAAGTTGGAGAGAAGTCTGTCGTCAGTGGTTGTTACATTGATGGTCGTGTGGTTGTGCAGTCTGATTCTCTAATATCGGGTCTAAAAATAGAACATCATGAGGTAAGTTTTATAAGAAAACATTCAGCAGGACTTCAACAATTACTTACAGAAATCCTTTTGGATAAAGAATAGGAGTACTGAAAAATTGATATGGATAAATGTTAAACAAGGAGCACATTTCAATGCTGATCAAAACTTGTTTATCTAAATCTTGACCTTGAATATTTTAAGTTTTTATGTTGTTGTGCTGATGTCTTCTTGAAATTTACCGTCCATATCATCTTGCTTTTTTTGCTATGCCAAATATTGTCTTTCTTTGTGATAGGAAAATTTGTGTCAGTTGATAAAAAAATACTTGCTGTTAAAGTTTAATGAGACTTTTGCATAGCTAGAAACGTTTGCTATTTTATCTTTGAGAAATCCTACTGAAGTTATACATTTAATACGAGAACAAATGCAAATTCATTATAAATTGTTAAGTAAATTGTTGTATTTCAGACAAGGAAAGCAATAAAGTTTGCTGATGCTATAGTAGTACAAGGTTATAATATCTTCATCAGATCTCTAGGCATGACCAAATATGTTTTAACTACACATGGGAGGTTTGATTTAATACAGGTTAGAATGATAAATTATTTGGAATATTAACATTTTTATTGTTGAACTGCACATATTTTCTATAAATTAAGTTATCTTGTTATCTGTAGGAAGGATTTTAAAATCTTGTTTTTAAGGCATGACTTGTAGGCCACATCTTTTAATCTATTGAATATCTGGGGATAATTGTATACATATGTATATGTTATTCAGGCTTCAGACAGGGTATATCACACTTTATACCACATCTGAAGTTTGAATAACTTATATTATGATGATCTGACTTTAACAGGTATTTTTATCAGGTTTTCATATGTTAAAGTTAATGAAATTCAGAAACATCAATGGCAAAGATTTTTCTGTTTTGTAATTAGTCTCTGATGTCATCTTCAGTTGTCAACAAAAACTTTTTGTTTGCCTGCAACATCTACTCTGAGTTTCTTTCAGATGAAAAACATTGTTAAATTATGTTTGATTATTCAACCTTTTTTTCAGAGTTTAAATGTAAGTTAAATATGCAAATGCAAGGACACCAGTCATATTGATTTTTATATACCTTGGAAGTTGCCATTGCTAAAAGCTGACATATCTGGCTGCTTATTCAATCAAAAGCTGACATTCTTTTGCAAATCATAATATTTCATATCATACCAAGCACTTGAATTTTATTGCTGAGGCATGTAACATGATATTTTCTTTTACCAGTATGAACAATAATTAGATATCTGATTCCTGATTATCTTTCAAGTAAACTGTTTTTCAGCTGTTTTGTTTTCTCTTAGCAACCAATGTGGCGTTCTACCAGTAATTTTTGTAACAGTCCATGGTTAGTGATGATGAATAGGACTGGCATTATCAAGGAAGATCTCTGGTCAACTGACGTTGTAGGTATCCACATATTTATAGGATATACAGCTTTTCCCATATCACCACTGTTGATTTCGGCCTGTATGGTCTATTTTTCATCTTTTTTTTTTTAGCAGAAAATTTTTACATGTTGCAACACAGTTGAAAAGGAGCTGTTTTCATTTTTGTTTGTTTTGGCATTCAAGCATTATTTTGGTATTGAAAATCTGAATGTTAACCCAGAAAAGCACTTTATATGCAGAAGGAATTTATGATTGAATTGTTTTAAATCGTTATAAAACAAAATAAGGAATAAATTGCTGTTTTTTAACATTTATTCCATTTCTTTTATCTTTTATAACTTACAATGAAACATATTTATAATAAGGCAGATGTGAAAAAAGATAAACATTATTCTGTTTATTGACAATTTTTTTAGTGAAACATGATTTGAAGAGGTATTTTCAAATTAAGAGATGCAGCCATATCTGGACCTAGTCAAATAACTGGTTATTGTCCTTGATATTATGACATTACAATTAGATTATATTGTGGCTGATGTCAATGCATATAGAACCAATAGAATGGACTCAACATGTTATTTTAGTACTTTTTTTAAAGTACCTCATTTGCAGTTTGATATGTTCTATTAACGAAATTCACAGCCTAAATATAGAAGTTTGGTGCAACTAAAAATCAGTATTCTAATAAAAAAATTGTAATGGTTGGCAAGTTGCCACATACTGATAACCTGAAATGGAGGACTCCTTAAAGTTGTATAGGCTGACATTGGTGCACAGTAATTATGGAGATGTTTTTACATTTGTTGTGTAGAAAAAGGAGATGTGGCTCAGACAGTCATCTAAACATGTAAATCTCAAACCTCTACAGGTTGCCATAACATTTTCAACAATGGATACATGTCCACACCCTAAGCCAAACTGTAAAAGGCCCCAAAAATCAAATTTGATAATATTCATATAACAACTATTGGACAAATAAAGTAAAACAAGTAACACTTAAACATAAAAACAACAACAATCACTGGATTACATGTTCCTGGCTTGGACATAAATGTGGCTGACATAAACATTTCTGTGAGTACTCACTCACCCCTTTACTTGGGATAGTGATTTGACAAAATGACATTAAAACCAAACTTAAATAACAAACTGTATAAGATTTAACTTTTGAAATTGATACATAGTACGAAGACAATAACAAATAAAACATGAAACAATATGTACTGACCTTGAAAAAGTACTTGCAGTTTTTGATGGCTAGTTTAAAATCCAAACACAGTTAATAGCCAATCTGGTTCCTTAGGCTAAAACATCACTTAAAACTTGTCTGGTTGGATTTAATGTAGAAATATATCCTTAAAAGCCAAAGAAAACTAGGTGTTGTGCAAGAACCAAAATTTAAAAAGTATCGACAGCATGTAGGACAAAAATTTCACAAAATAATGACTGAAATTAGTTTTGGGCAGAGAGTCCATATTAATACAAAAGAAAACCAATATTTAGTGTTATAGAGATAACCTTTATGTATAAGTTAAATCAGGTTACTGACAAGTGTTTTTTTTTTTCAGGATAATGATAACCAGACAATTATGACAGCTAAACTTTTCCCAGTGTTCCACGCCACTGAACAGGTTGGTTTAACAGAAATCTTATGGTTACAAGGTCAAATAGAAGACAAAGATGGCTCAATTTTACGAAGGTAAGATTTATAGTCCAACATTGGGTAACAGACAAAATTTAGAATTATTACTTATTTAATAGAAAGAATATGGAATATAAGCCAGAAAGACACAATCCACATCTTAACCTGCACCAGACATGCCAGGGTCCAGAAAGGAAGATGTGAACATGTCAAGTTATTGACTTTCGTTCATATTAAGCTATATTACTTTTTGAAATTTCCCCTATCATAAGTGCTCCACTTAAGTAGCTGTTTTAAATTTCGTAATCACTATTACTGAGAGGGACATATTTTAGCTGTAAAATTTCACAACCTTTATTGTTACTATAAACAGAAATACAATCAAATGTAATTTCATTTATTATCTAACAAATAAATGATGGTGACATTTTGGAATATGAAATCTCTGCTAATATCACAATCACCTAGTGGTCAAGCTTCTGAAATTCTAAATTGAGCTGAAGACCAGACATATACTCCCAGATCTCATTATATCACAGATTTATGTCCCATATTGACTTACTGTCTTTAAACCTTACTCTTTAAAATGGCTTTTTGGAAATTTTAAAAAATTTTAGGAAGGGTATTTCCCATTGTAGATTTTATGCCATCGAAAGTACTAAATTTTCAAAATAAAATAATCTTAAGCATTGGATTGTATGAATTATTGCATTTAGATGAGAAAGAAATTTGGCAATTACTTTTTAGGTTATATGTTTAGTTACAGGACTTTTTGTAAAATTCACCAAAAGAGTTATCTTCCTTTTACATTGCAAATCCCATAGAGACTTTTCTTTTGCGTCAGTTTCATTTACCATTGTAAAGAATATTAAAATGAAAATAATTTCTGTTAAGACTCACCAAGATGCATTTTTTCTCAAATTTTGATTGATATTATAAAATGATAACACCTTTTACTTTTGAAAAAGGCATTCCATACAGTGATGTTAACAGGCAATTTTGACATGAAAAGATATCCTGGCTTGTTTTGTTGGATTGATTAGTTATTTGGTCTGTAAAGCATTGGCAGGGTGATTTGTACCATGTCTTCCCTTTTCCATTCCATCATTTGTTTACTTCCTGTTTGCTGGGACAGGGCATCAGTGTTCCATGTAAACATTTTCTCTATATGTTTTTTTTTAACTAATTTTAAAAAGTATTTCAATTAAAACATCCAAATACTTCCATTTTTGTTAACTGACAGCTTATTGTTTTTTAATTTGCAGGCCTTCAAGTGGCCCTTTATTTCCTATTTTACATATAAAATCCCTATGACTTTGAAAATGTCCTAAAAGCCCTATTAATTAATAGCTTCGAGTTGAAAATGTATATTATGTTGGTTATATCTCACTTCCTTTAACTTGAAAATTCACATTGTAGCTACACTAAAAAACATACAATATATTTCAAAAACTCATTGTCATCTTCTTATTATTTCATGTACACAACAATAAAATTTAGTAACTGACTGCTGTACAATGGGACAGTTATGAAGATGAAGAAAAATAGAACCACAATTATGAAGATTGTAGAAAAATAGAAATTATCCCTATAATTTATCAAAATAGCCATATTTTACCCTATTTTTCATGAAATTTCCCCCTATAATAATCCATATTTTTGGACCAAAAACCACTTGAAGATCTGAATATACTGAGGAGTTGTTTTTTTTATAAACTGTGTTGTCTTTGATCATGCTTTAATCTTAAGGTAAACCTACAGTGTAAAAAAATCCTTTAGTCTGTCACAACACAATATTTTTTAAATAAAAAAAAGTCTTCTGGCAAGTTGAGTTAATTTACAAAGCCCTTTGATCTTAGAGTTAACCAAACTACAGTGTATTCAAAACAGCACATTAATTTCTATAGACACCTTCTTCTAAGCATTTTTATGAATGGTGAATTTTTTTTTACTGTAAAATGTTTGGTGAAAATTGAATTGCAGATTTAGTAAAATTAAAAAAATAAAAAATTTTAAATGCTTGTAGGTGGAGATCATCATGGAGGCTGTCATTGGAAGAAATTTTATCTTTAGTCAATATTGAAGAGGAATTCCACTGGAAAAGGTATTAATTCTATTGTTAATTATGTTGTTCTCAAAACTGTATTATTTATTGCAGCAGTGCTATTAAAAAGAAAGGATATGGTGTAAATATTCATTCCATTAAGATCTCATATACACAAGTAAATTCCAAGCAATCACCCCAACAATATTGCATTGTATATTTTCCACATTTAACCTATGTGACTACTTTGACTTTTGGTTTTGATGCCATGTCTGGTGACCATATTTTCCTTCCTTTGGAAATCTTATTTATGAATTACTTTTGCTTAAGAGAGTGACTCATGCACCATCTAAGTCATCTCATGACATTCATTTTCATAAAGATGGTGCTACCATTTGCATTCAAAAAACAAAATCATCCAGTTTCTTCAGCATGAACTTACCATCCCTTTACCACATAATTCCCTGTTTTTCTAGCTACTCACAAAGATTATCTTCTCTGAAAGTTCTCATTCCCATTGAAAAAAATGACTGTGCTTAAGGTATAGATTGTAGCATATACTCTTGTCAAAGTTTTATATGCGGTGGGGCATCTTTTGCATTAGAAAGTGGAGTTCCAGGGAAACCCATCCAAGCCCAAGGTGATTAGAAAAGTTGGGCAATACCTGGACCAATTCTTTTTAACATACAGTAAGTCATGTAGACTATTGCCTAATCCTGACTTCTGACCCCAGATATCTTATCTCTTCCATACCACTATAAACACATGTTTTGGCAATGGCTTTTGGAGATCCACATTTTAAATGTTCAATTTGCAATATGTCATTTTCTTCAGTAGATTTTGTGTACCTTGTGTTCTTTATTAAGAAATGACAGAATATTTAACTGTGATTGATATTGCCCAAACCTGTCTTTTGTCTTTTTTACTTTGAAGCATTGTTTATACAGACAGGCATTTAACATTACATAATATATATTGGTCTTGTTACCATATACTGAATATGATGTGGATGTTAAGAGCATGGCTGGGATTGCTATCAACAAAACAAATCAAAACTGTGCATAGAAAGTTTACAATCATTCAGAAACACAAAGCATCAAAGGGTAGGGGGAATCACTTATGTTTAAAGATCAATTGTAAAATATTATCAGTATGGTAAAATGCACCATCATGCTTAGATTTCTTAAACTATTTATGATTGCATTATGGTGCTTGCTTAAATCAAAATTATGATAAATATCATTTTAATTTCATGTGTAATTTTTCATGATAGACAGTTATTCTATAAAGTTCATCAGAGAAACATAGAAGATGGTCTGAGACAGAAGAAAAATATTGGGTTTAGAAGTATTTATATGAGTGCTGTGGTAGATGGATGTACAGATGATATACTTAAAACACTAGACCAAGGTTTGTATTTACAATCAACCTTGTTTAATAAGTTACATAAACAGTATAGAAGTTTATCTGTTCATAAGGAACATTGATTGATTGATTGAATGAATGTATCATAATGTCCTGTTGTAAAGATTTCATGCATAATTAGGACTTAAGTATTTATGAATGATGATAAATGAATCCTATTTTGTACTGTAACAAATGACTAAGTCAGATTTTTAATGTGCTAACTCACTAAAGCAACAGTCTGAAAAGTCTGCAGGAAGACATGCCAATTTACCAATTAACATTATTCTGACTCTGGGCCAACCAGTCTTTGCTCTTACTCTTAAATTCTAGGTGCTTAGCAAAGCAGCAGCAATTTCAAATTTTAATGTTTTTGGTTTGATCTAGCCAGGGTTCAAACCTATGTCCATCAGAACTCAAGTTTTAGCATGCTTACCATTACACCACCAAGGCCGTGAGGAACATTGAATAATTTTTGCTATATGAGATTAACATTGTTAAGTTGGGAGAGGTTGTTTACTGGGAGGTCTTTAGGCTGAGGCAAACAACATTCCTCGGGATTGACAATTTTAGATGTTTACCTCGTTTGAAAACAACAATAATCAATAAATCGGTAAATGCAAAATTTTGGTGGTTATTAAATTAAGAAGGATAAAATTGACTGCACACCAACAATCATACAATACAACTGAGACAAACCCATCCTTGTTTAACTATACTGATATGAATTCATTACAATCAAGTTTAGAAAATTTCTGTCAGCAGAAAGATTTTTGTATATATTTAGTTTATCTATATGAGCAGCATTCTGTGCTATCAATTTTAGGAACAGTTGAATTGGGCTTTTGCTTGATATGAAAAATTATGAAGAAAAACATGAAGTTCATCACTAATAAAATTCTTTCTATTTCATTCAAAGTGGAATTCATACCTGTCAAGTTTTGACAATTTCTATATGAGAGAGTTGATTAATTGATTGATTGATTGTTGTTAACTGCCACGTCTAGTATTTCAGCCATATCGTGGCGAGAACCTACACATATCTAACAATAAAACAGTGAGAATTGACAATATTTTCAGAGATCAAAGGAAAAAAATGAAAATTTGCTTTTAAAACTAGATAAAATTAGTGTGAGTCTCTGGGTGATACTTGACAGGTCACCAAATTTATCTGTTGCATCCAAAATTTTGTTTTTTCTTCAGTGGCAATCAACAGTGTAGGAGAACCAGGTGTAACAGCACGGACACTTGCTAACATAGCGGATGTGTTAGGTTGTATGGGAGGTATACAGGGAGGACTGAGGAGTGGACCAGCTGCTAACAAGTCATGGGCTAAAGCTTTCCATCTGTTAGAGGTAAAGGGGAAATTATTACAAAACATTTATTTACCAGTAATACAACTTGAGTGGGTTTAGATGGCAGGAGATAACTACATGTATACTTAATAGGAGCTTAAAAATCCCAGATAAATAAATTACATGTATACTTGATAGGAGCTTAACAATCCCAGTGGAGATAAGGACATCATGTCCACAGAGCTGTAATACCACATTTGCACTCTGAGTGGGCATCAATATTTCCCACTAATCCTCAGCAGAAGACACTTGATATTTCTGGAATGAATAGCTCTCTTTAGGTGAGAAATATCACAATCAACATGCATTAAAAAGAGTAATGTACATTTTATTAGAATATATACCATAAAAATGAACTACTATAAGAAGATACAAATAAAATATTGAAATACATTATTTGTTGAAGTTGAACTTACAGGCTGTTTTAATCTGTTAAATGTTATAAAAAATATATACTCTCTGCAATCATCACATGATACATACTTATTGGTATAATGGCAAACTTTCCTTCATTCTGAAATAAAGAAGTAAACTTTTTTTTACATTATTTTTAATAGAGATTTTGCAATGTCTTAACTACAGTAGCAGTGTAATTATTTTAAATAGGACTTTCAGTTTTTTATCTTTCAATCAATTAGGTAGGAGACTTACAGAATGGTATTTCTGCCTTAGCCACAGAGAGGTCTAACTGGTTGAACAGACCAGATTTATGTATAAGAGCTGCCAGACATTATGAAGGAGCTGCTTCAATTTTCATCAGGCATGCAGTTAAAACAGTTAAAGAGGTACAAATTATACATAATTATGTTGACTTATACTTGAATGAGAAGTATTTGAGGTCTAACTGGATAAACCAGATTTGTGTATAAGAACTGCCAGACATAAAGAGGAGCTACTTCTATTGTCTCCAGATATGTAGACAACTCAGTAAACGAGGTACAAATTATACATCATTATGATGGCTTAAATGGTCAAACTTGAATGATAAATATTTTTGTGATTTCCTTCCATTACCAAGTTGGCATTTATGACAAAAAGGAAAAGTTTGACATTTCCATGTGAACACACTGACATGCATGTATATGCAAATTTAATTATTATCTCCCTTCCTACTATATATACATGTCAACTAGGTACAGGTCCATTATCCACCTATCTGTATGTTCCTCTTAGGATTACTGACAAGTTTATCAATAATAATCATTTAAAAAGGAATTAAAATTTAAAAAGAAGTGAGAAATCTCCATAATTGCTTCTGTAATGTTGATATTAATTCTTGTTGCCAAACCAATTTCATATGCAGAGTTTCATATATTTAATACTTCAATGTTTGAAAGAATATAAATTAAACTTGTCTACAACAGCCCTCATGGATGAAACATTTTGTCATGACAGGTTAGCCAGATAGAAATAAGTAATCATTTTACCAGAAAGAACTATGCTTTAGACATCCAATAAATAGAAAACAAACTGAAGTAACAGTGTGGTAAGCTAAACACACAGCACAAAACCCCAATGAAAAACGAGTGCATACATGTAATCAGGACATGTTTGTAGATTTTCTTTACTCTATGAAAGTAAATACACACTATTAATGTCAGCATTTTGCTTCAGTTTTGATTATAAGTCAAGATACCTTTTGAAAACTGAATATGTAGGTCACCTTGCAATGTGCAAGAACTATTCTTATGTGTCTCTCTAACCCTTCTTTGTAAATTCCTGGTTATAATCCCGAGGGATAAAGGATTTAACATAAAGGGCCAACATTTTTTTTGGTGCTCTTTTTAAATATCAAATGTTGAACAGGCCTAATACTTTTCCAGTTCTTCAAACCAGAGTCTTGTGAATTACCACCAATGAACAAATGGATGAAAGCAGAGTGTCCTGCCAGGATAGATGTGTCAGGTGGATGGTCTGATACCCCTCCCATCACATACGAGCATGGTGGAGCAGTAACTATGGTTGCTTTATTGGTCAATGGAAAGGTATTTATTTTTATTATTGTGTATATGTTTGTTTTCAGCTGATGAAATATTAGAGTTACAAGTTTAGCTGAACCCTTTTGGAGTTTTACAATTTTTGGGGTCAAATTGAGTACCTTTATATTGATTTGTAGAAGGCATTTGTAATTAACTGTAAAAAGGCACATCTTATTAATCTTGAGACACAAGGATGTCCAAGTATTCTTAACTGGTTAAATCATCAGTAACAACCGGGAGCATGATGGCTTTTTTTAATTCCAATTGGCAAATAATTTATTTTTGCTGTAAATGACAAAGAAATGTGTTTCATTCCTCTGGATTAGATATTCAACAGTTTTGCCAGAAACTTACTTAATTTCAATCAGTTCCATGTTTCAATAGGGTCATTAAAGCAATCTTGAATCAACATACCATTTGGTAAATCAGGACCTTCAAAGCAATTTCCCTACCATACAAAACGGTATGACTGGAAGACTAAAATTCCCATGGAATCCTTAATTACAATCTCTTGATTTTCATTGTTGTAAACTTGATTTTCAGAAACCTGTTGGTGCCAAAGTCAAAAGGATTCCAGAGTAAGTATGTCTTATTGCAATGTATTCATTATTGCGAATAATGCGACTGGGCAATAATCACAAAAATAAGAACTTGCCTTATTATATCTGTTTACTACAAATGCAGACAGGTTTTCTTAAAATCACATTAAAAATGCAATAATAAATGAATGCAATAATTTCTGAATTTACAGTACCTAACTTTTGCTTCCAAACACATGATGCAGTACTGATATCTCTTATTTAATATTTTTAAGGTTAAATAAAGCAAGCAAAAATTTGTTACTGAAACTTTTAGCTTTAAAATACAGCATATAAAACCTGCTCCAATTTAACTATTAAGCTGTGTTTTTTATGATAAACAAAGAAAAATAGGAATGGTGTAGAAAATTTGTAGTGTTTTACTTTGTATTTCAGATTAAAGTTAATTTTTGTCATAATAAATGATGGAGTTGAAAGTTCAAGGGTCATTTGTGAGGAACTCCATGACCTTGAAGATTATAACCAGCCTTATGCTCCAGGTACATTATCAGTTTCTCCATGTTGTAATACATTGTTTTAATGATTAAATAAAACATTGGAATTTCTTTTGTTTATATTGAAAGCTGTTGTGTATTTATAAATATTTATTAATACCCATATCTATAATTCCATTTTTAATTATGAATATACTTGTTCATAAAAGATTTATGGATATTAAGGAATAGTTTTTGGCTATTATTAATTTGAGAATTATTTTATTATCTATAAATGATTCATTATTATCCATAATTCATTTAAGAAATAGTTCATGGAGGTTGTAAATCTGTTGGAGATTTTAATATAGGTAAAATAATCTTTGTAAAATTTTACCCTGAGTGGTAGTGAGGTGTAGACTTTACAATGATTATGTTACCAATGTTAAAATCTAAAACAAACTTACGACCTCCATGAAGTATTTCGATTCTAATAGAACAATTGCTGTAATTTTGAAATGGAAGCGAGAACTTGCCATTCCAATAACCTCCCAGTTATGATTCTGGTTTAAGTATTATAAACTCAATCACAAGGATTTTGGTGAGAGTCAAATAAAGGAAAATATTATGAAACATTAACAGCGATGCATGTTATTTTTTCAACATGAGAGCATTTTATTCCATATTCTTATACTGAGGGCACCTATGTGACTTCAAGGCACAATTACTTAAAGTTTTGATAATCTGGTGTAAAATTTTTAAGTATAATCCCTTAGTTGAAACAATAAACCAGTCAAATCAACTACATACTTCCTAAAACAATTAATCAGCCCTAAAAGAGGTATAATATTAGAACTTCAGAAGAATTTAACACAGAACTCAGTGCACCATTAGATGATGCAGCACCATGCTGAAAATAGCTATAGAAACCTCCATATTTAATTTGGAATCACATATCATTAGAAATGTCACAGGTAAATGTGTGTGAACAGTAGAAGCACACACAGGTGAAATTGACATGGCAACGTAATTTGAGCATAGCTCATGCAGGTCATAAGTTGTTGGAGATGGTACTATGCGTAATTCCTGTTGATGTTTTCATGACCCTATAATAGAATTATGGATATCCATAAATCAGATGAATTATTGATAATTTTAAATAAATTATGATATATAAATATCAATAAATAAAGCATTAAGTTAAATTACTCCTGAATGCTTCCTGCTTAGTGGAGAAGCAGCAAATACCAATTTTAATGTCTTTGGTTTGACCCACTAGGGATTGAATTCATGACCTTCCACAATCAAGGTGAGCAGGCTTACATTTACAAAACCAGTCAAAAATCTATATGATATATATATATAATTATACAGATATCATTTTAATTTATGAATATTTTTAATTTGTTTATGAATATCCATAATTTGTCCAATTGATGGATGTTTATTATTGAAATATGGATATTTATAAATGAATTATGGATAATCCTTCATGATTTATTGATATCCATAAATAAATTTTGATCTATTTAGCTGGTGGTACCATGATTTGTTCATTTAATAACTATATCCATTCCACATAACTTTCAATGGTTTTTAATACTTTATGTTCATGTAAAAAACTTTTTTTGTCTCCTTCCATTTTTTGTTGTTTATTTTACTTTTTTAACTACAAATCTTAGCTCATTTCCTTCTGTAGTAAACGTTTTAACAAAGGTTGATATCTTTTTTGCTATGAGATGATAAAATGTTTAACTGATAGATGACATCATCAGTAGATATATTACATAAAAGATCTGAAATTCTGATTTGATCATCTTTGTTTTAGGTGCTCTACTAAAGGCAGCTTTTATATGTGGTAATATAATTGATATAGAATCAGATCAACCATTAAAAGATCAGCTTCAAACTAAATATGATGGTGGATTTGAAATACACAGTTGGTCTAATTTACCACTTGGTTCAGGTATGGTCATGTGTTATTCTGGAAAATAGTCACTCTGATATATACCTTGATCATAATGTCATTAAATAAAAAACATGTTTAGTTTTTGAAAAAAGAATGACATCTTTTTACAAGTCATTGTAGTCTTTTTCATGAACTGGTTCCCCTCTCTGTAATGCAGAGCAGAAGACAGAACTGATGGAGATACATCCATTCATTCCACTTGTAAATCATACCTAACTACATTTCTTGTGCATATTGCTGAATGATATAGAATATTAGTGTCTTGTTTGACTTCGATAACAAGTGCTAAAACTTTTACGTAACCTGTCAATGTGATAGTCCTGATCTGCAGAATTAGATTGAACAAATCACTTTTCTCTCTGTTTCTGATTGGACTGGCCCACTTTTCTTTTGGTTTGTTTAAAAATATATGTTAGGACTGTAAATATGTCTTTCATTCTGATAAATCCTTCATTCCAAATGACTAACAACTTGTCAGCAGGAATTTTTGTCAGTTATGACCTTCAAGAATAAAA
Organism: Geukensia granosissima; assembly: GCA_032357055.1. Classification (NCBI taxonomy): domain Eukaryota; kingdom Metazoa; phylum Mollusca; class Bivalvia; order Mytilida; family Mytilidae; genus Geukensia; species Geukensia granosissima. The sequence goes on along the minus strand of JAULBM010002213.1, from coordinate 8,221 downwards.
TTTATATATGAAAAATTGTCTTGTAATCAGTAATCCCTACAATCCTTGTGGTGGTAAGGAACATTGGAAACTTGTTTAATTTTCTGTAATTTTCAAGCTTCAGTTATAACATACCAAAAATGAAATTTAAAAGTAGATAGAAGTAAGAAATTTCACGAAGATACAATGTAAGTGTTAACTTTTGTTTTTTTATCCCAGTCACAGACAATTTTGAGGACATAAAGAATTACTCTGTCAGCCCACATATCTTGTAAGCTTGTTTCTGCTTAATTGTTTAGTGGATGTGATGAAAATTTATACAAGTTTAAGCATCAAATGAAGATGTGCATGAATTAGTAATTTCCTGTCAGATGCAAAATAATGCAATTTAAGAGCTTTGGCAGTCTTTCTTTATAGTGGATTCATGTGTATAATCTGATGAGCATTGCTCATAATTTTCTGGTTTATTTTACAGGAATGGGTACCAGTAGTATATTGTCTGGAGCCCTTATAGGTGTTATACTAAGGGCTGCAGGGAAATCATGTGACAAAATGGGATTGATTCATTTGGTAAGTTTCAAGACACAGTTATAATCATTTTAATAAGTGTTGTGTATATTTTTTATGAATTTATGCTGAAAGGGAAACTGTATCCCACAAGTAATGTTTGTACTAAGGAATAATTGGTCTTAATTTGTTTGCAATTTTACAATTGGTTTTATTTTATGGTACCCTGATGGATATTATAAGGCACAGTTTAATATTTATTTTGAATACAAATTGTGACTTTTTGGCATTACAGTGTATTTCAGTTTGTAAATGCTTTAAAACATAAAAACATTTACCGGTATAAAACTTCATTGAATAAAAAAGTGTGTTTCTGCAATTGTAATTACAATTCCTCATAAGACATACCCTAAGGATTCCTTTTCAATGAGAAAATCAGCATGACAACTGAGAATTAGCAAACTACATTATTTTTCTTTTGAATGTAAAATACACTCGGATATTAAAAATTTAAACAGATTAAGGGGATGTTTATACTAATGAAGGTATTTGATAAAATACATGTTGAAAATGTTTTGCAGATGATGAGGACAAGAAGCAGTTACAAGGGTTTCAGAGATATGTGTTTTTCAAATTTCTTAAAATTTTCATGTTTTCCTTCTTTCATCAAAGTAAATGTGTAAACAAAATATAAAGAACAATAAAAGGGAGGAATTTATTTTATTGATGGTGTAGGGTACCCCTAAAAATTTTTTTTACATATTTTAATGTGGACTGGAGTGTTACACTTCTATCCCAAATGATAGGGAAAGATGAATATTGTGAAATCTAAAATGGGTAGCATCAATATAACAAAAACAAAATATAGCTGCTGTTTATTATTATTTAATTCCGATATAGTTTATTGAATATTTTAGTACAGTGAATCCTCTCTAAACCAGTTCCTTAGAAAACTAGCCAACCTATGTAAACCAGTCACAATTACTAAAACCCCGATAGAATCTGCCATTGTAAATTTACCTCTGTAATCCGGCCACCCCTTTAAATTGGCCAAAATTTTCTGTCCCATTGTTGGCCGGTTTAGAGAAGTTTCACTATATATGTAAATACAATTGACATATTAAAATTACACAATTTTTCTTTTTAGGAGTTATATGTGGAGCAGATGATGACGACTGGTGGTGGGTGGCAGGATCAGGTTGGGGGTCTTTGTGGGAGGATACATCTAGGTTTGTCAGAAGGGAAACTACCATTGTCAATACAGGCTGTTGACCTAAAAGTATCCCCAGAAACAATTAAAGCCTTTAATGAAAGACTTGTACTGATTTATACAGGAAAAACCAGATTAGCTAGAAATCTATTACAGGTACAAAGTTTTAAAATTCAGAAATTGAACACTGTTTGATTTTCATCAATACCGGTACTTATCATTCTGACAATATTCTCATGTAAATTATAATTTCATTTCATTTCATTGATTATCAGATGACACAGATAATCTCAAGAAAAAACTATCAATAATCGTGGCGTTTCATCAATGATTAAAGTGAAATTAAAAGGTTTTAGTAATTGTTTATATGTTTATTGAGTTGACTGTACTCTTCTGAAACTGCCCCAAAACATGGAGAAATGTCAGACATAATGTTTTAGTTGACCGATTGGGCATTGAATATTCAATTTAATATTAATAGCAGGTTTATGTACATGTTGTAATAGTTTTAAATGCTGTTGTTAGTTCTTTAACCAATTAATAATTTTCATTGAATCATTCAGGTTGACAATTGGTATAAAAGATGGCTTTCATGTTTCATTTAATTTTTGGTCATACAGTCAGTCATATCATTTATTTCATGAAATAATAGAAAATTTGGTATCAGTATTAATGTTGCCATATTAATGTTATTGATTTAAGCTGTGTGATTTTTTTATATCCCAGCTATAAATAATTTCAGGATGTCGTCAGGAACTGGTATGCTCGGAATCCATTGATAGTAGAAACAGAAGATAATTTGGTAGCACTCGCTCAGGAATGTGCTCATGCATTTATAGATGGTCAGTTTGTATTATTATTTATTACATTGAAAGGAATTCAAAGATTCCAAAGGGGTAGACAGAAATCGTTAAGTTGGAAGAAAGACAAGACCATGGCCAACAAAATGAAACGAAAGACAGACATAGAACACACAACACTACACTGAAAACTAAGGCTGGAGTTACACGAACCCTACAAAAACCATGTTGATTTCAGGTGCTCCGGAAGGGTAAGCAACTCCTGCTCCACTAGTGGCACCTGTCATGTTACTCAGTAGTCAAAGCCGAAATCACTTAAAATACTTAGATTTATTTGTGAACTTAACTTTGATATTTCACATATAAAATAAGCACAACAATTTGATTCAAGGAAGTGACATTACAAATTTACAATTATTATTGAATGCAATCAATCTACAGTGACTGAGAAAACTACACAGTAAATCACATGTGTGCGAAAAGGGTTAAAACAATTGCTCTGCTTAATTAACAACATTACAACTCACTCATTTGTATACTGTATTCCTCATCTTTAGCACCCCTGCCTCTATAAGAACCCCCTCAACTTATTTTCCTTTGAAATTCTTAAGTGCCCCTCAAAATCCCGCTATTTTAAAGCTTTACAACTTCAGTGAATAGAAAATTGTTAGAGAAAATGGCAATTTGATATATCCGGACACATTTAATGTAGGGGATGGGAACTAGAAGTGATCATTTTGGGCTATTCTAAACTAGGGGAAAGATTTCAACCGGACTTGATAAAATTCCAGATATTGCAGATTAGCTTAAAACATGGAATAGAATCTAAAAATTTCTTTGTATGAAACAGCTAAATATTTACATGTATTTTTAGTTCATATGATTGAATATATTTATTAAATAGGTGATTTAAGAAAAGTTGGATCATGCCTTGATCGTTACTGGCAAATGAAGAAAATAATGGCCCCTGGTTGTGAGACACAGATAATTACAACATTGATGGAAGCTGTTCGACCTTTTGCCTGGGGGATATGTATGGCCGGGGCTGGAGGAGGTGGATTTATGTATGTCTTAGCTAAGGATGCTAACCAGAAAGGTCTAATTAAACAGCTTATACCTACAGTTAAGGTAAATAAAGAGAAAAAAAGACTTTTTGCTTATTTATCTTGATTTACACAATATTTTTTTCGGCCAACATTTTTTTTTATTTTCTGTTTTTTTTATGGGTATTGTTAAGATAAAATTGGGTCGGGAGGTCAAATTAAAAAAAATATAAAAAGTTTGGAATTTTGTGAAGCAGAAATATTAAATTTTGCAACCAGTACTTAAAAAAAATTTTTTGAAAGTGCAAATTAGTCAAATGAACGAAGTAATTACCTTTTTGTAAAAAATCAACCTCAGGAAAGAAGTGTACATTATATTTTGATTTATTTATGGTTTTAATTAAAAATCTCGAGTTTTTATTAAAAAAATCACCTTTTCTAAATTATTAGTGATTTCATTGTTAGCATGAATTAATTTGTTTCAAGTGGAAAAAATATGATATGGCTTGAAATTGCAACTAAAATTGGTGATCATCACTTTAATTTTTATTTCATTTTCTCAGAAAAAGTGCCTGTTGGTCCTGTAAAACAGTAATAAAAGGATGTTAGCCTTAGTTTGTTCTAAAAATCCCCATTATAAATGTAGTGTATTAAAAATTGTTTAATTGGCATATAGAATCCTTCCACTTTTTGTCTATAAAGGTTTATTCATTGTAGGTTTGCAAAAATTTATCTTGGATTTCAAATTTTAATGCATTATGGACATTGTTTTCAAACACAAACATATAGTCAAACTGTCAACTGGCTTTATTAGGGTCCATATACTGTAAATTTTGATATTATTGCATTCATTTATGGTATCAGTTTTGATACCTCAGTCCAAAATGAGAGATAAATTATCTTAATTTTATGAAAACCTTTTTGCAACTATAGTTTAACAGATATAGGAACAGAAGTTCTTATTTTTGTGATTATCACTCAGTCACATAATTCCCCCCAAAAAAAGATTGCATTAATTTTCAAATTTACAGTCTTACACTTCTAATATTTATTGAATCTACAGTCATACCACATCCCATTTCGATATGTTTCAGTGTTAAGTTTATTATCATATGACATGGTTAGTTTCTTTTTGGTGTAATAATGTAATAATACCATAATACATAAAGTTTCTGAACCTGAATTTTGTATTGTACATAAATTATAAACATTGAAATTTCAGATGCCAGACTTGTCGGTTTGTATTATTTTTGCTAGAAATTATGCAGAATGTCATGAAATACACTTCCTGCTTCCTTGCATTGCTTGATACACTTATAATAGTATCAAAATAAAAATAGAAGATCTGGCATGATTATCTATGAGACAGCCATCCACTAAATAACAGTTCATCTAAACTTCTACAGGTCACATTATGGCCTTCAAAATGAACCAGAGTCCACACCATAATGGAAGCTCTAAAAGGTCACTAAATACAAAATGTGAAACTATTCTTAAAACACAAAAATCGACCAAATCTATTGAAAAAATTGTAACCAAATAACAGTAAATGACTAATTTAACAGAAGACCACCACTGAACTACAGGTTCCTGGCTTGGGACAGGCAAATAAGTATATGGTGCAGTTAAACCTGTTGTTGAGCACTGAAATGCTCAAGTCTTGTTCCAATTCAGAATGTTAAGAAAATGTTGAATGTATTAAGCAAAAGGGATTTCTTTAATAAGTATATGATTGGTTAGACAGCTTAATTAAAGATATCTCAAGTCTGTATAAGCTTTTGTATACACATATCCTTAATGTCTTTTTCGACATCTTATTAAACAATTGGTTTATATAATTGAGCACCATGTCTCTGCATATAAGCAAATAATTTGAATTCATTTATTTTTTGGGGTATTAGGCTTTACCTAGTTTGTAATTGAGATTTTTTTAAAAAAATTCTGGTGTTTTTCCTCAAATATAGAAAATGCAGTCATCAGATTGGTAAGTTTTTGACTTCAGGAAAAATTGAAGAAATCCTCAAACTTATATATATTAAAATATCTAAGAACAGATTTTGATTTTTAAAGATATTTGGCCATGCAAAATTAATTGTCAGGTTCTCAGTCCTATTTCTAATAGGGGGGCATTTTTAATCTTTATCACAGAATACAGTTATGTGAGGTCTTTTTAAAATCCAATTTTTTATAAAGACATGATGTAAATTCTGCATTATTTTTTTCTATAAAAATACATAAAGCTATTTTATGAATAGTTTCACATTTTTTGTTTTCAGGACCTTTTACAGCTTCCTTTATTGTATTGATAACGGTACATTGTTGAAGGCTATTATATATAATTTCGACTGTTATTTGGTGGATGTTTGTCTCGTATGGCATTAATACCACATATCCTATTTTTGTATCTGTCATTTTTGGGGGGTGAAACTATCAAAACCATTAAGATAAATATAAACAAAAACAAGAATTATGATTTTGTAATGAATGTAACTGTGAGGATCTGGGGTACTGGTGATAGCTGGATATTCAATAGATTAAACAGAATCCAACTTTTTGTGTTGAACTCTAGATTGTCCCACTTAAATAAAACCTGTGTACAGAAAATTAAGCAAATCTTGCCTCAATGTTATACAAAAAACCCCAAAACCAACATGAAATACAAAGAAAGACCAACCATTGACCTTGACACCTGACTTTTTAAGGCACATGATAAATGTTTTAAAATTAAACATGATCTATGTTTCTTTGCATGCCCCAACATAGGGATAGAAATTCTTTTTAAACTTTGATAAAGAATCTTTCAGCTTCCTTTATGCATCATCTGAAGCATCCCAAATATTTGCCGGATAGCAGTTTTGAATAATTGAACAGTTGTCAACATCAATAGATGATCTGATTTGTCACAGTTGAATTTTAGTAGATGCATTAAAATGAATATTTGTGACTGCAGAATCTTGAACTGACATTGTTTTTTTTTTTCAAATATAGACATCATTATTTTTATGCATCCATGTTAAAGCACTTAAAACTTAAGATCTTAAACTTGTTAAATGTTTTCCTCTGCTTGCATAATAACATTAGCAATGTTGATGATAAAGATAGCAGATTTTAGGCAGGTCAGAATTCAGACCAATCAGAAGTTTGGTTAAGAATTTTAGGTATTAACAAATTTTAACAGAACTGCTTTGGCATGTGAATTATCAAGCTTGAACAATATGTCTAACCTTTTTGAATGGGTACAAGTTCAGGTGTTCTGCATGGTTAATGTGATCTAGGATTTTATTTTTTGCATCTGTGTTACGGAATTCCAGACAAGGTATTTCTAAGCAGCATCAGCTACATCATAAACTTTTTGAAAAGCTTTATAACCCTGAAACTGTTTAACCAAGGAGGACCAAATTTGATGTCCAGATAGTTCATAATATAAACTTTTCCAGCATATGTCATTTGACCTTGATTTCTTTTTCATATTTCAGTGACTTTATAACATTTGAAAAATTTGCAACATATTTTCATATCGGAGTCCAGTTAAAGTTAAAGTCACCATATTTTGTCTTAAGTAGGCCTTGACCACAATTTCATGGATGAGTGACTTGTAAAATTTGCAACATCCATTTCTTTATAAATATTACCTACAGATACAGCATATTTTGTCTGTAGATATTTTTTAGTGGGTTCACACCAATCTTCTATGTAAGCTGACTTTAACCAAATTTTAACTGTCCAGTGACTTATGTTTTATTTCCTGATGGGTTTTTTTTTAATAAAAAAGTCACCTTTTTGCAGGCTCTGTGGAGAGACTGGTTAGTACTAATTTTGACAGTTAAATGAAAAATTCAATCCATGAATATTGATACCATCATATACAGTAGTGATTTTTAACACAAACATTACCATTATAGACCAAACTAAAAAAGGAATTCCATAAAATTAAAATCTATCCTAAGATACAGGCACATTAACCATTATAGGTTGAGCTAAAATAGGAAGTATTTCACAGTAAAATAGGTCTTTAAGATACCTCTAGCACTATAAAGTGATTTGAATTAGGAAGTCCATAACTGTAAAACTTGCCAAAGATAACTCTACTATAATAGTCCAAGCTACAATAGGAAGTCCATAATGGTAAAACTTGTCTGAAGATATCTCTACCATCATATTCCAAGCTAAAATAGGAAGTCCTTAACTGTAAAACCTTTCTTTAAAACCTTTGCCATTATAGACCAAACTAAAGTAAGAAGTTTTTAACAGGAAAATTTTCAACTGTAGATTCCATTGTTCAGATCTATGAAAAACATCACTGGTTGTTTGTCCTGGAATCTGTGATTTCAATAGTTAATACATTAAAAAGCAAAATATGGTTTTTAGTACTAATATTCAGAAGTTTTTGTATTGAGTTCCTGGGTATCTTGACAGTCAAACATTAATGACTGGAACACCATGAGTGTCCTCCCTCTCATTTAGTTCATTCAGTGCTCTATGTATGTACTTGAATCTGGATTATTTAAACCATTGATGTGTAAAATTTATGTTTAAGGGGGTACCATACACCTAAGGGAAATAACTCTGTAAGATCATCTAAACGTTTTAATCAAGTTATATTTTATATTAAAATTTATGCATCTCGGTGATCAAAATTTTTGATGATGAAATTACTATATATCTATTGAAATAATTCCAGA
>JAULBM010002192.1:0-11984 GCA_032357055.1 Geukensia granosissima | reverse complement strand
GAGAAGAAAAAATAAAACTGTATAGATCATGCAGTTTTTTACTTATTAGGGCAGATTTTTGCATATTATTTAATAATCTATGATACAAATCATTACTTTTTCTAACTTCATTATGAAAAATGGCAATTAAAAATAATAAAAAACGTATTAATCGAATCCCACTTATTTATTGGTCGAATTTTACATTCTCGACTGCATATGAATTGTTATTCATTAAATTCACTTTTATTTTTTTTTATTTATAGCTACTTTCCTTATCTAATCGAAATATATCATATTATACGAAACTATAACTCCACGATTCACGCTTTGACAAATACTCACCTTCTTCTATTTAGTTCCAAATGTTTAAAACCAAGAACGCGACATATTTATACTAAGAAAACTGAAAAAGGAACATATACACATTAAAAATGTAGACCCGTTTAAAACATTGAGGATAATCACAAGTTGTTCCAAGGTGACCCACTTCTTTCACGGTCTTAAAACGATGTAAATTCTAACTTTGCCGGTTTGAAAAATTACCACAAACTACATTTTGTACATGTTGTTTACCTTTAGCCTTTTATCTCGGCGCATAATGCTTTGGAAGTACTCAAACACGTCCAGAAAGTTTCAGTTGGTAGGGTGGCAGACATTTCAAAACAATATTTCATCCCGTTATAGCTCCCCTACACTCATAAAACCTACCGAGCACACGTTTAAAAAGCTTTTTGCAACCGTAACAATTTCAATTTATATTCACAACATCTTGAAAATTTCGTTTCTCAATGGTTCCCCCTGAAAAACTAGATGATGAGTATGGGGAATGGATCGGGGCATCATTTGGGGATAATGATCATTTTTTGTTAATCGAAAATACAAGCTTTACAAAAAGTTTTAGTGATGGATACTTGTTGAAATGAGTGTCAAATTTAATACTTTATAGTTTTATGATGTGTTTATGATACATGTATTTCATCAGTGATTATTATCGGTTTATTCACGAGTTTTCTCTTTTCGTGCAAAAAATTTACTTATACATAGTTTTCCCGTGTGTATGTAGTATATTACCGTAAGAAAAATTTTAGTAGTTAAATTAGATCAAATACATGTACCGTTGTCGTGCATGTTTTGTAACTTTATTATAGAGATAGTGGATAATTTATTAGTCCCACATTCAACATTGTACAGTAATTATTTTGCATGCTTCATTGGAGAGCCACAAGGAGCAGCACCCCAAGAGCACATCTTTCGTATAATGAAATGTTTTGAAATGTCTGCCACCCTACCCACTGATACTTTCTGGACGTGTTTGAGTACTTCCAGGGCATTATGCGGCAGGATATAAGGCTATTTCAACTCCTTAATAATACTAATCTTCTGCTGGATACTTTTCTTTGTCCAGTTTTATGAGCATTTGCGAAACGGGGTCCTGAAAGACGACTTACCTTGACCTTGCCGCTTTAAAATCACACTCCCCGGTGGCATCAAATCACAGTCCCCTAATGCTGTATTGATCACGGTGATATATGAAATATTAACCGCAGGTCGTTTTTTTGGCAATCAACAATCAATCAATCATTCATTAACCTTCTTCGGGTACGTCCATGGCCAGACGTTTGCTCTTTATATTGTGAGCATAACGATAAAAATAGAAGCAAAAGAGGCGGATGCTAAAACCTTACTTTTATTAAAATTACATATACAAATGATTTGAAGGATACTTAAATGGACACTTATTTATCTTTAGCATCAATTGATGGAAGATAAATTTTTCCACCTTTGGTAAAAAGTCCAGTAGAAAATGAAATTGACACCCTGTTATATATATTGTATATATGTATGACATGTATATGAGCTTTAAACGCATATTACTTCAATTAAGCAATATAATTGATCATTTCTATGCAAAAAATCATTTTGTTTGAGGAGATTATATGTGCAGAACCAAACATTTTTTGTTGATGGCACAGAAAATGTAGACAACATGACCTTGAGTTTTTTAAGACGTATTCTGTGTTTTTCCCCACACACATTTTTATTTATAAAGATTTGAATTATCACCTTACAGCTTCAATTCAATCTGAAATAGTAGCAACACTTAATTTTTTGGCATAATTTCCTTGTGAGTTTATATCCATTTTAAGTTATGTTTGTAACTGATAGATTGTGATTGCCGATATTTTTGTCTTCTGAAAATTATTGTAAGATATTCCTTTCCAACATTTTGATATCCTAAAATTATGTAATGTATACTCATTATAATGCATAATGTGAAATAATTTACTTTGGAATATGATATGATATAGATTTCCTGCAACGGAGTTATGGTGCAAAATTGCGATAAAAAACATCCATTTTTTACCAAGAGAAAGCACAAGAAAGGAACGGGTAAAAAAACCTAAGATGTAAAAATTCTGTAAAAAGTTAGAGATAAAGTTTTCGTACAAAAAACTAACAAGATGTTCGATGACTGAAACAAAGAAGATGAGGACAACGAGTTATTTGGAAAGTATGGTCAAAATTGTCTTTCGTTACTGGCAAACAATGCAAGGAGTAGCATCTTGATGGATGTTTCGGATATTATGTGAATACACAGTGATCCACGCACGACTAGTATATACACTAATAAAAAACACGTGATGCGATTGAGTTGAAATTTTACTTGTTTTAAAAGGATTCTCCAATGGTAGATAATATAATTTTTTGTGTGTTTCAAAAACGTGTTAAATACTTCCGTATTATTTAATGATTGTGTTTTTAAACGTCTCTTACTACAATCAAACCACAGTTCATCAGGTTCTTATCTAAAGTTGCCAGGCATATTATCAAAGCATGTAAGTGTTATTCTTAAAATTATGTTCACGTTTTAATTGAGAAAATGTCTGTGTGAAGAAATTCACAGATAACTGTGTAAAACAACATTGAAAAAGTAGAACAAACCATAATAAACATGATATCAACGACAACCACTTGATTACAGGTCCCTGGCTTGGGACAAACAGATAAAGTCTGTATTTGGGTAAAACAAATATGTAAGCGCTTAATCCTCCCCGAACCAGGGACAGTGGTTTAACAAACAAAAGTAAAAATCATAAAATAAAAGTGAATTTGACACTTAAGATCGATACAGAAAACAAAAATATATACAAAAACAAATAATGCATAATACAACAAATGTTAAAACCTCAAAAGAGCACTAACAAAACCCCAAATCAACTATGGAAACCAGGTTTTCTGTAACTACGTAATCAATCAAAGCATTGGATTTAGTGTGAAATATCATTAGAAGTCATAGACATCATGGGGTTTTACAAATGCTAATGTAAAATTATGTTGACAGAAAGCACGAAAATTTTATAAGAGCTGTTGTAAGCAAAAAGCTATATACAATATTAATTAGCACCAACTAGAAGTTAACTGTGGTAAATGCATGGACTTTGGTACCCTGTCACGTACAACTCAGAAGGATACGTCCAGAACCCGCAAGAATGTCTTGCTATACTAAACAACAAAAGAAATGCACCACTTCCATTGTTTTCTTTAATAACAGAATTTCTTTTGCCTACAACTTTCAAAAATGTAAGTTAAATGAGTCAAAATTTTGACGCAACATTTCTGGAGCCATCAACTCCAAATTCTGTGAAAATGAAGATTTTCTGAATTTTCATTTTTGACTTCTCAAATAACACATTTTTCACAGAAAAACAGAAAGTGTTGCCATATTTGAGAATAATGAAGTCACTCATATCCATTCTCGCTTAAAATAATGAAAGTATTGTTTGTCGTAATCATTTTTTTGCTAATGATGCTAATGACGCAATCAATTAATTTCAGACTTTTAATTTGTGTCAATTTTTTGATAAAACTTTCACAGCAATTTTTCTTCTGTAAAGCGTAGACTAATTTCAAGCTTATGCTTAAAATAATTAGAGATTTTTATATGTTTAGTAACATTAAAAAATTGTTATAGGAATACATAAAAGAAGATGTGGTGCTTTATTTCTGTTGTTAAGTATATATATGTTAAAACCAATAACAGTTTAAAGCAAGAAATGAGCATTTTTAGAAACATGTGTATGCACAGAGATAAAAGGGAAGAGTATCATGTTAAAAGCTTTACAGTCTTGTGTTAAAAAATTTAAAAAATTAAGCCATATGTACAATGAAATGTAGTTGGTTAAAAATTAAAAGTTAAGTTTAACAGAATCATACAACTTTAAAGAGGTATGAAGGACTTATGAGGTCTGCGCTCAATAATTTAGGGTTTAAAGGTAAAAATGAACAGGACATATTTATATGTTGTGTTATGTGAATAGAAGACTGCGTATTTGCTAAAAGTTACAAATAATTAATTTTAAAACTTAAAACTTGTAGCTGTGAGTGTAATAATATGGTGTATAAAGGTAAAACAGACAGGACATATTTACAGTGTATGGTGATTATAATTGTTTATTCATTGTTTATTAAACTCATATTAGTACGTTTAGTTGTCCAGTGGGGAATGAAACCTGTCACTTCAAATTCCCACAACACACTAATTAGTCACTCCTTCATATATGTCGCACATGCAGCTAACAGCACATTTCGAATTTCTGTTCCTTATTGTCTATAAAGTCCAGTATAGAATACCCATGTGAGCGATCAAAAATGCATAATCCAAAGGGACAAGACAAACCCGCAACAAATTAAAATACAAAACTAAAACAAAAGGAACAAAGGCTTGGATTCCACGAACTCTTTTACATAACAGGAGTGGCATCATGTGCTCTAGAAGGGTAAGCATCCCCTGTCTTGCGCGCAACACCCGTCGTGAAATCCTTAAACTAACGTCAATCCGAGAAGAGGTCAGCTTATTGTTGTATTACCGGTAACAGGTCCATAACTAGCTGATTTACACTGATACCATATGGATCACCCAATTCGCGTTGTGACCGTGGAATTTTAGGAGGGGCTACTTCAAAATTGTTTGGATGTATATATGTTTTAGTAATTTATTCGACAATAGCAATGCTCCTTCAGAAAATCTTGATACTTGGAAGAGACATTAGAGTATCGAATCAACTGCGAAACATACACCCCGTAGGCAGGGGAAGCATATTGCCACATAAATATGGATGTTTACAATAAAAAAAAATTGAAGTTTTGCCTTTTTGAACTGTTCATTAAGAAGTTTTTTCCTTAATGTTTATTAACTGTTCTTTCTTTTTGAACAGTTTCTGAGGCAGTGTAAAATGAAGGATTTATTTTTTTTTCAGCATTAATTTATTAATTTCTATGCGTATTTAATAACAATTACTTTAATCTTCGCCAATATATTTTCTGACAGAATGTAGAGCTGCGCATCTCAATAATATATGGGTAATATCTTCATCTCTAATTCTGTCCATTCAACAAATTACTTCTATTGTGTCTCCTGAGAATCGACGATTATCCTTCTATACGGGATAGGTGCTAGAAAGCATTCTTGATTTGACTATGCCTTTCTTCATTTTGGTTGTAGATGATTTCAAAGACGACCATGTTAGTTGGAGATATCCGATACTAAGGTCGATTGTTTTTACATGCTTTAGCGGTGGTTTATCTATTAATGACATTTGGAGACTTTCAGTCCAGTACGCTCTTTCATATTTTTTCAATATATGTTTCCATGTCCAGTTTGCTTTCTTACATATATGTTCCCATTGCAGGTTTGACGGAAGATTATTATTTGATTTCTTGTACCTCCGAGGGTGGCGGGGTTAAAAATTTAGTTGCTCGGTTTCTCGGCCAGGAGGTAGAACCCGGCTTTCCTTAAGGGTCGTCCGTTGGTTGGACGGGGTGTAAACATTCTCAACCCGTCTCGTACAGGAACGTTACCGTTGTGCCCTGTGTTGGGAATTTGCCACACTCTCAACACGTTAAATATCCCTTTACAACAGCTCGTAATGAGTGATCTTTAGACCAGTTGCTTAGGGTTAAATTTACCGCCTCTTCCTAACAGTCCCATTGTAGGATCCTGCGTCTATTAAATTTCCCGGCCTAACCCCCAGCTAGCCCCGTTATGATTTATTATTTGAATAAGCATGAAATATTTGCCACTGAACGTTAAACAATCAACCAATCTGATTTCTTGTTTTTTACAGATATTGTACAATTCAAGCGTTACTTCGGTGCTAAAAAAGAAGCTTTGTTGATTCTCTGTGTTTACAATGAGTTGTCTGTCTTCTAGATTTTGTATGATGGAGTTGCTACATCCCAGAATATTGTGCAGGAAACTAAGTTAACGCTTAAGTATCTCAGTTTCTATTTGTAGCGCGACTAAAAGAAGATAAACAATAACAGTCACATATGTTATGGGTAATGAATGGAATTGGCAAAGGTTACCAATGTGGAAATTTTTAATGCTCCATTTGTGTATACGATTAAGTGGTAAAACGTCAATCCCATATTTTGGTATGACATATTCTTCATAAAGACGTAGATATACTGTTGGTTATACCACTGGGTACCATGTAGCATTGCGTTTATTAGGGCGTATATTGTTTTTCTTTGCTTAACTAATCCGGTCTATTATATTTCAGTTTCCTTCATTTCAGATCTTAAAATGCCTAATTGCGCCGTCTGTTTAGTCGGGCTTATTTCATGCAGATTCGCCTAGTTGCCACTTTATATTTGTCTTCAATGCTTTTTTTTAAAATTTTTATGAAGTATGACTGTTTTGGTCTTTGTTGAGTGAATGTAGACTGTGTCCTGTCTGGAATGTCTATATAGGGTTGTTAGCATATATTGGCGTTCTTTTGTATTTTTTGTTAGTAAGGCAATATCGTCTACACAAGTTGGGCACCATACATATGTTCTTCAAATCTAAAATCCCAAACTATATCATTTTAGTTCCTTTAATATGACATGTACAGGAATCGATTAGATTTGTTATGTGTTCTTTATTTAAAAGGACATGGTACCAGTGGTATAACATCCTTGTTGAAGGGCTTGTGTAGACCTCAGGATTTGGGATTCCTCTGTTTTTTCTCGTGGTTGGAGTGCAGTTGACATTTACCCCATGTCTTTTCATTTCCATAATTAATATACACAATATATAAAAGGTTTGTTTAACACGCTGCATAATGATGAAGCTTGCTATGAAAATTCATATCGCATTTACGATCCGGTCTGGTCAATTACGTTTTAGTTGTTAATTAATGAACAAAATGTCTTGCATGGTACAATTTCCAGTCTTCACTACGGTCTCAAGCTTTTCATATAAAAAGTTTAATTAATTTACTCGAGGCTGAGCCGCTATGCTGGATAACAAAATGTATTTCTTAATTTAAATAGTATAGCTAAAACCATATTTAAAGATCTATAGTACTGTGATTATATCCATTACGGATGTGTTTATTTAGATGAATATTAAGATCATGTTGATTAAGTAAGAATGTGTTTATATTTACAGGAATTATATCATGACAGTAGACGTTCTATTATTACTGATATTCCCATCATCTTCTGTCTGTAAAACTAGTACACAATGTACGTTCACAGTAGAAAAACAGTCTGCAGAATACTTAGCAAAATGGCTTAAATTAACTGACGGCATGTTGGCTCATTTGGAGTTCAACTTTGATAAGAAAACGTTTAATGCGACAGACGATGTTTTGTTTCCCAATCAGTGGATGTGGACATTTGTGCCACCAGGAGGAGGTCGTTTCTACATATCCTGGCCAGTCGATTATTATGTTTATTCGTTTGGACTACTGGACACAAATAGTTTAAAACGCAAGGTTACACTTTACCTTAAGACTCGACCTGCTAACTGCACAATTCTGTTTGGAAGCAACGATACAATACAAGCAATCAGCAATGCCCTATATAACATGTCCGTCCATTATCTCTTTAAACTGAGTGACTTTTATGAATACAGTTACTGGTGCTACATTGTAACAAACTCAAAGTTCCTAGACCGGAAATGGTACAACTTAAATAGATACCTCGGAGTGCCGTTGCAACTTTACGGATACCGGTGCTGTCGAAACTACAATGAGAAACACAAGGCAATATGCGATGTTGAAAATATGGACATTTGGAACCCATACCAGCTACTTCCATTTTATATTGGAATTATTTTCTTCGTGTATTTTCCAGTTACTTTAGCAAAAATAGGAAAACATTCTGCTGCTGCAGGTAAAAGCATTGTTCAGTTACCTAATGGCTTTGTCGAAATTTCCGCTGGGGATTCTGAGTTTTTGTTTCTTAAAAGAAAAGGTCCAATATCACTTCCGACACTCTTATTTGGAATATTTGGTCTTGCAGATAAACACCCATACATTGCATCTAGGGTTCGAAGAACAATATTTGTATGTTTCACACCTATAGTCGTATATATTTTTATATTAATATATCATATTTCAGGACAGGATTTGATATTGGAAACTGTCCGGCATAAAATACCATCAGGGTTTGTGACCATGCTTGGTGGGCTTACAGAAAGTCTTGATTTGTTCCTCCCTTTGTGTGGAGGCCCTGTAATATCATTAGCATTGTATATAGTCATTGGTTTGATTGTCATATTAATACCACGTGATCTGGCTGAGGTTATAGAACTAGGACTACCCCCAGACAACCAACAGTTCTCTACGTTACTAAGAGTGGATGTGGCTACTATAGAACAATTTTCAAAGAAAAATTGTCAGAACTTACGAGGCTACCGAAAAGTTTATTGTGTAATGCGTGGTTCTGTTTACATGCTGATCAATCCGCAATTCTGGTGTTCCGTAGCATCATTTCACGTGAAAAGATGGGCATCGATTACGATTGTACTGCTTCCATGTTGCATTGGAAATCGATTCTCGATTTTAGTTCGCCTCCCTCTCCTTATTATTTATATTTCTATCTGTATTTTGGAAACAGCACTGTTTTACACATATCACGGCTTACCCATTTGTCCTTTCATCGTATACACAATCCATGGGTACGCCAGATACATTCAGAGAAGACACAGGAGAAAAACCGTGATGTCATACATACTGGCCTCGGTGGTTTTTCCGGTTTTCTTGTTATTTTTTGTGTTTATGATTGTAATGGTTGTTCTCCAATCTTTTACAATCATTGGTTATTTCATTTTCTTCTTGTATTTGTCAGTAATAATTTTCCCCAGTCGAGCATTTGGATTTGTGTATTTCATCATTATGTTCATACTTTTCGTCCACGGTGTAATGAAGGACTTTGAAACAGAGTATCAAGACCTACTGGTGTATAGTATTAAAGCATCAATCAAACTAAGTAAAGTCAACATTGCAAAAGAGCTTTTGAAAAGAAAGACGTCAGATTTTAATGAGTGTCTCATCATGGAGTTTTTAGCATTAACCAAAACAACCCATAATGAAATAAAACACGATTCTTTTCTAATTCAGTCTAATAACAATATTGATTACGTAAAATACAGACGACAGGTTCCAGGAATTCCAAAAGAACTGTTTAAGTATGTTGTTAATGCAATACGACCGGTTCACATCGCATTTTTCCACATGGTAATTCAGATAATATGTGTGCAAATTGTTGTCTTGGCTTCTATAATCTTTATTTCTACATATATAAAGGACATTGCTTCAAGAGAATCCAGCGAAGTTCTCAATGTTATGTCTGTTATTGTTGTGTCAATGTTACCAAATATATTCAGACTGTTGTTTATTCATGTGCATAACAAGAAAGTACGAAAGCGAAAAGTTAGACAGAGGGTGATAGAATTCTGGGAAAAGGAGGAGAACTACGAAAATGGAAGTGACTGAAAAAATCTTTTTATCTTTTTACGGGCAAGGGGATACTAATTTATAGTTGAGAAATCCGAAATAAAGTTGATATGAATGCATATTCAACAATTGAAATATCAAAACATTCACATAATTTTATTTCAATATAACATGTGTTTATGTACTTTTCTGATACTTTATGGCATGATTTTACAATGTTCCTTGATAGTGATATTTTGTTTTATTTAAAGAAAAAAAAACTGGCTACGGACGAACAGGGATGTTTGAATCAAACAAACTGTTCCACGTTTAACCCCTCTGTATGTTGCATGCTCTTGTCCAAAGTCATGATTCACGGTTATCGAATAGTCTGGGTTTTTTGTCTTGGAAATTTAAGCTGGAAATTTAAACCTAGCTTAGTTAATCAGAACTAATGTTTGTTATTAAAATTTTCTGTGTTGTTTGTCCTTACGTAAAGTGTTTATAGACTTGTTCCTTTTTATTGACCTTGACCCTTCTCTCGTCTTCGTGTAATACTATGCACATTTCCTTTTTAATTATTTTATATTGAAAATATAAAATGTTTTGATTTTTGTTTACAATTTGCGATAAGTCATTATTGCTAATTCATTAGATCTATGATTTGTAAATCCTACTCATTTGTAAACTGAAAACACTTTCAATTTTGTTCTTTACTACACGATTATTTTGGACGCGACTACGTTTTTTCGGTACTTTACATCAACACCCTTTTGTACTGTCCAGTAATTCCTGTACAAATCAACTGGCACCGACACATACAGCTTTATTGACAGGTTATAAAGAATAAGTTAACTTGCATGTTTTCGTTTCAGATATATGCCATAATATTATAGAGACAACCCCAGAGAACTCTAAGTAAAAGGACCACTCTCATTTTTTAAATACCCAATTATATTAAAACATGTGTCAATATTTCTTAAGAAAACAGTAAAATTATTAAAACCTCAAATCTGTCTCGTTTATGTCACTTTTGCATGTTTGTTTTATTAACTTATTGTTAATGTATTGTTTTATAATGATAATTTTCTTGTGTATTTTGTTTATAAATTTGCTTCATTTGTATCCTCTTGTAAACCCGTGTGATTCAGGTTTTAATAAAAATGTTTTGTCTTGTCATCATTTTGATAAGGACATTAGGTTGGGTCTGCTCACCACGTCTTCGGTGACTGATCGACAGATGTGTATTAAATATGAGCATTTAACAATGAAAAATGAGATTTATTTTTCTTAAAGTTAAGCCTTAATTTTAATATCATGTTAAATTTTTAAATAACAGTGATTGGAAATTATTGAGGATTTTATACAGATTAACTTTATCCAGATTAATTAATTGCGGATTTAGTTAATCAGGATGAAATTTAACCTTGTGTGAACGAAAAGTGACTTTATCCACATTTACCTGAGTTAATGCGGATTACCTTTTGTAGTGTGAACAGGCCCTAAGTCACATTGCGTTCACACTAGTTTTGATTTAATCTGGATTAACTTAATCAGTGATCTTGATCAAGTTAATCCAGATTAAATTGAAGTGTGAACGCAAAATGTGGATTAAATTTAACGTCATAATGAGTGACGTTACTTACGGCCTTTTCATTTCTACGTTTCAATTTTAATCCGGAAAAAGTTAAGCCACAAACCCAAGACTATAGTGTGAATGCAACAGGTTACCTGTATACTGGCTTCAGTTGATCCGGATTAAGTTAAGCCTAGTGTGAGCAGGCCCTAAGTGTTCAATGTGAGATTTTCGAAAATAGGGTAATGTTATGCGTCCTCCTTTCAGATTTTTCCCCGTTACGCATTACCCCCTTACTTCAGTGAATTTCCGTTAAGGTCCTTAGTAAAAATACGTCCATTGATGGCAGCTTTATTGGATGTTAGATAATCCTGAAAGTACCGACACTTGATCAGCACCTTGTAAGGATCACTCACGGTTTCAATGTATTCACCGGTTCTCAAGGAAGAAGTTCAAAGGCGAAATGATGTCAAACGACAAAGAGATGATGGAAGACAGAGGCCCTGTTCACACTACAAAAGTTAATCCGGATTAACTCAGGTAAATGTGGATTAAGTCACATTGCGTTCACACTTGGTTTAATTTAATCCAGATTAAATTAAGGCCTTTCACACTAGGCTTAACCAAATCCGGATCAACTAAAGCCAGTTAACAGGTAACCTGTTGCGTTCACACTAATGTTGGGGTTGTGGCTAAACTTTATCCGGTTTAAAATTGAA
>JAULBM010002181.1:0-11984 GCA_032357055.1 Geukensia granosissima | reverse complement strand
CAAATATTAATCCATTTGGGCAAGCGGTTTCAGAGGAGAAGATTTTTAATATATCAGCCAATCAGAAACAAGAATTGTCTGTGGCGGCCATGTTTGTTGACGGATCAGGACGAAATGAGAAACTTTATAAAGGACCTTATATAGATGCTTCCTACCAAGTTTAGTTCCATTTGGCCCAGCGATTTCAGAAGAGAAGATTAAAATGTGAAAAGTTTATGGACGGACGATGGACGCCAAGTGATGACAAAAGCTCACATGGCCTTTGGCCAGGTGAGCTAAAAATGTAAAATTCTTCGGGTGTCTTTGAAGAGTCAGGAACTGCTTATCCTTCCGGACCACCTGAGTTCGCCGCATGTTCATAGTTTTGTGTTTTTAGTTTATATGTATATATGCCATGCTCTGTCTTTTTCGTGTACTTGAGATAGCCGTGTCTGTCGACTTTCCCCTTTTGTCTGGCCCTTCGATTTTCTTTCGCTTCCTTTCTGAAGAACGGCAAATATCCTCCATATTATGATTATTTTCACTATATCTCGTTTGTCAATCAGACGCAGGCACTTTCTATTATGACGCGATGATTAACATAACTCTTTTCGTTTCAAATTCTTGAAAATACACGCGCGCATCTGACATTGGTTAGGCGTTGTCTGAGGGAAATTCTGTTTTTTCACTTCAGAAAGAAATCTTTCATTTTATTTTATGAACATGCATTTTATACATTCTGTGATGAATTACTTTCAGCAAACATTCCTTTGAAAGGTTAAAACACAAAATGAATACATACTTGTTCGTGCCACAACTGATCATTGAATAGTTATATGTTAAAAATGAATTAACAAAACGACCTATTGAATTTGACACATGTTTTTGAAATCAATAGCTTCCTTTTTTAAATTTTGATGGAATAATGAAAAATGTTCATCAAGTAATGTCCATTACTCAGTATCTGTGTCAAAATATTGAATTGTCATTTTTGGGTACAAATGTTTTTGTCGAATCTCGCAAACTGTAATTTGAACAAAATGAGATTTTCAAATTGAACGACTGAAAACTGACTAAATGAATAATTTTTACACAAACCTGTTTGATTCATGTTTTTTCCTTTATACCCACCAATGAGAGGTATCTCCTTGAAATGTACATGGATACCATATTTAACCATATTTATTTATCATTAGTCAACTTGTATTATGAAACTACTGGGTCGATGCATCTTCTTGTGTACCAGAGGTCCCCACGGTATTCACTAGCCCAGTTGTCAGGCGTTTCTGACAAATGATTAATGAAAAAATGTATTGGAGAAATTTGTTGCATTTGTTAAAATTCTAAAGCACTGAAAAAAACGAAAAATGTTTGAACAGTATTGTTCCGAGTAGTCGCACCTACAGCTGGATCTGGTTTCCTATTTCGATTTGTTTAGATTCAGAGTCATGTTTTACTATGTTTTCATCGCGGAAATCCTGTTTTGGTTCTAATGCTACTGATGAGAGATTACTCGTTGAAATGTACAATGTAGAATACCAAATTTCACCATATTGATTCACGGTAGTAAACTTTATATAATCTTTGATATTGCAAAGCTCAGAAGTTGCTTATATCTACTTAGTGAAAAAATTATCAGGCTCTGATTTTTTGTTTAAAAGTGTTCCAATGTGATTAAAAAACGTTTTTTCCATCTACAAAATTATTTTCTTTGATCTAAAAATAAGAATATTTGCTTTAATTTGTTCATCAATACAAATGTTTCATAGTGTTCAAATGAAGATTTTTAAAACATATGTTTTTATAGTTTGTCAGTGAATACTTCTGTTTTCTTTGATTTCTTTCTTTGGCAACTCATCGGGGAGGCTTGGGATCGCACTAAACTAGTCTAACCCTACCACATGTCTCATGTATAACTGTCTCAAGTAAGAACACCAGGTAGGAACAGTACTATTTTACGTATACTTTTTTATCATTGAATGTCTTGTGAGGACCTCTAGGTTTGTAAATTTACTTTGTTCATCTTGTGTTTGGAATGTAATCTTATCAATACTTTTACAAAATTTTATAACCGTACAAAGATTTAACACAAAAATACGGCTGCAAATGTAGAGTTTTAATACGACAAGGGATATCACATCAAACGTTCTATGGGAACATAACATATAAAGTTTACAAATTTAAAAATGATCCCTTGAATTTCCCCGTTCTGTTAATCAAACTTATCCACAAGGGGAGCAAGTTCGGCGTTGTATTCAAGACATTAAAACTTGTTTTTGTTGGTACAGATATAAATAAACTGATCGCATGATTACACAAATATCTATACATTTGGGATTGCATCCATCTTGTATTTCTTCACGTTTATAGACATCACATTATTTAATCTTCAGAAATATTGTTGAAAGGCTTGATGTTTTATCATCATGAATCTCACCCCCTGAGTAACTGCGAGCATTCGGGAGACATTTATTTTATAATTTTTGGTTGGTTATCAGAAAGACAATCATTTCATTTCTTTTTCTTTATTGAAAGGACAGGATACCCTGTGTTGCCCCATAGGACCCCCACTCCTTTAACAAAAAATTTCGATTGTTAAAATATTATTTTATTTTATTGCTTCAAACATATTCGAACAGAATGAGCAATCATTTGTTTCTAAAACAGGTAACTATATATGTATACTAGTACAGTAAACCCTGTCTGATAACAGGGTCATATGGTACACCATAGGATATTTTTTCTTAAAAACGAAGTTGTTGGACGAAGTGTTTTTTCAAGTATATTGGGAAGGACATCCTATACTGCAAAGGGTATATTGTGGTATCCAAAACAAAATGGTTCAGTTTTGAATTGGAAACTCTCCAACAGTTGGAAGCACACATTATAGATTTTGAATACAATGATAATTAGGGTGTGTCTCGGCAATCTTGCGTTTAGGGTTAAGCTCGACAAGTACCTTTATTATCTTAGTATTTGTTTAGAGCTAATCAGTTGACGTGCGTGGGACAATGTTTCATACCCTTCAGAGCTCATGATCCCATGTTTTGTAAAGTAGTTCTTGGAGTCCAAGCTTTTGTTCTTTTTGTTTTTCGTTTTATCTTTTAGATTGTTTTGAATTTGTCTGTCTCTTTGGAATATGGACTTGATCTGTCGCATAGGTATTCTACACTCGACTTAAATAACTGCATTTGACATGAATTGATTGATAAATAACTTTCGTATCACTTCGGTCATTTGATAAAAAATTTGTGAAAACAGAATGGTTTGATGTTGATTCATAACCATAAGAATATCAGTACAAGACTTGTTAGAAAAGAAAAACTTTCAGACATTTTTTTTAAATGGATTAAGTCAGACTTTTATTAGAAAGTTTTGTGCTAAACATTTATTCATATATGAAATATCCAGCGAATGTCGAATGAAGAGATCCATGAACATATTCAACTGAGTTATGCCGGTGTTTTATGAAGGCACGGTCACCTTTCGTCATCTTCATTACAGCATTGACTGTGCTTGATGCCACATTGGACACTGCCGGACAATAACCTAAGACATAAGCAGTATCATTCTTGTTCAGCTGGTATCCTACATGCGTTCCGGATTAACCTGCAATTATGGTACACTAGAATTGGTAGATTCCGTCCATTGGGGCTGTAAACACCCCTGTAGAAGGATTATACCCTTCGCCCCTGTTGAATTGCACGACATCAAACTTCAGGATTTCGTTCGATCCAGTCAAAGCGTAATTATGTTTCACACTAGCAAAAAAGGCTGGTTTTAGATTGATATTTGAATCTGGAAAACAATGAATATATATAATTATTTGAACATAAAAATCAAACATCAGATTTTATGGTCACTTTTTTAATTGTGAATGTTTCAAGTATATGTAAATTCTTCGTTCATGTTGATTGATAGCATTATCCGTCTATGCGAGAGGTGTTTCTTAGATCAAATATCACCTTTGCTTCGGCTTCGGCGTTTACAATCATAATATTAAATCGACAAGTGGGACTAAAGAAAAATGTTGCAAATCTTTTGATTACCTTCCTTGGTGTTCATCCGCATCAGCATTTCCAGCAGATCTTCAGTAATGCACGTTGTCCGCTCTGCAAAAATAAGAAAATTCAGTTCTAATTATATTCAAGTGGTACTGGTATCATAGAAAAAGGGTGCTCAACTTCCAGCATAGAACAAATCATACATATTTATATAAAAGCAAACCTGTATTTCAGGATATCACACTTTATTTCATAGTAAGTTTAAAGGATTCAATGGGGTAAAACTTTATTTACTGGGCGCAGCCATTTTATAACCAGAAGAAAATGCATGAAAAAAATGTCGCACTTACTTACGATTGGCTAATACAGAAATAATTACGAATTGCATTGGAAGAGCATTCTATACAATCAAAAAATAAATTAAGCACAAGATGAATATTTGATGACCAAAGACACCAGAGACAGGCGTTTGCCTTGAGGGTACCCCGGGGATTTTTCAGAAAATCGGACGTCCCCATTTTTGACCCGATTTTTCACAAAGAAAAGCAATGCGAACCTATAGATTAAAATGACTAAAATTGAAAACCGCTATATATATGAGACATTCAAGTGAAAAAGAAACCGAACAGCTTGTAATCATTTTATTTAAATTATTGTTCATCGGTACCCCCCTATGGAATTTACATTGGAACAGATTTAGGACTTTGAAGTCTAAAGAACGCAACTTAATAAATCCACTTGATCGGTCCCTAAACATGCTAAACGCTGTTTACAAATTAAATAACAACAAAACAGTCGTCTGTCAGACTAACATCCTTCTCAGACAAATCTAGTCAGGTGATAAGCTGTTACCTTCTTTCTTGTAATCAATATATCTGATATTTATGACTTATTGTTTGAGAGTTATATCTAAACTTAAAGATTCAACATCATTTGGAATAAATATTGTTCTGGTTTCTTGATCATAACTTTAATGATATTTAAAAAGATCTAAAAAGAGATAAAGTATGGTAGAGTGTTGTAAATTACAGAATGATTAAGTTTTGAATTTAAGTTTAGATCTTAAGATAACCTTAACCATAGTGCGGAATCATATCAACTCTTTTCTGTAGATATCGGCGTTACTTAAATATTTTCGGCCATAACAACAGCTCCTTTTTGAGAAAACGCGTAACAGTTCATTATTTTCATGTGTTCAATATTGATAAATTCCTCAATGGTAAGTTGTATTATCATGGTTAAGGGTGTTTCAGAAAATTACGTTTACATACTGTTATCAAAGTGTATTACCAATGTAGATGGACAAAGTGGCGTGGTATCTACCTATGAAAATGGTATTCTTTTTAAACTAATTTGTCATTGTTAATACTTTCATTACAAAAACATACAATTTGAAGAAGATTTTATCAGTTTTAGTTGCAATATTGCTAGAAAACTTCCTTCAAGATAATAGTACCGACTCCTTTTATTTTTTTTCACAGAACCAATCATAGGGACGGACCATTTACTTACATTCTTGTTTGTTGTCGTACATGGTAACAATTGTTTTTGCGGTGCGTTTTTTTTTTTTTTTTTTTTTTTTTTTTTTTTTTTTTTTTTGTTTAAAGTTAACATTACGCAATATGGCAAAAATCTTGCTTCAGACTAGAATATTTTCCCTTTCTGAACTGCCTTTATTAATATAATGGTAGGTAAGATATGTTTAGTCGTGTCCAGGTAGAGAAAAACTGATGAAGTAATTCAGTCACCAGAAATGACTTAATTTTTAATTGTTGTATACATTGGTCTTCTAGAATTATAACTTTTAGTATAAAAACTAAAATATAAGACTTTTTACAACACGGCTGGTATGATATTAATAACTGTTAAAAAAATTTTCTGGTGGCAAAACGAGTTTTCCGCTTTGTTTTCTTTACTAAGGCTTTTTTAAATTCGTTCTCCTCATTTCAGTATGCTGATTGATTGATTGTTGTTAAATGTCCAGTGGTAAACATTTCATGCATATTCAATACGAGAACAAGTTATTAAACAATAAATCATATAATGGGTTAGCTGGGGCTTAGGCCGGGGAATTTGCAAGCCACAGGATGCCGAATTGGGACAGTTTCAGTAGGGGCGGGATATTTCGCCTAAGCAACTGGTCATCAACGACCACTTATTACAAGCTGTTGCCAAGGGATCTTTAACATGCTGAAAGCGTGTCATTCTCACATCACAGGACACTGCGCTGACGCATCCGTCCGACACGAGTGAGAAGTTATACATCCCGCCCAACTCATGGGCGCCACTTTAGCAGGCGTTCTACTCCTCACGGAAAAACCGAGTAGCCTATTTCTAAACCCCGCCCACACTCGGGGTAGTTGAGTATTCATATATATCCCGCCCCACCAAGGAACGCCCCTTAAGCAGGAGTTTTACCTGCAGACGGAGAAACAGAACGACCTATTTCTATAACTCTGCCGCCCTCGGAGGGTCAGTATGCTGATCATTATTCATTGATATTACAACATGTGTACAACAGAAAAAAAAATGAGCTGTCCGTTCTTCATTGTTTTGGTTTATTCAGCCAAAGAGATTAACTTCTCCTTTTTCCATTAGTGTTTCTGCAGTGAAAGAACGTCTTATCAAACGTAACGTATAAGTGATTTGGTTTGAAAGGAATTGATCAATTTTGATAAACCACGAGGAGGCGTTGCATCGGTTATTTTTTAAGCATTTAAATCTATAATGTGTTGCATAAATAAGCTTGGTATATGTGTTATGCATTATTTCCAGCGACAATAGCCCAATGGAGTTGTAACAAAATATTATGGCATTGTTTTTTATATATTTGCTTCATTATCTCAGTTTTGTTAGTCGGTGAGTTTTACATATTGTCTTGGTCTTTGTCCATCGTTTTTGGAACGATTCCAAGATTGGATCAAATTTGGGTCTCCTTCCAAAAGGAGCCGTTGCAATAGCCGAAGGTATTCGAGAAACGACGATATTTACCTAAAGAAGTTAATATAATTCCGCACCATGCAAACGACCCTTAAATGTAAGGACAGAATATTTAGTAGCGTCTGTCTACAAACATAAATATATACAAGTTCAGCTGCAAAACTTACTATCTTGAATATTACAATTGCTGACAACTCCGTCAATTATTCCATAGAATGCGGTTACACCAAAAACTAAAGGGAAACACATTTCTTCGTCTGGAATGTCAATCCAAAACTACCAGTATTAACTTTGTTTATTCTATTTCTAATCATCAAAAACAGTCAGCAATATGATGCCATGAAAAATTATACTTTAATTACATCTTGTCACGCAACTTTAAAAATTGTCACTTTTTTAAAAGGACAAGTTCAGATCAAATTTAGACGATTCATTTCATTTCTTCAACAAGTCTGAGCAAAACAAGGCAACAATATCCAAATAGAAATACGATGGCTTTTTTGGTGTAAGAATCTAGTTAGTATACCAGCTAACGCACATGACTGCGCAAAAACCCAATAGTATTTCCAGAATTCATTGTGCTGTGAGTGCCAACATTTTGGAATGATAAGCGTTACAGACACTGCTCAAATAAGGATATGTTGCTCCTTGTGTTAAGTCATCACTCCAGAAATTTAGCATTTAGATATTCGACAACATAATATTGTAATAATTCTTAACATAGCAATTAAAACATTTGCGGAATTTTGGCTCTGTTCTTTACTGCATTGCGTCGGGAAAAAATGCTGGTACAATACTAGTATACAATACTGGAACACATTTTTATACCAGTATTGTGCACAATACTTGTATACCAGTATTGCGATATTTAATAATCGTTTGTTAGTTTGGGGCCAATCTCAGAGTGAATCAAGCTAAATGAGCGAGAGAGTGCAATGACCCACGAGGAATTTTCCAACTTGCAGACCTCCCATATTCGGTTTAAAAGATATTTGTCAACTTTTTTTCTTTTTTCTAAGTCTAAATTGCAGTAGTCTGCAACAATGTCGGATTCCTCTTCTGTCATGTTTGTTTTTACATTGAAATCACGTGACTTTCTTAAGGGGTACGATACGGGTGTACCTTTCGGGATGATATGGATATCATTTCGGTGGGAAGATATGGGTGCTAAACCTTCACATCTATCATCTATGCAGAATTTCCATATTTTTATATAAATATATGATAAAAATGGTTAAGAGCCCGGGTTTGCACGAGACGCACCTGATAAAAGGTAATTACCCTTGTTGGGTTGCAACGGATCCTGTATTTCCGGTTATATTACATATGCAGACTAGTCAGATTGTTGAAATTATGTAATAAAGACAGAATATTGCACTCTTTAGTTATTCATTGAATATTATACGGTTAAAATGAAAATTTCTCATTACATACTGGAAACTTGATCATGTTGATAACGTATTCAATAGCAATTTGATATATAGTCGTATGTTTTTACCATTAAATTCTGGTATGTTTAATCCGATTTCCATAATGTTGCATTTTGTTTAAAACCATGCTAATTATTTACTTAGGTTGTGCTTTTTTGTAATTGTAGGAGACAAATTTTCCTGCCTAATAAAACAAAAAGAAACTGTACTTGTTGGAATATTGAAATTTATTATTTGACAATTGACGTAGATTTGGGAATTTAGGTTAGAGTTATAAATATAAACTAGTAGCTCAGCTACTTGCCATGCTGTCTCATAGACTATCATACAACATCTCCTGTTTCTATCAAAGTTGTTATGACATTGTTTTTATAGTGATAATGTTATTAGAACAAGTAGGAATATATGGAAGAAATACACGATCCTAACCTTACATACGTTTATAACAAATATTCAAAAGGTTTACCACTAACGGTGAAACGCTACACATGAAATAAGTAAAATCAAGACTTTATTTTAAAAGATGTGCATATTAAAAATGGACCCATATGATTCCTGGTCTTATTTTGAGTGGCTGCTTAAAACTATTAATATTTATGGATTGTTTACAAGACAATATCTTACATTATCATTAGGTATACACTATAATAAGAAATGATATTTATCTGCTATAACATTATAAAATTATATTGCATTACAGCAAGCGTCAGCTGAAGACTATAGTATTCAATCTCTAAACAAGAAAATTACGAAACGCAAAAACACACTATACATAAGAAAACAAAAGAATGGATATTTATGAGAAATGCAAAGCCCATAAAAAACGAAGGTGAACTCAGCTGGTTCAGAAAAGTAAGCAGTTCCTGCCGACCTATCCATTTTACAGTATTAACCAATACATGGTAAAGGGAAAGGACTCAAATCGTATAGTACCAGATCAGAATTAAAACATCCTGGCGGAGAAAGCGAACACCTTTTTTTAATGTTACACCCACAGTCTACTTTTCTTCTCCAATTGGTAAACGGATATTCCATAACGATAGATAAAAAAATCATAAAATTACAAAATGATGACTTCATCTGGGGAGCAAATACATAAAATTCAAAAACGATGACTTCATCTGGGCCCTGGAGCAAAAACATACCATTCCAAAATCCCCTCATCTGGGGAGCAACGTATTTATGTTGGAGCAGTCTCAATGTAATGTGTAAAGTCAAACGCTGAGGCAGCTGGATTTTTACTGTTACTGAACAAAGAGTTGACTATTGAAAAGTAAGAAGTCATAGAAATTTGTTTGTAACGGTGAAGATAAGCACTAAAAGATCATCGTATAGTGAAAGAACATCTTAGTAACGGAAACTGAATTTTGATAGTTTGGGCTACCTTTCTGACTTCTGCAAAAGCATAAAAGAGAGTCAGTCTAGTGCGGTAATTAATGTGTTGAGCACTTTTAGTTTCAAAGCGCAGTGCGACCTAAAACTCAATTTTTCACCTTTGTTTACGAGAAAATGATTCATATCTCTGCAAGTTGATCTCAAGAATATTTGAAATTAGATAAATTGAATGAAATAGCTTTTAGTATTGAAAAGAAGTTTGTACATCTCTATATGAAACTTACATGATAACTTCATCCCATCAGTACATGCAGTAACAATCCATCCAATATGCATTTATCCAAAAGAACAAAAAACAAATATAAAACATCTTCAGAACAAATAAATGAACACTCTGACGCTTTATATTTTCTCTTTCATAATGTTTTCATATATCACTTGTATATGTCTCAAAATGTGACTTCCGTGCTGTCTTGTTCACCGTTGTATTTTGTTGCTGTTTTGAACACTTAATTGTAGTTTCACTCCAATCTCCGCAGCAAAGTCTTCTGACTTCCGGTGTCAGTCGAAGACTCTGCCACGCGTTACGAGGTATTCCTGTCATGGCAGATAAACCACGCCTATAAATGACGTCATTTAACAGTTTACTTGCAGACGACTTTGACACGTGCAGGGGAAACCCTAGCTCATTTCCATATAAAGGGGCGGAGTTCAACTGTCATGGCAGATCACCCCTGACAGAGTTTATCTGTGATGTGATGATGGTTTTTTATATTGTTTATGTTTTTTCCGTGTTCTGTGGGACCTTTGTTTTTGTCTGTTGTTTGTCTGTTTTAAAATGACCGTTGGGTATCTTTGGAACTGTGTTTTCTAACAATGTTCGAAAAAGAATGTAGTTTGTCTTGTGTTTCTATTATTGAACGTGTATTACTCCTGTATGTTAAACACCTTTATTAGACGTCTTTTTCGGTTTCCAATACTCTACTATATATGTCCTGAAAAATAATGGTTAGATGGATATCTGGTAATGGCAAAAGATAGCAAAACGTCACCCCATGACGTTTTGCCTTTACATTATGTTTGTATTGATTCATTGAATGATTTTTCACAAAAGGAAAAGATTGAAAAGATTAATTCGTCCTTGTTTTTTTGTAAACTAATGTTCTCTTTCTTTAGTTTCTGTCTAGATTTAAAGAATTGCATTATGATAATGTCATAAGCTGCAAAATAATTATGCTTTCTATGAAAGAACAAGCTCAATATAATATTTTAAAAACTTATCATTTAATAAAAATGTTTGCAGCACACGATATTATCATAATACGTTTCTTTTCAAATCAACTAGTTTTAATATTATACGAGAGACCAATAATAATTACGTCATGGTGTAGTAAAACAGTTAATTCCAAAAGTGAACCAATAAGTAGCAATATTTATTTGTGATCTGTATTATTATAGAGCAATTTGAATATCTATAAAGAAAAGGGAGATACGGTATGACTGTCTATGAGATCGTATAGATTACAAAAATATAATCCGCACCCTAATGCAAGTTGTAAATGGCCAACGCCCCCTCTTACAATGTGATGATGTGCAAATATAGCAACTATCGGCCAAATCAGTATGCAATGTGAAATTAGTAACACTTAAACATAAATCAATGACATCCACTGAATTTCAGTTTCCTGGTTTGGGAAGGTACATAAAGTATGTGGTGGTATTTACTTTAGACAGTGGTGTGACCAAAACGAGATGAAAACAAACTTTAAGATCCAATTGCAAACGTTTTAACTTTTGAAGTCGGTACAAAGTACGCAGACAATTCAACAAGAGTCAACAAGATGCACTAAACTCGAAGACGTACACTCTGTTTCTGACATCTAGTTCAAAACTTAAACATAGTTGAAAACTAACTTGGTTCCCTTAAGCTAAGACATTATTCAAAACACGTCCGACGAATATATCGTTAATACGTGAAATCAAGGTATTTTGCAAGTACCAAAAATAAAAAGGATCAACAGAATGTAGGACAAGAATGTAGCAACATATTGAATTAAACTAGTTTTGATGTAAACTATACTCTGGTGTTCTGCCTAAACAGATGCATAACCCCTGTAAAATAGACATTAATAATGTGAGCAGAGCTCACTATATATACCCCCCCCCATTACTTAATAACAACAAAACTAGTCTCCATCGATATGGAGCATTCTGCTTACATATGGCCCGTTTGATTCTTGTGAAATGTTATTTTTTCAATAAATTACAGTTCAAAAAGACACAATCTTGAATGTCT
>JAULBM010002171.1:0-11985 GCA_032357055.1 Geukensia granosissima | reverse complement strand
AGTTTTATCCTAACACTTTATGTACATAACAGATGATATGGGGTAAATGTTACAGAGACGATACTCCATCTCCGTAAGAAACAGAGGAATTTGTTCAAAATAGAGGTCCTCCCAAGGCCTTCAACGGTGTTGGAGTCCCACTCCCCGTGAGGAGCTCGACTGCCCCAAACAAATAAAACTCGATTGCCTAAGATCTCATCAAACACAGTTCGTAGAAAGATTTAAAACTTTCTTGTCAATAAACAGGATGAAAAATAAGATGCCACAATTTTTGTAATTAAGAGTTAAATGTCAATATTTACCTCACTGGTCTTACAACGATGTAAAATTGTAAAATCTGTAACATTTTTGAAAGATTTTGTGTAAGATTTAAGATGCCTGCGATATCTACATCCATGCTGCAAAAGGTTTCAAGTAAAATGAAAGTAATTATCGTTGAAGCCAGAAGTTTTAAAGTCCATTTCAGTTCCTTTAAATAATTGGAAAATTAAGCTGGCGAGTTTATTTGCAAAAAATATCATAGGATATTTGGTTGTACATTCCTAACCATAATACGTCCGTAACTAGAACGGTTTATTCTGTAGAGCCACTTTTGTGACTGTCACCATAAAAACGCAATTTTTAAACTAGCATAGAAAAAGTTGAGGATTTACCGATTTTTAAGGAAGTCAGTTAAAACATGTAGAAATCTGCACTCGTATATGAAGTCCACGTGAATAAATTATCTTAAGAATTGCTTATTTTTAGGTTGTATCTTGCACAAATATAGAAATTCTAACGAAAATGTCATTTAGTATACAAAATAACCAATATTAATTTTTCGGAAAATTTTAAAACAATGAAAATACGAGAAGGCCCCGAAAAGTTTTGTACTAAGTATTTGTTCCTGCCGTCGTATTTGGCTTCCCATTTCGATAAGTTTGAATTTGAGTGCTTTTTATCCTATTTTCGGATCATTGACTTCCTATGTTTTGGTTCTAATGCTACTGATAATAGGTAACTACTTGAAATGCACATAGAGCATACCAAAATTCTCCATATTTATTTAACATTGGTAATTTTGTATTTTTGGATTGATCGATTTCTTTGCTGGCAGACCAAAGGTCCCCGAGGGCATTCCCCAGCCCAGTTGTCAGACTTCTCTGACATGAAATTTATCAAACAAGGTTTTACAGAAATTTGAAGAATTTGTTAAAATTCTAAAACACTGTAAATACGAAAGGTCCACGAAAGCATTGCATAGTAGTTGTATCTGCCGTCGGATTTTGATTTGTTGTTCTGCTGTGTTTGGATCTTGTTTTGGTTCTAATGCTTCTGATGAAAGGTATGTCTCAGAAATGTACATATAGCATACAAAATTCTCAATATTTATTCAACATTGGTAATTTTCTATAAAACTACGCTTACCTGAATATTATCAAAATGTGCACGTAGACAATTAATACCTGACTTCAGACAGGCACCGACATGTGGTTTGTTTAATCAAGTTTAGTGGGTACCCAACCCTCCTTCATCGGGTGAACAAAAACAAAAACAGTACCCTACGAACTATAAAAATCACACAGGAAGTCACCAATCGGTCTAGAGAGTACCTGAATTACAATAAATATACTTAAAAAACTACATGCAAATAGACGATACCTCTCAAATGAATGCTCGAATAAAATAGAATACAATTGTGTAGCTGTAATAGCTATTTACAGAGTAAATGATGTCTACAATGATTTTTCAAAAATGGATATTAGACCTTGAACTGTAATCCGATTATGTTTACGTTTGCTCTGATTGATACCTCTGGCTTGAAATCTTTCGCTCTATTTTAAATTATGTCCACCGCCTTGGTGGTGTAGTAGATAGCGTGCGGAAGATCGTGCGTTCTATCCTCGGCCGGATCAAACCAGAGACATTAAAATTGGTATTTGCTGCTTCTCCTCTAAGCACGCAGCATTTAAGAGTAAGAGAAAAGACTGGTCGGTCCAAATTCAGAATAATGTGTTTGGGTTGAGTGGCACGTCTTCTTGCGGTCTGTGAGCTAACACGTTAAAAATCCAGCTCATCGTGTCGGTCTAGTACAAAGCAGGATTCATTAATCATCTCTCATCATTTATATGCTGTCGTCCTGAATATGCATGAAATATTTGCCACTAGACGTTAAGCACCATTTAATCAATCAATCAATTAACTATGTCCATCAAAGTTCGATACATATTACCTATACCCATGATATTACCATTAGGCCCAGAGGATATGTTGTTTGTAATTTTCTAATCTGAGCAAGTTCTTTTTCGTGTTGCTTGTGGAAGTGCCTCTGTAGTTTGTTCACCATTTTAAGGTTGAATTTTAATATTTTTATATCATGGTTGTTTTGGGTATAGTGTTGATATACCGAACTTTTAAACTTTTTGCTCATGAGAAAACTTAACGGATATTTTAGATTCCTTTTAAATAATGGCTGACTTTTTATTCCTCGTATTGTATGAGGCTACATGGATCTGACCAAGTGTTAAAATAAACCAAAGATATTGTTTTCCATGTAATATCAGAATCAGGACAATAAAAATGTCACCCGTTTATCGTAGATTGAACTTTGAACATGTAAATAATGTTTTGGCATTGCAAGGTTTTTTGTTACATAAATTAATGCACTATTAGAATGTAAAGATCTATTGAGAATCGTGCCGGTTTAAATTTCAAAATTATGTTGTTTTGTTTAAAAGGTGTGGGGGTCCGGAAAGGAGAACGTTTAAAATCTTCTTTCCGTGTCTTAATATGACTATATTTTAGTTAGCAAGGTTAGTTAAAGCCATCAGTAACATAACGGTAAGAGGGTTTAATTTACACAGTACATTTAGTTTATTACTGCGTATTTAAAATGTAGTGATAAAAAACTTGAATTTAAAATAAAGACCTGGCATTAATATCGTGTAATCAGACAGCACTAGCACACAATAAAAATAGAAACACAAGCGACAATACATCATGAATAAGACACAGCCATAAAATCAAAGCATAGAATAAATTCCAGTTATGTCAGAACTCTAATTAACATAAAAAAGGAGCGATCCAAAACATTTTACATATAAAAATAGTTATACACACACACACAGAATAAACGGGATCACAGAGGTTTAAAATGGTCATGTGGTATGGTCAGGTAAAGTAGATGAAAAACATAATTAACCGGACATCCACACAATACTCTGAAAAAAATAGAGAACTTTTGAGTTCTTTTGGATAGATTTCATTATAAACTGATCAATTAAAAAGGATTGTATTTGCAACATACGTATAAACAGCCAGATATTTGAATGACCAAATAATAAGACAAATGGTTCGGTATCTAAATTCTTTTAAAGTAAATATAATAAATGGAAACAAACGTAATAAAATTAACTTACCTTTTTCTTACTTTCTTTATATTTTGTTGTAGACGAATCATATCAAATGGCTGTATCCAGAGGAAGTCCAGGACCCATTTCCTTTGTTGTTGCAATAGATTTCGGAACAGCATATTCTGGTTATGCATTTTCTTCAGTGAAAGAATACAACAACGATAAACTCAATATAATCATAAACCAGGCGTGGAATGCCGGCGTAAAACAACTTATTTCACACAAAACCCCGACAACATTACTACTAACGAAATCTGGCGACTTTTTAAAATATGGGTATGAAGCTGAGAGGGAATATGAGGGTATTTTGTTGGATGAGTCGAAGTCTGAAAGTGACTACTTTTATTTTTGCAGATTTAAGATAGAATTATATTCAAGACAGGTAATATAAAAAGAAAAAACAATAAAGATAAAAATGACAAAAAAATTTCGAAACCTGTGTTATACGTCAAGAGTGGATTGCCTAGTTTTGTTAATTTAACATTCACAACATTATTTTAACAAGTATAGATAAACAATATTTTCTTTAATTGCATTAATCTGTAAAATATTTATGTTTATCTATAATACTTATCTAAAATTTCAAGTAAGAAAATACTCCATTTTTATTATGACGTTTCCTGTAATTTCCTAATATTCATACACTTTTATATTAAGGTGTTTTCAGAAATGAAACTGAAGGATGTTCGTGGTACAGAACATTCAGCCTTAGACGTGTTTTCATTATCAATAAAGGCATTACGAGATCATTGTCTCCAAACACTAAAAGATCAAGGAAATGACCTCCAAGACGATGAGGTCAAATGGGTTGTTACCGTCCCTGCAATATGGTCAGATGAAGCTAAAATGTTCATGCGAAAAGCATGTGAATCTGTAAGTAACTTTTTATTCTGTAGATAATTTCTACCACTGCCGCTATAGCTTTGTTTTCATTTTTGTAATCACTTCCAAAAGAGGTGGATTTAAATTATTTCGATACTGACCGTTTTCATTTATAAAAAACTTGTATAAACAGCGTTTAAAGAGTCCATCTTGCTATGGTACTTATACAAATTAAATTATCAACACGTAACAACATAACGTTTTTTAGTCATTGCGGGTAAGAATGTAATTGTTTTATTTTAGGCAAATATACAAGCCAGAAGACTTATTTTGGCTCTAGAACCCGAAGTTGCCTCATTGTATTGCCAGGAATGGTCTTTAAGACACGAAACCAACAAATTTCCACCGAAAACAAAGTGTTTAGTTGTTGATTTGGGAGGTTTGTATTAAAAGGTCAATTGATCTAAATATTAAAAGCAACTTAAACAAAAACGTGGTCAACAGTATCCAGAATTTGTATTTGAGTATTTCTTCTACTGTTTGGATCTTGGGCTTCCTATATTTTGGTTCTAATGCTTAAGGTGAAAGGTTACTCCTTGAAGCATAAAAAATTGACAATATCTATATTATATTTGTTTATATTTGAGCACTCCATT
Organism: Geukensia granosissima; assembly: GCA_032357055.1. Taxonomy (NCBI): domain Eukaryota; kingdom Metazoa; phylum Mollusca; class Bivalvia; order Mytilida; family Mytilidae; genus Geukensia; species Geukensia granosissima. Next base: position 7,115 of record JAULBM010002171.1, on the reverse strand, counting down.
TTCTATGTTTTGATCTCGAATTTCCTTTGTCTTTGTTCTAATGCAGCTGAAAGATTGCTCGTTGAAATATGTTAACAGCATAAAAAATTAACCTTATCTATGTAACATTAGTTAACTTGTATTCTATAACCATTGGTTCGATGGCACTGCAGGTGGACAGGAGGTCCCGAAGGTATTCACACTCACATTCCCAATGTTCAGACTCGCCTGACATGATATATATATTGCATATTGTTTTGCAGGAATTTGCGATATTTATTTAAATCTAAACCTCTTGAAATTACGAGAGGCTTCGAAATGTGTTGCATTTAGTAAATGTTGTTGCTTATGAATTTGGCTCCTATTGCTATTTGTTAAGATTTGCGTACATCTTCTACTATGTTTAGATCTCGGTTTTCCTTTGATTTGATGAGAGGTGAAATGTGTATGCATTGTTTTGCTTGATTTGTTTGATTAGATATCCTGATCCTACTGTAGAATGAACCTATAAAAATAGGAGATGTAGCATGATTGTCCATGTGACAGCCACCCACCAAGTGACAGTAGAATGCCAAGATTAGGTGTTAGAAGTAGTTTCCATCGAGTTATAATAGAAAAAAAATAAAAATCATTTAAAAAAGCAAATTTATAATTTGCAGAAATGAATACTAAATATGTGACTTCTCATTATCATCTTTGTCATGCCAAATTGAGCAATTTTAGATGGCAATTAAAGTTGCTTGGTGTCAAAACCAATTATTTAAAGGAACTGAAATGGAAATTAACGTCTCGTTTCTAATAACTAGTGCTCTTACTATTTAGACTCTCATTGTTAACTTCTGTAATAAATGATATGAAACTACCACTATCAACTATATTTGGAGTGTTCGAAATTCACTAGATGTTTTAGACAAATAAAGTCTGTTCAGGTTCCATTTTCTACAATAGGTAATTATGATTTTTCAACTCTTTATTCCACTGAACCACATAAGCTTATTGAGGAAAAGTCTTCATATCTAATCCATTAGTCATTTAAAAGTCTGGTTGTGTTTACATATGCTGCAACAAATGTAATCCTCTTTTAGCAATAAATCTTATAAAAAAATACACTTGTGCTTAATGTTCATCTGAAGGAATTGATCAAAATTACCACTAAATTGGTCGTGTTTTATATTGAGTACAGCAATAACTATTCAGTTTCTGTAATTTTAATTGATAGCTGCATCTAGGTATGTTATGTTTAAAATCATTTTTACTGTAAAATAAAAAATTCTGTACCTGATATGTGTGTTCCATTTTTTCTCTGGTATCCGAATTTATGTAAACAAGTTTAACCACAAGATTTTCGTGACATTTCCCCTCGTTTACTTTGCTGTTTTGTCACCTGTAATTACATATAAACACAAATAGGGACAATAGATGACCTCAAGGTGAAATATGGACGATCTCAATGTAATATTGCCATATTTCCGTTCTTTCAAAATCGCAAAGAAAATAAACAGAATTTCTCAGGAAATGAATAGTAAAATAGTGAATCTAGGTACAGCTATCAGTAAAAATAAGCAATTTAGTACCGTCTTTTCTGTGCTCAGTATAAAATACCGCCTAGGTTTAGGTGTTTATTTCAGAAAGGTTATGATGAACCTTAATCTGACATGATTACAGTGGTATAAAACCATCTTTATAATATTTACATACGCTTAGACAACACGGTCTATTGGCAGATTGTTGGCATACAGATGATCACAAACTGCACTCCTCTTATTGCAGATTTTGTTTTATATTGTTATGAATCACAGTTTATGGCAAAAACGGAAAAAAGCTCTTCCAAACAGGATTAAGTGGACAACTTCAATAATACTTTATATATTTGGATGATGTTTTAGCTTTATATAATCCAATTTAATAAAAATTGAAAAAGAAATTCATTCAAAAAAACTTACTTTAAATAAATTTAATGCCAGTAATGACCGTCCCCCCTTTTATATTTGGATTAACAGGGATGTTTTTGCACTATAATTTATGAAAGAGGGAATTTATTTCTTTTCCTAAAGTTAATTTTCTGTTTCTTGATGGGTCGTGCCATTGGCACCTTCGTGTGGTGTTTCCATTTCACAACTGGTTAAGTTTGCCAATGATAACAGTAAGTGTCTGACCTACATCTTACTGGTTAACGTTTATGGCAGAGATACAGACATCACAAGCTTCTGAAGATATTTACAAAATTTTTTAATCGTTACAAAGATTTAGTAAAAAAATATGGCTGCAAATAAAGAATTTCTATACGACAGAGGATATCACATGTTACGTTCTATTAAAACATTACATATAAAGCTTACAAATTTAAAAATGATCAATTGAATTTCACTTTTCCGTAAAAACAAACTTATCCAAAAGGGAAACAGGTAGTCAGACCATTAAAACTTGTTTTTTGTTGGTACATATATTAATAAACTTATCGTTTCCTAACACACATATATACTAATAAATTGGCATTGCATCCGTCTTGTCCGTCCTCACGTTTATTTACAACACAGTATTAAATCGTCGGATATTCTGTGTTTCATGCCATCTCGTTTTGAGAAGAATGATGTGTTATTTACAGGAATCTCACTCTGGGTTTGCTTCCAGTACCTGTGAGCATTAAAAAGAAATATCTTCTTTTTTATATTGTATTTTTAGTATATCTATTGATAATCAGGTACTCTCTACTCAGACTGGGTGAATTTCTGTTTGAATTTTAATGTTCGGTTGTTATAACTGTTTTTGTTTTTTTTGATTTTTTTCTTTGACCACTCGTTGGGGAAGGGTTGGGATCCCACTAAACTAGTTTTACCAAACAAAAGTATTATGTGCCTGTCCCAAGTCAAGAATTTTGGTCATTTACCCCTATCTTTTCATTTTCATAGGTATATCATTTTGTTTTAGGTGGAACAGTTGATATATGTGGCTACGAAATACTAAAGAACGGTCTGTTTAAGCAAATTTGTTCTTCGAGGGGGAGCGACTGCGGAGGAACATCTCTTGATAAAGAGTTTCTTAATGTCATACAAAATATTCTTGGTAAAGAAATTATGGAAAATTTTAAAAAGAAATACGCGCTGAAATATTCTGATCTACAGTGTGCCTTTGAGTCTACAAAGAGAAGTATTGCGGATAATCTTAAGAAAGTCTATATACAAATTCCAATTAATTCCTTAAACAAATTGAATTCGGAAGAAAGCTTTGAAAAAATGTTGCAGAAATCAGAATATGCAGACAAAATGAAATTGGTTGATGAAGATAGATTGCTATTTGATCCCGATTTTGCAAAGTCTTTGTTTACAAAAGTTACAGACAAAATAACAACAACGATGCGAGATGTGCTTCAACAAGAAAAGGCAAGAGATATATCAGTTATTTTACTTGTAGGAGGTTTTGCAGAAAGCAAACTTGTTCAAGGGGAAATAAAAAAATCTTTTCCACGTATACAGTTTTTTATTCCAAATGATCCTACCTTAGTTGTCCTACAAGGAGCTGTTCTTTTTGGCCATCGACCAGACATAGTTACGACTAGAATTACACAGTATGCATATGGACGAAAGATAAAGCCGATTTTCGACGAAAAACGCCACGACATAGAAAGAAAGGTTGAAATTGAAGGGCAATTTAGGTGTGATGGCGTTTATGAACTATTAATGAAATCAAGGACTTCTGTTCCGATTGGAACTCGTATTTCTAAATCATACCATACAATTTCCACTAGTCAAGAAAGCATCCGAGTAGCTTTATACAAATCTTGCAGTGACAGCACGCAGTACGTGGACGACGATGATTGTAGTCTAGTTGGAGAATGTTATATTCCTGTCAAAATTACTTCTGAGCCCAGGCGAACAATAGTGGTGGATTTTCAGTTCGGAAATACGGAAATATTCATCACATCAACCGACAAGCAAACAAAGAATGTTGAAAAATTTACATTTCAACTGGAATAACATTCACGCTTTTTAAAGATTAGTTTGGTTTTAACTGCCTACAAAACCCTTTCAAATGAAAGTGGAAAAACTCGTCTCTTGATACATGCAAATAGCACCGACAGTTTTAGTTTTGTTTGTACTGCGGAATTCAATACCCCCTCTCGATGTAACTATTCTTTGCTTCAAGTGCCACTGTATAATGTTGACTGTGGGATTTGGGTTTGCCTTCTTGGTACTGTGTCTTCTTATTTTTTTCTGCTTTGATTTTTGCTGTTACTCCAGTGTATATGGAATAAGGTTTGATATAACTCCTTGGTACAACTTGTGATTGATTTAGCTGTAGCTGCAATGCATGGACTGCAAATTTTCTTTATTACATGATGATTTTATTTCAGAATTGTCATTGGATAAAATGCTGTCACAAGACAAATTGTAATTTCTGATATTGTTTGATTAAACTCATTTTGACTTGCATTCACTTTAACTTTCCATTATTTTGTGTATGACGTCACATTTCAATAAAACAATTATAACATTTTGTTTCGTTCAATGAGATTTTTATATACCTAAGGAATCAATATCGACCTCAGCCTACGGCTTTGTTTAATTCCATAAAAACTCATAATGACCTATACAACAGACCATTATTATAAAATACCTTCTCAATATATATAATTTTTTGTCGGTTTTTTATTTTTTTATTATTATTATTATTATTATTATTTTTGCGAATGTGGAGTTAGATACCCACAATATACCTACTACATTGATATTGATTGCTTCGGATTGTATGATTGTGGGTTCTACTCAAGTTGTTCCTGTGGCTATATAGTCTCTCAATCAAAATAATCACTGCACATGCAACATCAGGTAGATTCTATGAGTTTTGTATCTATGTACATGCAAAATAAATGAAAATAAATCTTGCAGAGCGTAGAACAGATATATATTAATTACTTTCACAGAATATCAATGTGATTGATTAACATTATGATTTTTTTCAAATATATTATTTACAAAATATTTTATTGTATTGAAATATTAATAAACAAAAATAACACACTGTATTTGTGTAACAACGAATTTAACTTGTTGACGAAACATACCATACAACCGATCTGCAATGAAAATCGGTTCCAGAAAAATATTAGATTAGTTATACTTAGAAGTAGTATTGTATTATTGGCACTGAGACCCATCAAATAATCGTCACACTACAAAAAATCGGTGAAACGACAGAAAACGAGAAAATGCAAGTTTACCGTTGTGCAAAGTATGGTAAGTTTGGATGTGCAATATGTGCATTTCAAGGAGTAACCTCTCATCCGTAGCATTAGAAACAAAACGTAGGAAGTCGAAGATCGAAACATAATAAAAATGTACTCAAATGAAGAAAATCGAAATAAGCATAAAAATCTATAGAATACTCTATTAGCGCGTACATGTACAGTCTCATTGTGTGACTTTGAGTGAGCAGTTCCCTGTTCCACAACTGGCATGTTTCCGAAACTTAAAACCACCAACTACTTAACACAGAATACAGGTGTGAATTTCTATTTCTCTAATTTCTCGTTCATTTTCACCTTCCCATACCCGTTGGAGAAATTTTGGATTTTTTTTTACACCTTGGTTAAATTGTCTCGAGTTATTTCCCGCCAAATATATTCGGAATTTCATTGGTATTCTCCAATGTTCATTAGGAAAACGGATTCTCAAAGATGTATCTGGTACAATATTTCTCAACTCTTGATCGTTAAATTTTTAAATTTAATTCAGCTTGACAAGTCTCGCGATTTAATTTTTTTAACGATCTTGAGTAAAGAAATTTATGTAATCCATTGGATACAGTAAGAAAATCTATATTTTTTGTCTCACCTCTAATTATTCATTGACATTTTTACCTACTTGTTGTGTTTAATCAAGGAGAAACAACGGACCAAATAGAAAACCCCTTTTGATTGGATTGAACAGTAAATAGTTATAATCAAGGCGCTAACGTGGTTGTGTCCACGGCACTTAATACCTTTTTTAAGAGTAACAATCATAGAGATAACGTGGTTTTGTCCATACCACAGTGTAGAAATATATAAATACATATGGAATATATGCAAGCAAAAGTCAAACATTAAACTAAAACACTAAAGTAGTTATGTCATACTTCACTGCTACAAGGATAAAACGATGTATGCTGGGACATGCCATTTATAATGTTAGCAGGTAAAACATCGATCAACTGTATGAATGAGTAATTATACTATACAATCAAGTTAATGTCCACACCAGAGAAGTATAACTTTCTGCAGCAGTTTTGGTTGGTTGAGTCAGCATCGATTCGTCGTAACTCAAGAATCTTAAATCTTAAAATGTGCAGGGCATAGCCTAGGCCTCCTTGGTTGAAATTTGATTTCAGAAATTATTTCTCAAGAGTCTGGGTGAGTCTCTGCGAGTAAAAAGCAATCTAAAATCGTCTGGAGTACTTGTTCGTGTGATGGTGTCAGATATGAGCAATTTAAATTTTGTTGCTATGTTGTATCAAATTGGTAAATGGTCTATTGTTTGACATTTGAATGAATATGGAATTCAATGTTTTCATCGAGTTGCTGGTATTCTCAGTTTTAAGTTTAAGTATTTAATTATGGATTGTTTTATCAGAATAGATGTGGGTAGATCTTTGCGTAGAATGTACTCGATAATGTTCAGGTACATTGGTATGACAGTTGATTCTCTGCAATTTTGTGGAACTAATGTGACTCCTTTATTTTTAGATATTGGTGAGGGTAATCCTGCCGATATCTAAATTTGTTAACAACTTTTCTGAGTAAGTCCACATTTTGTCACCGTCACAGTAAATGTGCTAATAACAAATTCACTACCGAGATTTATCCAAAGAAATTAACCTTGAATAAAACCATTAACAATAGCCTCAATTGCCCATTTCTAGATTTAGATGTGTATATTTCGCAAGGTAAAATTTACACAATATGTACGACAAGAGGGACGATTTCGCATTACAATTGTTAATTTCCCTACCTTGACGATGACGTTCCTTTGACTCCTTTATACAGGCCGATAGCTACTTAAAATAGAACCAAAGATTTGGAACTCTCTATTATACGAGGCGAAAAGGTCCACCGAAATTGTTTATATTAGTTGCAAGTTTTCAAAAAGTTATTTTAAAGC
>JAULBM010002150.1:0-11985 GCA_032357055.1 Geukensia granosissima | reverse complement strand
AAGTAAAATAATTTTATCATTCAAAATTTCTTATAAAAATGTGAGAAAATGTATTAATTTTAATTGCCTTTAAAACTATCTTGATGAGAATTTTGTATAAATTTAATAAAGATACTGTATTTATAGTACTGTCTTGTCTGTTATTTACGTCCCTGGTTTAACTAATAATTTACAAACTAGAATTTTTGCTTATAACAAAATGTTTTATAAGTAAAAGATCTTTTTTCTTAATTAAAACAATTTTGAACCATATTTACGTTATTTTCACCAATTCGGAAAATAAATTTTATGTATTGTAAATTTATCACTTTTTTCACTAAATTGACAAGTGTGTTCTGACACACCACTTTCTAGTATCAAGTGTGTACAGTAAGGGTGATTTAACACCTCTATTCTAGACTGATGCATTTTGAGCAATTACTTTATAGAGTTGGCTCAGCATTTTTGACTGAAACACAAAGGGAAGCAAGAAATTTAAGCTGTTTTAGCCACAATAGAGCTTAAATGATTTTTTTTATTATATTAAAGGTATAGTATAAGTTATAGACTGATGCCTCCTTCACGCCTAATGCCAATGTTCGATCCTGGATCTGTGGCTGAACTATATTAAGATGAGGCTAAAGCTCGTGTTTTAATGATATATGCATTACCTAATTTTCAAACAGTTTCAAAGTTTATCACATTGGGATGCTGTTATGATAAACTAGATTAATAAATATAATTTTAAATTCTATTTTGAAACTTTGAATGGACACTTTAAACATCATAAGCCGAGCTGTTGCTCAGCGCTAGAGCGCTATGTTTGGATAATTATGTTTACCAAATTTTTATATATAAGAGAAAAATAAAAGCCATATCAGTGATAAAAATGACACGAATGTTTTTTTATTACTTGAAACAGATAACTGTACAATAGATTGACATCATTTATATGATTCTATTATGTATATGATTCTTCATATTTTCCTATCATTTTCTTTACAATGGAAAAGTAACCATCAAAGCATTTATATCTTATATCATATATTTTGAGTTGTGTATGAAATAAATACATGTACAGATTATTCAACATAAACATGATATGTCTAGCGAAGAGCTACTAATTACCAAAAGATATTATAAAATCAGATAACAAATAACTTTTTTATTCTAGAAAATTCCTTAAACTAGATATACCTGTATGACAGTATTCATTATATTTAAGAATAGACAGTATTTATTATTTTTAAGATTACATTATACACACCAAATTTCTATCAACTTCTAAGTAAGTTATTGTCAGAGATTTCGATCAAATAATTGTCTTGGTCTATAAGAGATTTGATTCAAATGTAAATTAAGCAAAACATATTGGTAAGTAATGTACCAGATTTGGAGACCTGACATGAAATTTATAAACATATGGTTTTTGCAGGATTTTGTGGTATTTATTTATATTCTAACCTCCTGAATTTATGAAGAGGCTTTGAAATTGATGGCACATATTAGATGTCCTTGTTAATAGATTTGGTTTCTTATTTTGATTTGTTTGGGTTTAAGTACTCTTTCATTACATTTGCTTCTAGGATTTCTTTTGTTTTGGTTCTAATGCTGCTAATGAGATGTTATTCCTAAAAAAAGGTAAATAGCATAAACAAATTCACAATATTACACAACATTGAAAAAACTCTCGCCCAACAAAGTTGGGTGAAATATATAGCATTTTTCCTGTTTGTCTGTCTGTCCTTTCGTCGCACTCAGTATAAGTTTTGCATTAAGGGCCAGTAAAGGATACCATCTGCAGTTCCTCATGAGTATTTGGTGTGTGGATGTTTCTGATAGAAATGCAGCTACCACTGACCTTTGGGTCATTTTGGCCTTCATTTTTGACATACCTGACTATGGTTTAGTTTTGTGTTAAGATCTAGGATACCACATGAGTACCTCCAGGCTATATTGTTTGTAGAGGCATATTGTGGAGTAATGTTGCTTTCACTGACTATTTTGTCATTCTGACCTACATTTTCCACATGACTAACTCTGGTAAAGTTATGTGTCTAGAATGAGATCTATGGTACCACATACAGTATATTTATGAAATTTGGTATGTAGATGCATCTTGCAGAGTAATGCACCATCCACTGACAACTGAGACACAGACAAGGTTGTTTTCAACTGCTTCATTGTATTATATACAGCTTGATAAGTTGGTTAGTATCCCCCTTGAGTTTTTGTTGGCTTTTTGTAGACTTGTCCCCTACTTCAAAACAAGGAAGAAATAATATCATTTTCTAACAAGATTTATGTGCTGTCAGAATTACAGCTATCCCGCACCCATGCAAAGTATATATCATGCTGTCCAATCCATTAATACACTGTGCAATTTTTTCATGACAGCAATATGTTAATTTTAATTTTTGTATGTAACTGAAATTGCTCTTTTGGCTCCCTTAATATACAATTGGTAGCCAATTCACATGAAATAAGAATTCAATCTTATTTGGCTCTTGTTCCAAAGATAGCCTATATAAAGATAAGGTAAAAATTTCTCATTGGGGCAGTGAAGCTCCACCACAGGTGAGCAATCAAAATTCCAAAACCTTTGGCAGAATCTGCATCACTATAGTACACCAAGCGAAATTTGCCACGACTTAAGTCAAAGTATATCGAGAGTTCAGCTGCAAAGAATGTCATGTTATATATCATTGGAATACTAATTTTTTGCCGCAACTCATCGTACAATTAGAATTTTAGTTTTCCTCAGCACTAAAAAATTCCCATTACCCCTCTATGTTAAATTTTTGACAATGAAAAACATTTTCTCAAAATGACACTTTTCATAGCCAAATATCCCGCTTCAGTGTTATAGATGGAATATAGTTTAACTTTATTCCTAAAATGTCATCTTTTATCTGTCATAAAACCACAAAAAATAAAAATTTTATCATATCTTGCTACCTGAGACCATTGGTTAAGTGCACCACCAAAATGAAGCAAATTTACTAAGTTGAAAAAATAAACATTACACCCTATGGGGAATTTTTTTATATCAAGTTAAAATAAATTTTTAGCTACAGCTTCAGCTGCAGCAAAAAAATTAGAATTTCAACGATATATAATATGATATATTTCACTGTAAAATTTTTGATGCAGGTTCACTTTTGTTGTGGCAAAATTCGTTTGGTGTACTTAAGTGCAATCAGTGAACCAAGTTTTAGTTCTGTACTCTAAAAAACCTAGAGGAGTTAAGGAAAAGAAAAAAATGGATGCCCTTTTATTATTTCACCTGTGCATCCATGCACCCCTGGGATGCTATTAAAATTCCAAAAACTTTGGCACAATCTGCATCACTAGTGCAATCACTTAGCCAAGTTTAAGTTTTGTATTCTCAATAGTTCATATATAGCCTGAAGATATGCAACAAACGTTCAAAATCTTGGAAGATGTTTCAGCATTTAGTAAGCACCTCCTAAGCAATCAGTGCCACAATTGGGTTAAGCCATACAGAAGTCTATGCTAAATGTTGATCAATTTGCCCTTTTCTGCTGGTCATTTTTGAATTGACACAAAAGTAACAAAACTTAAAAAAGTTATAGATTGTATGCATAGAAGTTATAAGTACAGATAAAATCCATTAACCAAATTTAGGTTTTAAAAATTCCATTGGTTTGAATGGTTATTATGTAAATTGAAATGCCAAAATGTTTTGCTTGTTACTTTTGTATAACATTTCCAACCCAATTCTTAAAAAATTAGGAAGAAAATTTAGCACTGCAAATGGATTCTACCAACACCAGGTTTCAATTGTTCAACTTGTTTCACTAAGAATTAAATTTAACTCCATGTTAAATTTGGTTGATTTGTACAGTTAAAATTTAACCAGGAGTTAAACGTGTTGAACTACTGGACCCAGGGTAAGAAGTTTCTCAGCATTCCAGCATAACATTCTTTGAACATGGAATGTCTCTAGAGACTTTTGGACAAATTGTTAATTTATACAATCACATTTTCTTTACACAGAGAAAGATAGAGCCTATGTTTCCAGCTCTTCTTTAGTTCAGTATAATAATATCATTTCTTTTAACTCCTGAGTATGTTTTTCTTTAGTTCAGTATAATACTATTATTTCTTTTAACTCTGAGTATGTTTTTCTTCAGTTCAGTATGATAGTATTTTTTCTTTTAACTCTGAGTATGTTTTTCTCTAGTTCAGTGTAATACTATCATTTCGTTTAACTCTGAGTATGTTTTTCTTTAGTTCAGTATAATACTATCATTTCTTTTAACTCTGAGTATGTTTTTCTATAGTTCAGTATAATAGTATTATTTCTTTTAACTCTGAGTATGTTTTTCTTTAGTTCAGTATATCATTTCTTTTAACTCTGAGTATGTTTTTCTTTAGTTCAGTATAATACTATCATTTCTTTTAACTCTTGAGTATGTTTTTCTTTAGTTCAGTATAATACTATCATTTCTTTTAACTCATGAGTATGTTTTTCTTTAGCTCAGTATAATACGATCATTTCTTTTCACTCTTGAGTATGTTTTTCTATAGTTCAGTATAATACTATTATTTCTTTTAACTCTTGAGTATGTTTTTCTTTAGGTCAGTATAATACTATCATTTCTTTTAACTCATGAGTATGTTTTTCTTTAGTTCAGTATAATACTATCATTTCTTTTAACTTTTGAGTATGTGTTTCTTTAGTTCAGTATAATACTATCATTTCTTTGAACTCTTGAGTATGTTTTTCCTTAGTTCAGTATAATACTATCATTTCTTTCAACTCATGAGTATGTTTTTCTTTAGTTAAGTATAATACTATCATTTCTTTTGACTCTGAGTAAGTTTTATTAATGCCAGTTAGTTTGAATTGTTGAATAGTGAGTTATCCAAGGCCCTTAATATCTTACTGTAGGCTTGTTATGACCTTTACATATACCTTGTTATTAAGTAATTGAATCCCCTATGGTTCAGTTGACTTTTCAGTTAATACATTTTATATGTTTATACAGTGCAACCTTTGCACATGAACTGGACAATGTAATTAATTTTTCCAATAAACACTATCAAAGTTGGATCAAGTAATTTGTCAAGCTGGACACATGTCATTCCGAAGGAAATCAGGTGACCTTTCTGTCATGTGCTAGATTAAATCCTGTATCGATGGAATGACAACGATATCTAAATGTAATCTTAGAGAAAAATGTCAATACTTTTACCAAACGTTCTTGGTAACTCAATATTGAGGTTTTGTTTTAAGCCACGTTGATGTTTTTAAAAAAGTTTGAGTGGATCTGTCCATATTTGAAAATAGGCAACGTTTGACCAGAGTCCAAATTTGTACATGATACTGTCCGGTGCTCCATAAAGACAAAAAGATCCATATTGAAAGTAAGGTTAAAGTGCACCAACAAAATAAAACGTGAAAATACTTAAATGTGACAAACGTAAAGATCCAACAGTTTTCAAAAAGGCTTTAAATTGAGTACTTTTTTAATCTTAAAATCTCCATATATCTGCTATTGCTCCTCTGTGAGCAGACATGTTTTAATGAAATATCCTCATGGCATTTCCCGAAATTTACCAAAGGAGTAGGTACGTTAAGCCCCATATTTGGCCATATTTTAGATTTTGTGACAGAATAATAAGTTGTTGTGAGAATGCTGTTTAATAATCGTCTTTTAAGAATTCATTACTTTTTCTTGTATACTTTTCGTCATTTAGACAAAATGAAAGGGTATATTTGACTATTTTGACAAGAATTGAACATTTTCGGTAAAAACACTCAATTTTTGAAGGTGTATTGCTCAAAATAAATATGATCGCACAAAAACATCACAAAGATATTTTAACCAAACATTTGCACTTGATAGATCTTTAATTTTGCAAAGTTTGGTTGTGATGTTTTTGTGCGATACATATTAAGATCGACAAAATAGTATCAAATATTGCATCAAATTAATTAATTTCTTAGTATTTTCACATTTTATGTGTCATGTGACCGTTGTAGAACTAACTGTTGGATTTTCTTTTTATAGACATTATTCAATACAAAAAATTTAAAATAATAGATATTAGCCAATTTCCATTTTTAGCCGAAATCTTGTGTCAAAAATGAGCCTTAACGTCCCTCGTCCTTTATACCAGAGAGGCACGATCCCCCTCTTCCAATTCAACTGCATATCAAGCGTTTAATTGGAATTATCATCAACGGACACGCTAGGAGCCAAAATAAAGAAGTTTAAACTTTATGAAATTTCATGTACAAAGGGAAATATACATTCAATGTTATTTTCATCAAAAAATGTTCCAATTAAATTTTGGTTTCAGAATCCAGGTTTAAAGTTAATTTACGCTATTTAGATTCATATTAACATTCTGTTAATTTGACATTATGTCCGAATGTTTAAATTGATTGATTGGTCCATCGAACAGTTGGCAAATAATCCACGGATCGCTTGATTGATTGATTGATCATAAGCCTTTAAGCTTAGTAATTATAAGTAAGCATATAAACTTCGGATACCAAATAACAACAACAATTCACTGCTTTTGGAAAAGGGAGGTAGAAACGAATCAACGGTCCATTTTTCCTAAATCTGTTTTGTTTGATTTGAATTAATATTTACAGGCAAAACACCCGCACAAATTTCCTTAAGATGGCTGCTTCAAAAAGATGTAGTAGATTCTGTCATCATAGGAGCGACGTCAATAAAACAGTTAGATGATAATATGTCAGTTGGAACAGGATGGAAACTTACGAAGGATGAGGTTAATTTTATATTTTTTCTCAAATTGTTATGCGCATTTTATGCCTTTTTACTGGTTTTTAAAAAGTGGTAATCAATCGGCATGCAGATTATCAACTCCTCGTGCACTGAGCGGATTTTGGTTGACATCACTATTCAGCTGGAGTTTAAAGACATTATTAAACTTTTTAAAAACGGTAATATTTGTCTATCAAATTAGAGAAACAAAATCTTACATTGATTATTTCGTTTTCAACAATCTTGATAAGAAAACCTTCAAAATTCTCTCAAGACTCGAAAATTGAATTTTCAACTAATTCGTAGTTAATGGCAAACAATGTAAGATTCTCTATGGCGTTGAATCAAAAGAATAGTAGAATTTCATTGTTTTGCGACGACTGGGAACATAAATTAGGGATACTTTTCAGTTTTCACCCCTTTATATGTGCAGTATAAAGTATAGCGGACTTTGATTGACGATATCACTATTCAGTTGGCAGTTTCATACAATATGTAAACTTTAGACGGCAAAATCTCTCCATTAAAGAATAAGCTCGTCAAGGATCAAAACTTGAATGTTTTTCTGTCTCGAGTATAGAAAATAGGACTATCAATGGCTAAAGATTTTGTATTTGATATGTATCAGGTTGATGCTTAATCGGTAATAATTGATGCCAAGTTCAAAACAATACGTTCGTCATATTTTTTCTAATTTGCATCTCAATATGAGTATAATATAAGAAACTGTGTCCTGCACCATGTCACCAAATCAAATTTTAAATGTATCAAAACGCATATCAACTTTTTTCAGATGGAAAAACTAGATGAAGCTTCCAAACCAGACACTGGCTACCCCTATGATCTCATGGGAATTTTTAATGCTAATCGAGTCAATAAATATGTACCGAAATCAATTGTTGGAAATGTTTACTGACTTTTTACACAATTCACAATCAGAAATATGTGATGAAACTTTATAATGGATGTGACGGACTCATTCAATTGTCGTATACACTGTATATTTAAATGTATGATGTACATTATATTTAATGCGTTATAGCTTGGAGAGGGTTCGCATTAGCTTTGTCTGTTATCCAATCCACATTCATTTTAATAAAATATCTTTAAATTAAATGTTTCATATTTCTTGAAAATTGTAAACGTTAGATCATTAGATTTGGTATTCTTTAATTTTTTTAGATGTTGTTTTGCAATAACGTGTCACTGTAGCCAACATGAATGCCCATGTAACGGTATAAGGACAATTAAAATCATAACTATATATGAAACCTGTAAATCATGAGGACACAGTTTCAAGCGATTTCTCATTATGCTCGCAAGGCTCGTATTTAAAAGTATTTCATAAAATTTTGGGGGTAGGAAAATAAAAGAATCTTAAACGAGTGCATATAAAAGATATTGGAAATCACGAGTGTAAGAACCTATTTCTTCCATTCCAGTGTTTGAACTTATATTTTAAGCTATGGCTCAAAGTACAGTCGACGACCAATTGATTGTCACTACGACCGGAAGTTTTGAAGACACTCGGAGTATCATTGGATCAGTAGAGCCGCATCATAGGCAAAGTCCGATGAGTATCGAAAGTCAGTTCCGCGGTAAATATCCTGTTCCCCGGTCCTATGATGCACTACGTTTGCAGTGATGCATGATGGGATGAGAACCAGGATACACGGTAAATGATTTTGATAGGAAATATCAACCTTTTAAGTGATTTGTGGTCGTAGTGACAACCAGTTGATCGTCGATTCGGGACACAAACGGATGAAATTATAGGAAATCAACGAAAGAAAAGCAAGGGAAGCGATTTGACTTGAAATTAAGCCTTCCGATGACAATATGGAACATTTCACAGAAGGTATAGTCATATTTTGGATTGAAACAGTTGTTTGGCGATAAGAATCTGTTCATTCCCTTTGGATTTTTCCTGTTGCCATTGCCTAGAACCCTATATTTGATTACAAAGGTTTCCCGACATCCAGTGGTAGGGTGACTTAAAACAACTTTAACTTCGCCCTGGGAAACTTTGATAGCAAAGTGGAGCACCAGCAGTAAGAACCTTGTGAATTTAATCTTTAATTGAATGGAAATATTATTTCATTGGAAACGTAATTATGTAAAATTTTTTGAAATAGACTGACGGGAAACAATTTTTTACCAGCGTTGATCAAACGTAATAACATAGCCATAAATAAATTTATGATTTGAATCAGATAGTGTGTGAAGTTATATTCAACTTCTTGCATATCCCTAGAAACACTTGCAACCAGCCCTGCTGTAGTGTTTTTAGGTAGGACGAGGCCATGAAAATCACGACACAGCGGAACCGGTCTGAGATGTTCGACACCGTGGCCCTTGAAAGAGCCGTTATTAGACAAACATCAACTCGTCAGAGAACTCGTAGAGAAATTCATCAAACAGACGCCATCTTTAATCAACGACACCAAGATGAACAACATAAAATATTTGAAGCACGCTCCTGACAAAACTATACCAACAAATTACCAACGGCTTTAAGTTACAAAAATACCACAACGTCCCACCGGCTGAGAGCATTGAATTGCTGAGAAGGACATTAAAGCATAACCACCACCACAAGCGTTGATAGAAAGTAAAAACGTTATTTTTTTTATTTGATGAACACTTAGTAGACTAAAATTTGGTAAAAAATTGAGATATTTTATCTGGGAAAGGTGTCAATACTGATCTACCTTAGTTAATTGAATAGAAGTTGAAGATACCAAACAAACTGACAGAAATCGTTGTCAGAAGACAGACATAACCATTTTCAACTTTCTTTTTGAAATTCGCGTGTTGTGCTAAATAAGGAATGTAAAATAAACTCACTTTGCACCAGAGTTAATTGAAAGTAAAAACAAAAACATCAATCAAAAACAAAAATCCTTTAACTACTATCATTGTCTAGTGGTATTGACATTCATTGATATTCTTTAAAGAAAATATAAACACCATGACCTACAAGTACATGTATGACCTCGAGGTCATAGTATCTGTTTTTTATCATGTTTCTGTTATTCGTATCCCAGGCTATCCATATGCACAATCGCAATTCTTTTAACTTTGAAATTATATGACGAAAATCAAATTTGATGAACCATAACCTAATGTTCAAAGCATGATACTTTACATAAACATTTATTCACAAAATTTAATTATAAGGAAATCGAAGATATCATAACTCTCTTGTAAACCTACCTTAGCCTGCATTCTAACCTCGAAATTCCTTTAAGAAAATTTAAAACCAGAGGCTCCACAGAGCCTGTAATCTCTCACCTGGTAAACTTGGAAATTTTTTATTACACTGTCTGCATGTTTGCAATTTCATATGATTGCAAAGGACTAACTGATTAACATCAACCATTATATATTAAAAGAAATATATAGGGATCATTCATGACATGTTAAGTTTCATTTGTTGTTTTCTAAGAAACAAAGTATGCACCCTAATATGATGACACAAAAAACACAAATTTAGTAAAGGACCATCTGCTGTGAAGTTCCCATAATGTTAAACGAAGTTTTGTCATGGCGGCCCTTTTGAATTTCCGATCGGCACAAAAACACAAAATTGGTAAAGGATCAACTGATTAACATTTCTGCAAAGCTTGGTTAAAATCTCTACACTTGTTTCAGAAAAGAAGATGAAAATGTGAAATTCCCATAGGGTTCAATGTTAAACTTAGTTTCGCAATGGCGGTCATTTTAAATTTCCGATCGGCACGAAAAAATCATATCTGGTAAAGGACCACCTGCATAACATTTCTGCAAATTTAGATTAAAATCTCTACAGTGTTTTCAAAAAAGAAGATGAAAACGCGAAATTCCCATAGGGTTCAATGTTAAACTAAGTTTTGCCATGGCGACCATTTTGATTTCCAATCGGCACGAAAAACACAAATCTGGTAAAGGACCACCTGCTTAAGATTTCTGCAAGTTTGGTTAAAATCTCTACAGCGGTTTCATAGAAGATTTATAAATTCATCCTTCTTTTTTTTCTATTCCTAGCCTGGCGGCCATTTTGTTTGGAGGTCGGGGTCATTGGACATAATTTTAGTAAAGAACCATTTCAACCAAGTTTGGCTAAGATTGGCTGAATACTTTGAGAGGAGAAAATTTTTCAAATTTCATCCCCGTTTTTTATATTTTTAGCCTGGCAGCTATTTTGTATTAAGGCCAGGTTCTTCGGTCACAATTTTGAAATAGGACCACCCAAAAACCATCTTGTCAAAGTTTGGTCAATATTGGCTGAGCGGTTTCAGAATTTTTTTAATTTATCCCCCCCTTTTTTTCTATATATGTCTGGCGGCCATCTTGTTCAGAGGCCGGAGTCATCGGACACAATTTTAAAAAGAGACCACCTAACGATCATTTCAGCAAAGTTTTGTTGATATTGGGTCAGTAGTTTCAGACAAAGATTTTAAAAATTTCATTCCCATTTTTTTAAAGTTATACTGGCGGCCATCTTGGTCGGAAGTCTGGGTCATCGGACATAATTTTAGAAGAGGACCACCTAAGGACAATTCCACCAAAGTTTGGTCAAGTTTGACCAAGTTGTTTGAGAGGAGAAGATTAAAATATGAAATGTTGATTGACAACGGACGGACGGAAGGACGGACGGACGCCAAGTGATGGCAAAAGCTCACATGGCCTTTAAGGCCAGGTGAGCTAAAAATGTTGCATATCACAAGCTATCCATGTACAAAGTTTTGTGATGATATCTAAAGCTCCTTCCTGAAATCCTGAACCTCAACATGGGTTCTTATCTTGAAATTCCATAGAAAGTCAAAAGACGAGGATTCATGACCTGAAAGTCACAGCATCTCCTTAAAAATGTTGCTGTTCATATCAAAAGCTATAAATGTAATAAAATTTTTAAAAAAATAGATATCAATTCTGAAAAACTAAATTAATCTCTCACATGGGTATTCTACACTGGAACTTTAGTTCTAACCTTGAAATTCTAAAATGAAAATCAAAATTCCATTACGTAAACAAAAATCGATGACACATGACCTCCAGGTCGCATTCAGCCTAGATTTTCGCATCAAGATGTTGCAGTTCATATCACAGTTGTCAATGTTTAATGTTCCATGATGATTTCAATTATATTCTCTGCCCCGTCGTACTCTCAATGCTTAATATAAAACCTGTTTGGACAACCCAACTTATGAATCAAATTCACCCGGATACAAACTGACCTCTGTCATTTTAGACA
>JAULBM010002139.1:10000-11985 GCA_032357055.1 Geukensia granosissima | reverse complement strand
TTACAACTTCACTTGAGCATTCATCTAAAGAATTATATCCTGCTTTTCTTAGTTACACAGTTGGCAGCATATTAAATTCATCATATCCATATTAAAACAATTATTCTTAGACTACTTGATTCATTTTGGGAAACGCATCCATTTCTTTGATATGTTAGATTAATGTTTTGAATTATAACTCTTCATATTCATCATTAAGATGTAAACAACAACACAACGTGAAGTTCTTTTTTTCACTTGGGTAAAGCTGATGACCGTAATTCTAATTACGGTCATCCCAAGATGGCGGACGGAGAATCGTCTAAGAATCTTTTTTGTCGATTTTATAGTTTCTGTTATATATTGTAAACGTAATATATTTTGATACAGCGGTGATTGATGAATGTTTCACAAAGGAATCATTACATAGTACTAAAAAATCTGAATTTATCAGAAAAAAACGATTTGAAAAAATCGGTAAGATGACCGTAACTCGAAATCATGATGACCGTAATTACACTACTGTGTTAGAAACGGGATGACCGTAGTTATAAAAAGATGACCGTAATTGTAACCATATGTTGAACAGTATCATTCTTACCTATAATCATTTCGCCTGCAGGACGTTATCGATGCTTCTAATACGATTAAGGAGACCAATGCAGCATACCGTCAGGAGGAGGTCAAAAATCAAAATCCATTGACATGATAAAACAAGTGTAACAAAAGAAACAATCAAACAAAACACAGAACAGATAAGAGGTTACTCCTTAAAATATGCATATATCATATCAATATTCACCTTATTTTATCCAGCATAAAATAAACTGGTATTTTTTTTTTCTATTCAATGATAAATTGGAGTACCATATCATGATACATTACAGTACAATATTTTTGTGAATTGCTGAATCTATTCCAAGATATAATACATTATTAAGAACTACTTATCTATTTATTATATTATTCTATCAGCAGTAAAAAATGGGCTCCAGACACACACCGCATTTAACTATAGCTACATACTGGAGCTTGCAGGGTGACGGGTATCATGCATGGAGCAGATCATGCTTACCCTTTCGAAGCACCTGATGGCACTCCCGTTTTTTTTTGTGGGGTTCACACTTTAAGTCCATTATATTTTTGTGGCGTCTGTGTTCAATTCTGTTTGTTGCTTTGTTTTGCCTATGTTACTTCTGTTGTTTGTTTTTATGTATGATCTCTATTTTGCCATGTTTTTTTGGACTTTTGATTGTGTGGATTATCCCTTCAGCTTCTTGCTTCGGTCTTCGTTTGTCGATGTTTCAATGGTTTTCCTCCTTGGTGAGCAACATCTGGCGTTGGTCTGGTTATCGCTCATATGACTTTTTTACAATAACACAAACATACATTATTATATGCAGTCCATTGTCTGAAGTTCTAAACAAAAGTCTCATATCATGCACAAAATACAACAGTTTACTGAAAACGTATTTCAGAAGAAAAAATGGAAGCTTTGTCGTATGATAATATACATGTAAATCAATGGCAACATAAAAAAGCTATAACAAACAAACAACCAATCGAAAACAATGAAGTACACTTTCAAGAAAAATCTATATAAAATTCCAAACCACTCTTCTCCTACGGACGATTGCAATAGAAACTACTGCGATGATGACTGATTCGTGTCGATTGATTGGATGCTAACCCATGGGCTGTCTTGATCGGTAAACACACAGAAACGAAAGAAGAGTGGTTTGTTAACCCGAAAAATGCACTGCATAAGAACAATGTAAATCAAAACAAAAATATAACTCAAAGATTAAAATGTCCGACACTTTCTAATAAACAGGTATGACATTTAGTCTGATCCAGTCAACAAAAATCATTACTGATATGCGATAGCGATAATGGACATGTCTTGATATTTGGAAGTGCCTCAACACAAACTATTAAGTAACTATAAGGTTTATAACTCTATACCATCAATTCTTTTCAGCGATATATCCTAAAATACCATAATA
>JAULBM010002128.1:0-11986 GCA_032357055.1 Geukensia granosissima | reverse complement strand
CTCTGAAAGTATTTAGTGAATCTTGATCAAACTTGGTTAAAATGGTCATTGGATGGTCCTTTACTGAAATTGTGTCCAATGACCATATCCTCCGAACAAAATGGCCGGCAGGCAAAAAATAGAAAAAAGGGGGGATGAATATCAAAAATCTTCTCCTCTGAAACCACTAGGCCATTTTGAATTATACTTGGCAGCAATTGTCCTTAGATGGTCCTCTTTCAGAAATGTGTCCGATGAACTGATCCCCAATCCAAAATGGCTGCCAGGCTAAAAATAGAAAAAAAGTGGGGGTGAAATTTGAAAAATCTTCTCCCCCCCTTCAAGTATTGAGCCAAATTTGGCTGGAATGATTCTTGGGTGGTCATTGGAGTCAATTTTTGGTGAAATGGTCCCTAGATGGGTTTCTTTCAGAATTGTATAGGGCATCTGCCAACCAAGAGGGATGCCTATCCCAAACTTATTTGTACTTTTCAAACCATATTTAATTTAAATGGTTTAAATGCAAAAGTTATTTTGGAAACTGTATGACAGGTGAGCGATGACAGGCTCAAGGGAGCCTCTGGTTATAATAAAAAAAATTGAGTGTAATGGTGTTTCTGTTAGTGTGTTTTGGAAAAGCCAGAAGTATTAGGTCTAGGTCAGCTGAAAACAACAGGGAATACAGATAATTAATAAAGGCTTTATTTTAAGTTTACGAAGACAAACAAAAAAGAAATGTTTGTATATATGTTATATGTTAATGTAATTCTTTAATGATATTTAAAATTTTATCTTTGTTATCTTTTTTCTGTATTTACAGATGGAATTATCTACTGGTAAATTTCCTTACCCCAAATGGAACAGTGTGTTTGATCAGTTAACACAAGTTGTTCAAGGACCTCCTCCACAACTTAGTTCAGAGGGAAGGTTCTCAGAGGAGTTTGTTAATTTTTTAAATGCATGGTAAGATTTAATATTTACAGTATTTTTTCTATGTTCAGTTGTTTGTTCTATTTTTTCATTCCAGAATTATCCAAAATAAAAGTTTTCACTGGTTTATATAAATTTATTACATATTTACAGAGAAATTCTGAGTTTGTAAAACCTCTTTTTTGTACCTGTTGATCTATTTCATGTACCCACGGAAACAACTACTACATACTCTTTGTTACATATCCCTTCTCCCAACCATCTTCATTTGTCACTCTTTGTTACATATCCCTTCTCCCAACCATTTTCATTTTACACTCTTTGTTACATATCCTTTCTCCCAACCATCTTCATTTGTCACTCTTTGTTACATATCCCTTCTCCCAACCATTTTCACTTTACACTCTTTGTTACATATCCCTTCTCCAAACCATCTTCATTTTACAATATACAAATAATCTGTTGACTACTATTGTCATTTTACATTGTATAAATTCATGTCAGCTAAAAGCACTTAGGCATAATATAGCCTGTGCCATGATTTGATTTATTTATTGATATATAGAACACAAAAAACAACCAATTACACCCGTACTATGACGGTTTGATAAGTTGTGCTTTATCCAGTTCACCTACTTCATATAATATAGTAGGTTATTTCTCAACAACTGACTGTTGATTAGAAGATAACATTCCTTGGAAAGAGTTGGATTCAGATTTAGAAAGATTTGAATGCAAGGCCTAAAATAAAATATTGTTTGTTTGCTGTTTACCCACTGACCCTAAAAAATCAGCTCTATTGTCAAAATTTTATTGTGCCTATTTTTTAAGTATTTTTTTTATATGATCCAGATATTCTGGTTACTGCCAGTATTGTTTTGCGATTAGATCGAATATCAAGTTGATGTTTTTGGTGTGTATTTATTATTTTTTCTGCAAACCTTCATCACTGTTGATAAAATGAAATATTTTTCATACCTACCGACCTGCACTCGCAGAGTACAGTTGGAAACAGAAAACAAACACATTTTTAAGGTAGGCCCAAAAAAAGAAGGTCCTACTGGGAGAATATGGATAAAATTATGGTCCTTCTTGTAGTCTGTCTACATATCCCTTCTCCCAACCATTTTCATTTTACAAACTGGTTAAGGAAGCATTTTATATAGACCATTTTATTTGTAAAACTCTTTTTTTTCAAACTTTTACACAACTTTTCATGTATTTTACAGTTTAACAAAAGATGAAAAACAGAGGCCTAAATATATCAAATTAGTGGTAAGTTTGCATATTTTTCAACAGATTAAACACATCAATAACATGTTCATGTTGCATCTGTTTTACTCTTAGTAACAATTACCAAAGTTTCTTTTTAAATGGTAAATATTAATATTTAAAGTTTCTCTAGTGGGAATATGTGTTAACAAATTAAATGTATGTTCATTTTGTTTATATTTGTATGTACTTGATGTCTTAATATTAGGTCTATACAGAATAAGATGTTTACTCTGAATTATTTCAAACAAATTTTTAAGAATAATAATACTTGGAAAGCTTTTTTGAATATTTTTTTGAGTATTTTTAGCTTAATTGAATAATATGTGGATTTCTGCTTTTCTATTTATTTTAAATTAAAAGAATGAATTATACATTAGTTAACAGTTCATGTTGTACACTATGATAAACTGTACCACATACTATTTTCTAACCCTGAATTTCTGCACAAAGATTTAATGTTGAGGGTTGCTCATCTTTGTTATTGGCAGGAGCACTCAAATTTGACTTAGGTTAAGTAATTTATATTTATATTTTGACCTTCTTTCCCAACTCAAAAAAGTATTCAATCTACATTATAAGAAGATGGTAGGCAGTTTATTTTGTAATAAACCAATTACCTGTTCCAACTTGGAGTGTAATGGGCAGTAAGAGTAATTTACTTATGAAGTATTCATAGCCATCAACTGTATATTGTTGTTTCATTAAAATTTGTATATTCCAGGAGCATCCTTTCATCAAACGGCATGAAGAATTAGAAGTTGACGTAGCAGGCTACGTTACCAAAATTCTGGACCAGATGCAGGCCATCTCGTCAGAAGATCTCTTGGCTTCCGCGTCATCATGACATCATCATACATTCTCACACTTATTCAGGGATCACATTTTCCAGCTGCTGGAGTTTGTTTTTATGTAGCTATGCTTCTGTTTTAATGAGTTGTTATGTAGAATTGAATTTAGTTAAGGATATTATGTCAAGAAGAATCATATGGCACAGACTTCATACATACTGTAGATTTCATACATCTTCTATCTATGCATAATTAATTGGAATGTTGCAGATCTGAAGACAAAAATCTTGATTTTCAGGCATCTGCTTCATGAAGCATTTACAAGGAGGATGTCCTTAACTTAGTTAATTGACAAATCAAATTGCAGTATTTAAGGAAAACTCCAGAAAATCACAGTATAAGATATTTTCTGCAACAGAAGCCAGGGCCTGTTATTTGCTGCAATATATAATTTTGTAGTCATATATTTTTTGAAAAAGTACACAGAATGTGCAAATAGTGAAAAAGCAAGATTCTTTACACAAAGTTCTTAGTTTTGAATTGAATCTTTTTGGATTCTTAAACACAATTTTAACAATTTAAACATTATAATTTTTTGAGTCAATATTTGTCATGTATGGTGAACAGTCAGTATATTTAGATGCATATACCAGTTGTCTTTTGCACACACTCAACAGTAGGTGTCTTTATATGCTAATGATTAAAACTAAACTTGGTAAAAAAGATAAGGTCTAGTTATCTAATCATTATTATTTGTCTTCCAAGTTCAAAAAAAATGTTTCTTGTATACACAGAGGACTAGAACAGTCTTCAGATCTTGACATTAAACAAGAAAAAAAATGTTTATCAAGGTGTGTCTTAAAAGAGAAGGTTTTTTCAACACTAAACAGGTTTATTTGAACTTTTGGGTTTTTGGATGTGTGTTTGATCACAGTTATTAATGGGTTTAACAGAATAGAAAATCATCAACTTACTGAACCTACAGCAAAATTCTTTTTCCTGTTTTGCAGTCAGATCAAGTAACCATGTAATCAAGCCTTCCTCATTAATGTTGCTTTCATTTCAAATAAATCATATACAAATATAAATCCACAAAGATCACATAGAAGTATGCGTCAATTCCCAGGTTTTGGTACAAATTAGCACCAATAGAGTTATCACATTTTATGCTCAAACTACATATGCAAATTAAAAACCCACTTTGATTTGTTGAATGTAAGGTTAATCCTTGGCAGCTCTAGATAATGTGAACTGTGAATCAATTGCATATAGTCAATAGTAATAAAGTTAATATGAGCAATCTAAGGGGGGATCAACATTGAATGAATGGTGAGCAACGAGAATGTCATCATTATTTCTAAATTTTATTTTGTTTTTCATTTGAGGTGAAATTATTGGTGTAATAAAGAGAGGATAAGCTGTGTATTATGGCTTTGCAGTATATGTTTAAGAAGTGTGTTTGTTCATACTCAGAGAACAAGTCTTCTGTGACTGGTTCAGTTGTATGTCTTTCATATATGTTTTTATTGCAGCAAGTTTGTGAAGTGTGTGTTGTGTATATGTGAATGATAAAATATTGTCTTAGCAGAGTGGAGGATCATTTTTCCCAGATGAATATATGCTCGTATTGGAACTTTTGAGGCAAATTAGATACATCATTGGTAGTGCTCACAATGTTTTTGTAACATTTTTGTTCAATATTTGTCATTAATGATTCCATATTGCTCTGAAAACTCTAGTATTTTTGATGAAATACAATTCAGGTACTTGATAAATCTGATTACCTTAATGTTTATTTATGTTCAGAATGACATTGAAACTGTAATCATTTAAGAATTGTTCAGCTGATGCTTAATTTGACTTGTGTGTAAGATATTAAAGGTATTCACAGGAAACCTCCAAAATCTCCAGTGGTAGTGATAATTCATAATTGGTCTGATATCCTGTATATTTTGTTGAAACACAGAAGTAAATGCATGTTAACCTCAAGAATGTATAAAGGGAAATAAATAAAATATTAAATTTTAAAAATTTCAAATTAATGTTTATTTCAAATACCAAGATACCAAAGGTATTTTAGCAAACCTAACCTGGTGGTCTACAGATCCTTGAACAGCAGACCCATTATACATGTACTATCAAAACTACCAACAAAATCTTGAGTGAATTAATTTAAATTCATACTGTATGCAAACCCCTATGCATATATATGCAAAATAGAATGTTTAAATAATATGATCTAACGTAGATCATTTAAAGGCATTTAGTCTTATACCATAGTTTAAGCAATCACATGCTGAAAAATAGAAATATCTGCATTGTTTTAATATCACAAATTCGCTGGTTTTTAACCTGGGCTGATAAACAATGGTGAAAATAAAAACTGTAAACATGTAGGGAAATATGTTTCTAGAAGAAAATTATACATACTTTTTTACAGAAAATACATATACATTTTAAGCCGCCTTGGTTTTCCTGATATTGTTTACACCATAAGAACTGTACCTATTTCAGTCATTACAGATGTATAGTTAAAGGTATTAATGAAATGTAGTTGTCTTCTGGAAGTTAACCCAGAGCACTGTAGTGCAGAATAATTTATACTGATGTACTGTTGTAATAGAGAAAGGGAATAGTGCTATATTGTTGAGAACAAAACTTGTTTGTCCATTTTGAAAGAAAAATAAAATTGTATATGAAATAGTGAGTTGTTATTTGGTTTATGGTGAACCTTAAAATAATTTGCTACCAAGTTCTAATTTGAAAGTTGATATACCTCCTTGTACAGCCACTGTCCAATAAGCAAATCGAATTAAATTTAGATCTCCACACTTGCTCCCCCCTTTTTTTTATTTTTTTTATCTTTGGTCGCATCCAAGAAAAAAATTAATAAAAATAAAAAGGAGAAGCAGACTAGCATAACTATATTATGTTTTTGTTATAAGGTCATTTTTCAGTAAAGACACATAATAGGTGTTGAAATTCATTCATAGATTTAACCAAATACCCCATAGATGTACCTGTCAGTCTGCTATATTTTGTACGTCCTTGTCCTCATTTTTATGGTTGAAGGTTTTTTTTTTAATTTGCAACATATTTTCAATTTAAAGTCCATTAAATAATATTCAATCATTCAAACCACTTTCGAATAACTATTACATACATATTTACTATAATTTGTCTGTATATAGTTTCAAGGGGTACATTTACATGTCAGTTGACATTAAATTATTTTGGTCCAGCGACTTAGATTAAATTTGCATAATTATGTTTTATTAATAACACATGACAGGACAACAGCATTTGTTCTGCCAATTTATTCTTGGGTAAGCATGTCAGTCTGCCATATGTCATGTGTCCTTAACTTCATTTTCATGGTTGTGTCACAGGTGCAGGACGTGTAATAAATAATATACTAAACATACTACAATGGACACCAACTTCAATGTATGTAGTATATTTAGTAATTTTTTGTTACGCTTGCTGCACCTGTGGGTTGTGTTACTTTGTAAAATTGGCAACATCTCTCAGTAACTCAATAACATTGGTTTAGATTGTGAAGCGCATTAATCATTAAATGTACTGATAGTATGACATACTAATATAAAATAAGACTCTGTGTGCTCGTATTTATAGGGTCAATATGAAAATGAAAAGATATGAGGTAAATGTCAGAGAGACTGCACTCCAATCACGAGAAAAACAGTAATTTACAAATCTAGAGGTCTCCAAAATTGACCAAAATAAACAATCGTGTATGCATAAAATAATAATGCTCTCACCTGAATATTAAAAACGTACATGTAAAAAAAACATTTAACACGAAAACAAAACTATGACCACAATTCCTAACTCGGGACAGGCATATGAGACGTATGGGTTGAACGAATTAAGTGGGTACCCAACCCTCCCCCAATATGCATTCAAAGGAAAAATTAAAAGGAGTAACAGACGAACCACAAAAATCAAATACTGTCATCGATAGCCCGACATTAACATATATCATAACTTATGATTCATAAGACAAACATTAGTTAACCTCAGGGCCGTTTATACAGGCGAGACATTTTAGAGTCCTCATTGTTCTTGTTCTTGTTTATTTAGGTTCCTCCATTCAATCTGGAGCACTGCCTTATTAGGCATAAGAAGATATATACACATCAAGTCCATAAAATCCAACGGATATGTACATATACGGAGATACGATAAAAGCACCCGCACCCTATGCCGGTATAAGCGTCTACAACAACTAAAAGCGAACACAGTATAATATCCAAACTAGCGGTATGATGAGAATAGCAAGCAGGCTAACAATACACTAAAATCTATGTTCTAAAAAGCTGATAAGCCATGCATATACGGTTAAAAGTAGGCTATGTACACATCCATTAGTAAGAATGTTATCCATTGGTAAAATAGTGCACTACATACACTTGCATAAAAACACTATGTACATCCTAATTAAGAGAATATGGAAGAGTTAATCACTAAAAGTCATGTTACATACGCCAGGGTTTTGTATTAGTATACGGCATTAATTATACACACGGTGCTTTTATAAAATGTTTATTGGTATCCATAAAATCTAAGAATATGTGTGTCATAATATCTCTAAAAGTCTAAAAACAAGAACTCACTATACCCGGCCCTCAGTTTAGGAACTGGCTATCCCTGATAAATAACGGTTCTCATTATTCTGAATTTTATAATTCCAATTCCAAATTACCATTCGGTAGATTTTCGGATATCGTGTTACGAGTACGGCGAATCCCGAGAGTATCGCATATCAGACTGGTTTACGAATTCTTTGATTGCTTTGTGTACTAATCTAAAAAATTAGGAAACAGTAAAGATAAAAAGATAAGTATTCAGATTCCGGTTACCGGCGCACGTTTCACGTCTATCAATGGGCCATACGTGAAGGTAATGCGCCATACAGGCGCATGAGTCATTTTTCGATGGGCCATTTTAATTTTTAACGCGACTATGGCGCAATGGCGCAGCCCAAAGTGAGCCCTGAAATAGGATAGATTGGTGGTGACGAAAAATTGAGCTTTTTATAGCAGCAGGAGCATGACATTCTCCAAACACATCTAGTATTATGATCCATGACTTCCTTATTATCATAAAACAAAGTAGAAGGAGTCCTGATTTGGCTGTCTTGCTGTTATAACAAATGAAGGTATAGTAGAAGTTATTGGAAAGTATTTGCTGTTTAATATACAGGAACTGTGTAATGTATGTTTATATATAAAAACAAGAAATATAGGTAAAATGTCAATAAGACCAACCCACATCAGCACAAAATTTTAAATTTCTCAATCTGAAATGATTTTCTTTTTCAGGCAATACAATAGAAGAAAGGGCTGCTATTGATCAATGGTTAGAGTATAGACTTGGTAATATAGACAGAGCACAAAGTGAAAAAGATACCAACACATATTTAAAGGTATTTTGATATTGGAGGACTCCCTTGAACTCTTTTCTTGAGCCAAAAAATTATAGTTGTATCGATCCAGCTTTTTTTGTGGGGTGTTCTTGTGTTCTTTTTTTTTTTCTTTATTTTTTTTTTTAAATCATTAAAACCAATATTTTGAAGTTGTACATGTATAAATCTTGATTTGAAAATGAAACTCTACTGTAAACAGATATTTTAGGCCATAATATAAATACACAGTGGGAGCCCATGACATGTTTTGCCATAATATACCATACCACCCCTTAAATGTTGCTGGACTATAAGTGCGCGTTGCATGACATATGGCACACTCACCTGTACAGCTAATGATTAAATAAAAATTAAAGTAATACAGTTTATATGTTAATATAATCAGTCAATTTTGCTTATGCATTTTCGTGAAACAATAGTTACTGTTTAGGTTCCTGGCCTGATACATGGACATAAAGTTCCAGGGATTGTTAAAAATATTTGTGAGAGCTCAGTCCCCACCCTAGCCTGTGAAAATACAACAATAATCTAGCCTTAAAAACCAGTTGTTTTGGGTTTGAAGCCAATAAGAATTACAAAGAACCTAAAATTAAATTTAAATTGCTTTGAGAGAACACACCTTAATGTGGACAGTATTAAGTTGTACTTATGCCTGATATTTAAGGTACATGTAAGCAACCTTCTCTTAGGGGTATCGTTGTTAAATCACTATGTATAATACATCTTTGCTAGTCAAGGGTTTTGCTCCAGATCCCCCATCTCTTCAACAAGGATGAAAAGGTGGTAGACCCTGAGTGAAACCTTTTGCTAGCAAAGATGTGTGTAATAAAAGTTTGTCAAAATTCAATTGCAACAATGAAATATACATGTATGAAAAGGAGATGTGCCATGATTGTCCACAAGACAGGCATTCACTAATTAACAATAGAAATTAAACTTCTACAGGCCCCATTGTGGCCTTTAATAATGAACCAGACTCCATACCATGACAAGCTGTAAAGGCCTTCAAAACACAAAATATGAAACTTTTCATAAAACAAGACAATTGACCTAACCAATTGCAAAAATGGTGAACAAATAACAAAAAATTACTTTTTAAAAATAACAACCACTGCACTACAGGTTCCTGGCTTGGAAAAGACTCATTAATTATGTAGCATGGTTAAACTGGTTTGGTCAGTCGTCAAGTCTGGGTGATATTTTTTGCAAATTGGGCCCATTCACCCCAATTCCCCAACTCAAAAATGTATAAAGTTGCCCTGACGGTATAATAAAAACTGTAAAATTCAATTTTAGGAATTGAACACATATTTAGAAGATAAAGTATATTTAGTTGGTTACCAGTTGTCTATAGCAGATTTCCTGTTGTATTATGGACTTCATGGATTATTAGTAAGTACACCCATAGGGGTCAGATGTATATCTATGTCAGGGACCTTTTTTTTAAGACCAATTTTGCCTGGACGGCCTCCCTCTAATCTTTAATGTTTTTTACAAGCAAAATGCAAAAAAAAAAAAATGGTCACTGATATTGGTATGCATCTGGCCACGTCAGCTTTTGTTTTATGTTTAAGATGAGGCTGATCTTAAATTTGGAACCTTTTGGTTGACAGTTTAAAAGTCATCCCTTTAACCTGATTTACAAATCAAACCTTTGATTGTTTGTTCGATTAGGTTTTTAGGCCACTTTCAACAATATTTCAGTCATATCGCGGCACTCAGTTTTACTGGTGG
Source organism: Geukensia granosissima (assembly GCA_032357055.1). Lineage (NCBI taxonomy): Eukaryota > Metazoa > Mollusca > Bivalvia > Mytilida > Mytilidae > Geukensia > Geukensia granosissima. Next base: position 1,831 of record JAULBM010002128.1, on the reverse strand, counting down.
AGGAAGCCGGAGTACCTGTAGAGAACCACCGACCTCAACCCGTTTTTGTATGTTACAAAGTCAGACGAGAACTAATGCCGTATAGGTGATAGGCTACAGTGATCTGTCCAGGTAAGTTCAAATGGACTACCTAGACCACTCGGCAACCCAGGCCCCTCAAACCTTTTCATGGGACTAGAAGAAAAATCAGTATCATTTGTCTGACTTAATAATGAACATTCTGAAGTCAGTTTCGCAGAGGCATAGCACATGGATATTTTTTTGCTCATTTCCAAGTGCAGTCTTGATCTTGAATAAACTTTTACAATAAAACCAACAATCTCATGATATGATTAAAATGTACCTCAGTATGTCTTTTGGAAAGTTCAAATTTTCAGTAAGTCCGTCTTAGCTCTTTAATGTTGCAGTTTTTAGACAGAAACCAGTCAGAGGAATAATTTACTCTCAACCAATTTTTTTTGCGGCTATTAATTTTCTCGTTTTGTTGATTTATTTTCTTGATTCTAAATCGATGGAGGGACACTTTTGTGGTTAGGGGGACTAAAGCATATGTTTCTACTGCATTTTATCAACTGGTGTTTTTATCAGTTTGATTTTTTAAAACAAATTATGCCTTGTTATAAATGGACCTTTTGATTATAGATAAAGCCTATCAGTTGTAGAGTAGTAACTGTCTATTCCTAAATTAAAATTCCTAAATAGTACTTTGCAATTCCCAGAAAACTTTGATATCGTTCTAAAATAAATGTGTATTCCAGAACTTGTGAATGCCATAAATTGACACTGATGGTTTGACCAAATCTTAATAATCACTCAGATTTTAACCTGTCCAATCAATTTGTTATAATTAATAAGGTATAAGTAAATTTTTTAATAAGATTGTATAAACTAACAAGTTCAACCTTTTAATGCAATCAAGCATAATTGGTCACATTTCCTAAACATTTTAAAAACTGCTCAAGCAGTGCCCATCATGTTGATAAAAATAAAATAATGGTAATTGATTTTTCTAAATAGTAAACTGTGTTACTTGTATAGGCATCATTATAGAGTTAAGTTGCCAATTTCGCCCAGATAGTGTTGAATTAGGACTGCTCTTTCGGTAATTATCATCTGTCATAATCTTCAAAGCTTGGTATAATTTTTGGGGGGAAACAGTCAACTTATTCGCGGATATAAACTTTTGTGATTTTTAAGTCTACTGCGAAAGTTGTGAAAGTTTATAGCATGCAAAATAAAAGTTGGTTTACAGTATATACATTTGTTACAAATGGTGCATGAATGAACTGTTCTGTAGATTATTTCATTTACATGTACCCTCATTATTTGAAAAACTTTTCCACCAAAATTATTGGAAACAGCAGTCATAGGTATGAAAGTTCCACCTCATTCCTCACCTACAATTTGTAAAATATTCACTTTTTATACAGTGAAAGAGCAAAGTGACAAGGAAGGCAGAGATGTGAAATGTTTGACAAGTTTCATGACATGGGTCCTACAAGATCTTAACTTTTGCCAGACATAACAAGTGTCTTGTGAAAAATAATGAAAATAGATTAATTTAATATATTTGTCATACTAATTTTATCAGCCACTTCTCATTCATGCTGTTTACTAAATTTTAATAAATGAATCATGTCCAATAAAAAAATCTGTAACAAATAAGATCAATAAAGATAAGCAACCAATCAGAATGTGCAGTTTAAATATGTTCAAGTTCACATAAGTCATCAGCAAAGAGTAAAATCAACAAACAAAATACAATTTTCATTCCCACAGGAAAATTTATTTTAATGGACCATTTAGCCAACATTTGGTCTGACACCAAAGT
>JAULBM010002117.1:0-11986 GCA_032357055.1 Geukensia granosissima | reverse complement strand
TAAACGAACAAAAAGTTTTACCCTTAGCTTCAATAACAGTAAATTACTTTGAAAAATAGATATCTTTTAAATTGGGTTCATATAAGTATTTACATAATAAAATTCTCCTGAGGGTTCGGGCTGTGTAAATTAACTTTTCGGAAATCAGCTTTTAGAAAATCACTTGAATATGTAAATATCACTCATAAACTCACTTGAATATTGGTGAATAGTTTCGTTTAAAGCACTTCAAGAGAGACAATCCCTGAAAAGCTCGCAAACCATCGAATTTACAACAAGTTAAAAAAAATCGCTACCGTTGAAAGTTATATTCATTACTTTCCCCTTATAAAAATATGATAATATCCACAATCAGTCTCTATACCCATCTTTTCTATTTTATTAACAATGTTATTCAATTTTGCTTTTGACTTGCCAAGAACACTTCCTCCAAAAACCAATATATTTTTCGTCCTTTTTTTCATTTTGATGTTGACCCGCCGTGTATACATGTATGTTTATGCTACATGGTGGTTAACTTTCATTTAGTCTATCATTATTTTGGAACAAAACTTTTACATTATTATATTAAAAAACTTAAGTATATCTTCAATAACAAGAAAATTGGTTAATAAAAAGATATCTTGAAATTCCGGTTTATATTCAATATTTACATAATAAATTTCACCAGAAAGTTCCAGTACCTAAAAACTGCTTAAAATTATTTTAAGTTTAACAAAAATTTTAAACATAGAAATAGGAGATGTGGCATGATTATCAATGAGACAACAAATCACCAAAATGTAAGTCAAAATTGACTTGCATATAGAGGAAATAAATGTAGAATGCATTGCAAACTGAATCATTATCTCATTTGAACTTGAAATGATTCGCCGCTATCTTATAAAACAGAAAAAAGAAAGGAATCAATCGAAGTTAATCTATCAAACCATTGCAAAGCTCGAATACAAACAAAATACAAACACTACAGGAAACCCAAGACAGCAAATTGCAAAAAAGAAAAAAAGAAACCAACAGATATATATTGTCACGAAAAAAAGGGAGACTGGGTGGATTTTTTTTGCGGATTTTCCGTCATATCTATTATTCAGTGATAATTTCTTTCGATATGTGACCTATTATTTTACATGTAATTTAACTATTCATGGGCATAGAAAAAAGGAGATGTGGTCCGATGGTCTATGAGATAGCAATCCAAAACGTGTAAATCACAAACTTCTACATGTTCTGAAGACCTCTCGAGATTCATTCATTTCTTATCAGAGTGTAATGCGATCTCCTGATACTTAAGCCTAACATATAAAAAACCTAACTGACCGCAACAAATCCAGGCGTGAACTTAGGTGGTCCGGAAGCAATTAAGCTTATTTAAGGAAAAAAATCAAATACCAAATTGCAATCAACAACGACATCTGTAAAGAAAATACTAACTATACGTTACTTAAGATGATATATAACTTAACAGAACAGTTCGTGTTCTCCATAAAAAATAAAAAAGGTGACTCGGACTGGTACGAATTATTGACTTTATGTGCGGTTTTATTGATACAAGTGTTCCGGACAGGTAAGCATCACTTACTTCGCGTGCGGTATAATGAATATATTTTATCTTGAATAATAAGCACCACTGACTTCACATGCGGTTTTATTGATACAGGTGGTCCGGACATGTAAGCATCACAATCTTCACATGCGGTTATATTGATACAGGTGGTCCGGACAGGCAAGCATCACTAGCTTGGCGTGCGGTATTATTAATATAGTTCATCTGGAATAGTAATCACCACTGACTTCACATGTGGTTTTATTGATACAAGTGGTCCGGAATGGTAAACATGTATTATCAAAATAAGAGATATAAAAGATGATATCCACGAAAAACTAAATATCCGAATACAATTCAACAATATTATATCAACTCCTAGAAATAAAAAAGGTGCAAATTTGACAGCCACTTATCAACTCCAACATCGAGAAATTAGGTTTTTGTCACAAACATCGATTGCCGGTAGTATCCTTTTGATGATCTTTATGTTGACCATCGCACTTTCAGAGCACCTGGGTTTTATACGGTGATTTATGGTTTTCTGCGTTTCTTGTCTTGTGCCTAGTTTGCATTAGGGCATCTTATATGGATAACTTTATTTTTTGCAGAATTTTTCTTCATGGAAAAAGTAAGCTCGTCGCATGTCAAGAAAATAGCGTGGGTTGGTGGTTATAAAATATTTATGATAATAAAGCAAAACTGGCTTTTCACAACGTTTTAATCATTTTTCTCCAGTTTCATTATCTCATGGACTCTTGATAAATTTTAGCTTCAGTACCAGTCAGCCGATTCAACCGAGGTGATTTTTGTAATGTTTCATTTCTATCAATTGAACATGTATTTGATTTGATTGGCTTACCTTTTCGAAACACCTGGGTACTGTAGGATTTCATTTTGGCTTTGTTTTGCTGTATATTGCGGCGCTGTTTGTTGGTTTTGGAGGTTGTTTCTGTATGATGATATGTTTATAGCAATTCATTCTGTATTTGTACTGAGCTCTTAAATTGTAGATTCTACAGAATGTGCGTTGGGGAAATTTTTTATATAGTTAGCTGCGTTTGGGCATGTGACGAAAGCGTCGGTTGGAAGTTTTACAAAAATTGAAATGTATATATATGTCAATAAATCAAAACTGGTTTTTCACGAAATTTTTTCTTTACTTAAATTGAAATTGCGTTGAAAAAAAAAATTATCCATACATTTATGAAAGTCATAACACACTGCCAGGGGGATATTATCTATGTAGGTATTGGTCAGAAGCTACTGAAAAAACAGTATGGGAACCATGTAAAAACCCCCGTAATGGGAGCCTAGTGGAAATCATCCACCGGTCGTGTGTGACTTTTATCAATGATATGAGGTAAGTATAAGAATCACATCACTAGGTTGGCTTTAACTTCGTGAAAAAGTCCGTTTGTTCTTTTCGATCAGGTAATGGACCAATCGAGGCTCAGCGCGAGGGTCAGTAATACCTGAAGCCAGTGTGTTGGCTTGAAGCATTTGTCGAAAATATGAGGTTAAGGAAATTGAACATGTATTTGATATGATTGACGTTCCTTTTCGAAACGTCTGGGTTATGGTCGGACTTTGTTTTGCTGTATAATGAACCGCTATTATTGCCTTGTTTTGTAAGTTGTTGCTTTATAATAAATAATTTATAGCCGTTCCCTATATATTTGTACTATCCCACGACGTCACAATCGAATTCCAGTGTTGAATACCCATGTGAGAGACCAAAAATGCAGAGTTCAAAGTGACAAGACAAATTTGGAACAAAAAGAAATCACGCTAAGGCGTGCGTTTCCTTCAACTCTCCCTAGACATTTATGGATGTCAAAACACACTGCCAGGGGATATTATCTTAGGTATTGGTCAGAAATCACTGACAAAACAGTAAGGGAACCATGTAAAAAACCCCGTAATGGGAGCCTATAGTAATCATCAACCGGCCGTGTGTGTCATTCATTAATGTCAAAAAGATGATACTTCAAAATACAAAATTACCAATGTTGAATAGATACGAAAAATTATTTCAAGGAGTAACCTCTCACCAGAAGCTTGAATTAAATATTTGAATCACATCATTAGTTTGACTTTACTTTATGAAAAAGGTCCGATTGTTCTTTTTGATCAAGGTAACGGTCCAATTGAGGCGCCTATGTTTGCGTGGCGCAATGTTATAAAATGAGGCTATGAAAATTGAACATGTATTTGATTTGATTGGCTTACCTTTTCGAAACACCTGAGGTATTGTCGGACTTATTCGAGCTCTGTTTTGGTGTATACTTCAGCGCTGTTATTTGTTTGTTATTTAAGTTGTTTCCTTATGATGGTTTATGTATTGTTCTTGCTTTTGTATTTGTTCTGAGCTTTTTAAATTTTAGCTTTTGCAGAAAGTCCGTTGGAGAAAATTTTCCAGTTAGCCGCGTTTGGGCGTGTGACAAATGCGTCGGTTTGAAGTTGTCAAAAATTGAATTATATATAGCATAATAAAACAAAACTGGCTTTACTTTGCTCAAATTGTAATTGCATTGACAAAAATTATCTTTTCGGTCATAAAGAGAGAGGTAAGGGTTTGGAGTCATTTATATGACATCGCAATGCGGTTCCTATAAACCAAAGCTGCGTATTCCCTTATCTCTTTCCTGACATTTATGGAAGTCATAACACACTGCCAGGGGGATATTATCTCAGGTATTGGTCAGAAGTCACTGACAAAACAGTAAGGGAACCATGTAAAAAACCCCGTAATGGGAGCCTGTAGTAATCATCAACCGGTCGTGTGTGACTTTTATCAATGTAAAAAAAAATACCACTAGAGAGCATTAGAATCACATCATTAAGTGGCTTTTCTATTTTTATATTTTTCTTCATGAGAAAGTCCGTTTGTTCCTTTCGGTCAAAGTAACGGACCACCTGGGGCCAGTGTGTCGGCTTGGCGCAGTGCGAGCGTCGGGAAAACTTGAAGCCAATGTGTAAGCTTGGGGCATTTATCGTTAAACTAGGGACCTTTGGAGGTGAAAGTGCATTTGATACATTGTTTAAATTTACCTTTTTGACCTTCTGAGTTGTATTGAATTTCTATGCTTTGTTTGCTGAGTATTGGTTTCGTATGTTGGTCTTTGTTTAAAACGTTGTTTGTTTATAGGTATTCTGGCTGGACTGGTACTGAGCTTTCCTACAAATGTTTAAGCAGGGTTCGGGCATGTGACAAAGTCATGGGTTGGAATTTATCAAAATATATATCTCTTTATGTTATAATTAAACAAAACTGGCTGTATGCCGACATTTTCAAAAACAATTTTCTTTAATTAAATTTGTAGCCCCTTTTTATTTTGCTGATGTATCTCCTCTAAATTTACGGCAGAGAAACTCCTAGAATTTAAATTATCATTATCACATCAGTAAGTTAGGTTTTATCTTGTGAATAAGTCCGTTTGTTTTTTTTTATCAGAGTAATAGGTTGGTTAAGGCCAGTGTGTTGGCTTGGCGAAGCGACGGGGTTGAAAATACATGAAGCCAGTGTTGGCTTGGCGCAGCAACAGGGTTGGGATTACATGAAGCCAGTGTGTTGGCTTGGCGCAGCGACAGGGTTGGGAATACATGAAGCCAGTGTGTTGGCTTAGGGCATTTTCTTGACTGCGATAATTACTTGTTCAATTGGAAATAAATGAAGCTCATCTAATGTGAAATTTTAATAGCGAATATCTCAATTTCTTGATTCTAATTGAGAGAACTAGTTGTTTTTAGAACGAATAAGGCAGTCCAGGATGATGGTCCAAATATATTTGTAGGTTGAAAATGTAAGAAATCAGAATAGGGTCACATTGCAGTATAGATTATGTTTACCCTTGAAACACTTGGTCTTTGATGGTGTGTTCCTGTGGTGCAGTCTTGTTTTTTTTGTAGTTTTTTACTTTTCTATTGGTATTTTAACTTTCTATATCCTATTGTGAACTTACCAATTTTGTGATTATTTCCTATTGCAAACCTTCCAATTAGCGTACTGTGTTTTTATTTTTCTTTTAAGTTGATATTCTGGAATTAGCCAGGAAAACCTTAGGGTCAGTCAAGAGAGGACAAGTAGAAAGTGATGACAAACGCGATAATATGACCAAGACGAATACTGCACACAGAAAACAAGCATTTCTTTATGGAAACTTCGTACGTTACCATAACACATGGTGTTTACTCAGATATTCCGGAATGTGATCTGATCATGTAATTTTCAGTCCAAAGACAAAGAATATGTATGTCATAGCAGGAGTGTTGCTGCTGACACAAACAAATTAAACAGTTTAAAGTTTTAATTTTACGCTCGAAACCATAACTTGTAAAACCCTTTACCGCTTCTGACATATCAGTACCGGTTTAAATAATGAATGAGACGACGAGTCAGTAGTGAAGAGAAAAATATCATTATCCTTCTGGACCACCTAAGATCATCGTGGGTTTTCGGGATGAGTGTTGCCCTTACAAACATGTGTAGTGTTAGTGTTTCGTATGTTTTTTATGGTTATTATCTTCCTTTAGTCACACCGGTGTCTGGTTATTATTTTTCCTTAGTCTTTCTATTGTCTGATAATTATCTTCCTTTAGTCTCGTTATTTTCTGGCCATTATCTTTCTTAATCATGCGATTACCTGGCCATTATCTTCCTAAAGTCATGCCATTTTCTGGTCTTTATCGTCCTGAAGTCATGATATTGTCTGACTGTTGTCTGGTCATTATCTTCCTTTTATCACGTTATCGTCAGTTCTTAAACCCCATTGGTCACGCTATTGTCCGTTCATTATCTCCCTTGAATCACGCTATTGTCTTTTCAATATCTTCCTTAGTGACGCATTGTTTGGTCATTACCTTCCTTTGTGACGGCAATTATCTGGTCATTATGTTACTTAATTCCGTCTATTATCTTGCGCGTATCATCCTTTAGTCTCCCTTGAGGCAGCAGGGGTATAGAAATAGGCCATTCTGTTTCACACCTAAAGTTTGAACACAGGGTATGTCCGTTAATTCGAGTTGGATGCATAATACTCGATCTTTCAGTTCGCAAAGAATGTGCCGGGAAAATATCCATTAGGTATCTACCTATTGGAGGCGTCTCTACTTGTGAAACAGGAATTCATGAGATTTCCGTGTCCCCTTACTTTCCCCTTTTGTCTGGCCCGTCGGTTTGCTTTCGCTTTCTCTTCTCAAGGAGACAGTCTTAAAAAACGCCTCTTTTGTAGAAACTGTTGCGTTCAATGCACGTTAGAGACCCCTTGTTACAGCTCATTCTGAACGGTCAGTATGCGGTCAGTTACAAGGCTAATTATTCAGACCATATCTTACCCGAATTTTTCAAGTAGCAGCCTTAGTCCTTACGTTACCAGGCCCCTGCTTCAAGTCTAGTATTGATTAGTTGTTTGCTATGAATATGGTTTAATTGTTGCCCGTAGGACGTTAAGCAGCAATCAATCAATCAACCAACCTTTTTTAACTTCCACGGCAGTGTCGGGTTATTATCTCTCTTTATTAACGCTATTGTCAGTTAATAATCTTCCTTTAGTCCCGCTGTCGTCAAGTAGTTATATTCCGTTATTCGCGCTTTTTGTCTGGTCATTAGCCATTAATCACACTAGTTTTTATCAATTATCTTGCTTCAGTTAAGTATTGTTTGTCCTTTATCTTGAATCAATCACGCTATTTTCTGGCCATTATCTTGCTTCAGTATCGCTATTGTCTGGCCATCAACTTGATTTAATCACGCTATTGTCTGGCCATTATCTTGCTTCAGTCACACTATTGTCTGGCCATTACCTTGAGTAAATCACGCTATTGTGTAGCTCGTTTTTTTAATCGCGTATTGGGTGGCATTTTTTTCCTTCACTTATGGCTTTTCTGCCTGATATAATCTCCATTAGGTCAACCTCTTGTGTAGGCATTATGTTCGTTAAGTCACTCTATTTACTCGCCATTATCTTCTTTTACTCACTTTATTGGCTAGTCATTATCTTCCTTTAGTCATGCTGTTGTCCGGTATTATCTATTTTAAGTCACGCAATGGTCTGACTAATATCTTTCTTAACTTACGCCGTTGTCTGGTCATTATCGTTCTTTACTCAAGCTATCGTCTTGCCGTTTTTGGTTATTATCTTCCTTTATTCACACTATTGTCTGGCCATTATCTTGCTTCAGTCACGCTATTGTCTGGCCATAATCTTGATTTTATCACGCTTTTGTCTGGCCATTATCTTGCTTCAGTCACGCATTTGTCTAGCCATTACCTTGCTTCAGTCACGCTTTTGTCTGGCCATAATCTTGATTTAATCACGCTATCATCTGGTCATTATCTTGCTTCAGTCACGCTATTGGCTGGCTGTAATCCTGATTATTTAATCACGCTTTTGTCTGGCCATTATCGTGCTTCAGTCACGCTATTGTCTGGCCGTATCTTGATTAAATCATGCTTTTGTCTGGCCATTATCTTGCTTCAGTCACGCTATTGTCTGGCCATTATCTTGCTTCAGTCACGCTATTGTCTGGCCTTTATCTTGGTTCAGTCACGCTATTGTCTGGCCATTATCTTGCTTCAGTCACGCTATTGTCTGGCCATAATCTTGATTTGATCACGCTATTGTCTGGTCATTATCTTTCTTCAGTCACGCTATTGTCTGGCCTTTATCTTGATTCAGCCACGCTATTGTCTGGCCATTTTCTTGAGTAAACCACGCTATTGTCTAGCTCGTTTTCTTTTAATCGTGTTTTGCTTGGCGTTTATATTCCTTTTGTCACGCTATTTCTTTAGTTATTTTATTATGTGTTAATTGTCATCCTTAAGTCCTGATTATGTCTGGCAATTATCTTCCGTGAGTTACGATATTATTATTTCATTTAGTCACGCTTTTGTATAGCCATTATCTTCCTTCACTTACGGCATTGTCTGCCTGATATTATCTCCATTTAGTCACCATCTTGTCTAGGCATTATGTACGTTTAGTCACTTTATTAACTGCCATTGTCTTCTTTTACTCACGTTATTGGCTAGTCATTATCTTCCTTTTGTCATGCTGATGTCCGGTATTATCTATTTTTAAGTAATGCAATGGTCTGACTAATATCTTTCTTAACTTACGCCGTTGTCTGGACATTATCGTTGTTTACTCAAGCTATTGTCTGGTCATTATCTTTCTTTACTCTTGCCGTTATCTGGTGATTATCTTCCCTTATTCACATTATTGTCTGGCCACAATCGTTGTTTACTTACGCTATTATCTGGATATTTTCTTACTTTATTCAATTTATTGTTAGGCCATTATCTTCAATAGTCACGTTATTGTAATGCCATCATCGTCCTTTACTTACGCTGGCTATTGTCTTAATTTATTCAGGTTATTGTCTTGACATTATCTTCCTTTAGTCACAATATAGTCTGATCATTATTTTCATTAATGTCTGGCCGTTTTTTCCTTTCTTCAGGCTTTTGTCCAATCATTATTTTCCTATAGTCACCCTATTGCCTTGCCAATCGTTGTTTTTTACTTGCGATAATGTCTGACAGTTTTCCAAATTTATTCACGCTATTGTCTTGTAATTAGGTTCATTGTCTGATCATCATCTTCCTTTAGTCACGCTATTGTCTGGTCATCATCGTTGTTATCTCTCGCTATTGTCTGGCCATTGTCTTTCTTTGGTCACGCTATTGTCTGGTCATCATCGTTGTTATCTCACGCTATTGTCTGGCCATTGTCTTTCTTTGGTCACGCTATTGTCTGGTCATCATCGTTGTTATCTCACGCTATTGTAAGGCCATTGTTTTTCTTTGGTCACGCTATTGTCTGGTCATCATCGTTGTTATCTCACGCTATTGTCTGGCCATTGTTTTTCTTTGGACATTTTTTTGGTTTGATTCGTGTTACTCCAGCTTTAGTTTTCAGTGTAGTTTTGTGTGTTCTATGTTTGTCTTTCGTTTCATTTCGTTGGCCGTGGTCTTGTCTGTCTTCCGACTTAACAATTTCTGTCTGCCCCTTTGGTATCTTCCAATTCCTTTGGTCAGGCTATTGTCTGGTCATCATCGTTGTTATCTCTCGCTTTTGTCTCGCCATTGTCTTTCTTTGGTCACGTTATTGTCTGGTCATCATCGTTGTTATCTCTCGATATTGTCTGACCATTGTCTTTCTTTGGTCACGCTATTGTCTGGTCATCATCGTTGTTATCTCTCGATATCGTCTGGCCATTGTCTTTCTTTGGTCACGTTATTGTCTGGTCATCATCGTTGTTATCACACGCTATTGTCTGGCCATTGTCTTTCTTTGGTCACGCTATTGCCTGGTCATCATCGTTTTTATCTCACGCTATTGTCTGGCCATTGTCTTTCTTTGGTCACGCTATTGCCTGGTCATCATCGTTTTTATCTCACGGTATTGTCTGGCCATTGTCTTTCTTTGGTCACGCTATTGCCTGGTCATCATCGTTGTTATCTCTCGCTATTGACTGGCCTTTGTCTTTCTTTGGTCACATTATTGTCTGGTCATCATCGTTGTTAACTCACGCTGTTGTCTGGCCATTGTCTTCTTTGGTCACGTTATTGTCTGGTAATCATCGTTGTTAACTCACGCTATAGTCTCACAGGTGCAAGACGCGTAATAAAAATATACTAAATATACTACATACATTAACATGGTAGTGAACTGCAAAAATGGCTGAAGACGACAGGGTGGTTTTGTTTCCAATCCTGCGTTGATATGCAAAGGAATACAAAGAAATGGATTACTTTGCCAAAAAGCTGAATATTTTTTCTTCAAAATAAACCTTTTTTGAGGTATTTCCTTTCACAAGTAAAAAACAGTTATGTCCTACGGTAGCGAAATAAAATGACCGAAAATTTGATCGTACAAAATATTGGCACCACCCGTTCCCCATGATGTGGCTGTGACCTTAATCACGGCATCCTTTTACCAATAAATGTCATCGGCCTTTTCCAACGAATAGATTATTCAATATTTTCAAACCTGTCTAAAAAACTTTGTACTAATTTGTGGAATTTGAAGAAATTCTTGTCTTTATCAAGTTTCTTCTTTTGCTTACAGTGAATTCAGCGCGAGAGAAATCGTAACTTGATAAGATGAGAATTCATTCAAATACCACGGTATAGGACAATTTTTATAGACAGGTATGAATATATTGAATAATTTAGTTGTCTAAAATGGACGATAACGTTTTTGGTAAAAATATGCCGCAATTAAGGCCACAGCCATAGGAAAAGGAGGTGCCACTATTTTGTCCGACCAAAATTTTTGGTCATTTTATTTTGCTACCGTAGGACGTAACTTTTTTATTTGTGAAAGGAAATACCTCGATAGGGGCTTAATTTGAAGAAAAATTATTCAGCTTTTTGGCGAAGTAAATTATGTATTTGTATTCCTTTGCATTTTAACGCAGGATTCGAAACAAAAGCACCCTGTCGTGTTCAGCCATTTTTGCAGTTCACTACCTTGTTAGTGTATGTAGTGTATTTAGTATATTTTTTATTACGCGTCCTGCACCTGTGATTTGAAGTGGTCCAAAAAATTGCAGTCCAACCTTAAAACTGATGCGAACACAACAGTTTTAAGTTTTTTCCTTTCTTCTTGTATTTTTTTGGAGCGAGCGAGCAAATTTTAATTTTTTATATTGAGAAATAACAATGAAAATTTCTAAAAAATAAAAAATATGGAGCAAGTAAAGTTTTTTTGAAATTTTGAACACATAATATGAGGTTCAGGTGAATCTGAAGAACTATTTATTAATTTAGAGTGGCTTAAAAGTTATAATTATTTAATAAATATTTAATATGTAGATGTATAGGTGTTACTTACTAGATTTTTTTTAATGAGATCTTGGAATTTGAACATGACATGTTGACGTGTCAGAACTGTGGTGTTAGACCAGGATTTGAAAGCCTTTTTACATGATTCTACAGCGGTCATCATTTCATCCTGTGTAGCCTCAGGTACTCTGGTCACAACCTCATTTGTGGCCTGTCAATAAATATCAAACTATATAAGATATCAGCTCTGGTACTTTTGTCACAACCTCATCTGTGGCCTGTCAATGTATATCAAACTAAATAAAATATCAGCCCTAGTACTTCTGTCACAACCTCATCTGTGGCCTGTCAATATATATCAAACTAAAAAAGATATCAGCTCTGGTACTTTTGTCACAACCTCATTTATGGCCTGTCAATGTATATCAAACTAAATAAGATATCAGCCCTGGTACTTTTGTCACAACCTCATCTGTGGCCTGTCAATATGTATCAAACTAAATAAGATATCAGCTTTGGTACTTTTGTCACAACCTCATTTATGGGGCATGATAGAAAACAAGGGATGGGCTTGTGGGATGGGCTTGTGGGATGGGCTTATGGGATGGGCTCATGGGCTCTAAATTTGTTGGGCTCTTGGGATGGGCTCA
>JAULBM010002106.1:0-11986 GCA_032357055.1 Geukensia granosissima | reverse complement strand
TTAGTTTTTAGTGTTGTGTTTTTGTCGTTTTGGTCTTGTCCTCGTTGTTCTCCGGAGTTTGTCAGTACTTTAACATTCTCCCTTTTCCTCGAATATCCCCTTGGTATTTCTTGACACATTTTATACTATCGAATTGAATGTAACTTGCCTGTATAACACCTCCGCCCATAGTTTGTTTATTACTGTGTAGAAACTCGGAAGGCAGCCCGATCATTTTGCCCAGCCAATCCATAATAATTGTTTCAAGTTCCGTACAAGCAGGACTCGAAGCCTGAAAAAGTTCCAAAACATATTGATAAATCGAAAGTAGAATGTTTCACTAGAAATCGACAACATAAGGTAAATAGAAATAATAAGCGTGACTAGAGTAGTTATGCCAAACACCGATTACGAACAATGATGACAGTTTGTCAGTCGTTACAACTTTGAAATATCATAGAAAACATGGTAGAAACCTCAAGAAATCATGCAATTTATTATGAGTTAAATATAATAAATAAAATATAACAAAAGGTGTAATCCTGAAATTGATCCAATCCCATTTATGCCCTAACTATACCATGGAGTAACTATTACCATACAGGAAATGGTCAATACGGTCGATATATTAAAAGAGGAACTGGTTACCCTTTCGGACAGTTTTTATTGATGGTCTATGTATTGCACATAGACATAAGCTCCTTCGGTTTTATATATATGCTCATTGCTGCTATTTAGATATATTCTCATTGTTTTGGTGTTATATTTACCTGTTCGACATTTACATGTGTTTCTGTTCTTGTATGTCATGCAGTTATATTTAAGATTCCTTAAATCCCTTGAAAGAATTTCTGGTCTTACTTACAGCAGTCTAAATATTCTAGCCGACATTGTCATCAAAAGTGCATGTAGAAAATGCAAAAAACGTCCCAGAATGAGCTTTTTTACTATCCAATATTTGAAAGAAAAACCAATATTTTTGCGTGCTTAGGTTTATTTAGAATTTGTGTTGTGATTCGCGGTTCCCTGAAAAAAGTACATCAGGGTATCAACCTAAAATACGACCCACCTACATTTCCCATACACTTTAGCCCCATTTTTATTTACATTACAACAAATAATTAATCGCTCAAATTGTTTCACAAACTTCTTTTATTAAAGTTCAAACGAAACAAACTAAATGTATATCTAATAAGGTACAAGTTTATTAATAATCGCCCGTCATAATAGACTTATTAAGTGGTTTTTTCCCCTATACTCAATGAGAATTTGTCAAAAGTATCGATTCGATTTGATGGATAGAAAATAATAATTGCTTAAATTTGAATAAAATCAAAGAATGTGTTAATTTTATCCGTGCCTGCACGCCATGTTCTGTTTACAGATTGTATCTATAAGGAAGCTAATCCCACAATCCATTACTTTTACTCTTCATGATCTGATTCCATCACATTGCTGTATAAATACATTTTTATAGAGTATTTTTGTTTAGACCGAAGAGTTCGTATCATCTAAATCTAGTAAAATAGATTTAAGTATGTGTAGGTCTGCTCTAGCAAGTAAACAAAAATTTAGACTTCTTACCTGTCAACTTTGAAGAATATGTGTGCTTTATGAATAAATTTAGCAGTATTTGTCTAAATTTCGAATCAGTGCCAAAGTATTCAATAATTGGTTGGTAATGACCTCAGGGACAAATATATATGTTTTTGAGATTTTGACTGCTATATAACATAAAAAATCACCCCTTGAGATAGAATATGGTGAACTTGTAAATGCTCTATGTACATTCCATGGAGTAAGGCAACAACCATCTTCTTATCGGCGGAGGCTGGGATTTGTTTGAAAAAATATTTTAATGACGTAGATCACTGAAAAATAGTTTTTGATTTTGTATTGAGACGGAAATAAATTATGCTTAAAAATACACTGCTGAAATTGAATAGTGAAAACCAATAAAACAGTGAAACAGCATATTATAACCATTTGTGTTCCTGATGACGAACAAATATATTGCTTTCCTCTTTAAAGAACAAAATGCTCTCGGTGGAAGCATTTGAGCCTCCCCATCCCTCATATGAAAATCGTTGTTCCTTAACCTCTCATCAATTGCATTAGAACCAAAATATAGGAAGTCAGAGATCAAAACATAGTTAAAAACTGCTCTGATTCAACCAAATCGAAAAGGGAGTCAACTCCGACGGTATGGACAAATGTTATGAAGTTTCGGGTGTACAATTCAATTTAAAATTTTACTGTAAAACAATTCAAATTATTCGTCCATGTTAAAATATGAACGCTGAAAAATAATGTCGGAAAATAATATTTTCTTCGTTAAATAATTGTTCTTTTAATGTTTAATGTTTAAACTTACAACAAAAACTAACAAGTATTTTTGAAGATTTAATGTACTTTGAAAATTGTGAATATTCCTTATATTGAAATATCCTAGGAAATTCTTGGCTTTGTTGTTTCGTTTCATAGATTAAAACATTACTTTGTGGATTCCAATTTTTCATGTCATGAAAAATATATTGTTGGTTGTTCTCAAACAAAATTGTTGCATGTCCTAGATTCAGAGAGGTGATGACACATACATGAAAGTGAAGATCTATTATTATATTCTTCAAATGTTAAATACATTCATTTTGGTTTCTGATGGGGGTTTTATCAGGCATATTGGAGGAAGGATTGCTTGAAATGCAAATGTTTCTATAAAAGCTCTTAAAATCCGATGTTACCAGTTAAGCAATGAACATTCTGATGTTGGTCCTAAACTTACAGAGGACTCATTTAAGGGCAATGTAAATGGTAACATGGATTTGTAATGGATTTTAAGAATTCAACTCAAAGTACTTTAACTTATGCATTTTAAGCAATGCGATTTTGCGTGTTTCTTTGGTCCATTTAATATATAACGTTAAAGATATCCTCTTTCCCTTTTTATTTTTTACATCTAGGTATACGATCTTTCATAAGCCATTCGAAGTTATAGAACTTTATGTCAAGATCACATCAAGCACTCAAAGTAAGACGATGTTGCACGATAAGCACTTTGGTCCATTTAATTTAAAATATTAAAGGTTCTTTGACCAGAAGAAAGCAAAATTCAAAATATAAGCACGAGATTTTGTTTTGTCGTTTAATCATTTTATTTCTGCTTCTTTTTGAAATTTTTCATGAACGAACTTTTCCATTTGAAGAAAATTATAAATATAGATGATGTGGCATGATTGTCCATGAGACAGCCATCCACCAAATGATGGTTAAATTCAAACTTCTACAGGTCCAATTTGGGCCTTCAATAAGAACCGGAGTTCATACCTTAACGGAAGCTGTAAAAGGACACCAGAATAAAAAATGTAAAACTTTTCATTAAACACCACAATCAACCTTATCTATTAAAAACGAAAATTGGCCTAATCTATTGAAAAAATGATATTTCCCTTGAAATCAATTTTGAATCAACTAAAACTTACCCATGTGAAACCTAGACAGCCAATGGCGTCTGCCAACATATCACCTAGCAAAGACGGAAATGAATTTAAGGCGGGAAAGTAAGCATGCATGTGTGGACTCTGCCAGTGAGTTATCTGAAATGATAAAAACAATTTTCATAATATATATGTATAAAATTTAGCATTCACTGGTAACTGTCTGTTGCACTACATGGAGGAAATAATTTTATGTCTCATAGGCATTTTTGAAATAAAGTTTTACCGGATGGTTAAAGACAGTTATCCCTCTCCCGTTGTTGTTCCTTTGGTGTGGAAGAAACACGTCGACTTGATCTCTATAATCTAAATATATCCGAAAGGCCGCTCTGGATATTGATTCAATATTCAAAAGTTTCTGTCGTAAGCAATGTATTGGTACCTTTTGTCTGAGAGAGCGGAGTTAAAGGATGCATCTACGTTACCTTCATCAATACTTTAATTGTATCGTGACTGATTTTTCTGGTTAAAATGCATTTGAATTTTTGCGAGGTCCTGGCTTAATTGATTAATTACACTTAGGCATCAAAGTATGTCAGGTGTGCGTTACTTACCATATAATGTCTTACAGGACAAAAAATTATATACCGGGTATCATTTTGTAATTTTGAGTACAAATTGTCAAAACTGGGTTATTTTACATAAGTCAACGTGTAATTTTAAAATATATAAAAACAAGGTCGAAGAGGTGCCATCCACCAAATGACAGTAGAATTCAAACTTCTACAGGTCCTTTTACGGCCTTCAATAATGAACCACATTCCATACCATCACGAAAGCTGAAAAATGCCCCGAAATACAAAATGTGAAAATATACCTAAAACACGACAATCGACCTAATCTTTTGCAAAAATGGTAACAGATTTAACAATAAATGACTAATGGAACAACGACAACCACTGGACTACAAGTTCCTGGCTTGGGACAGGCACATAAGTATGTGGCGACTTTAAACCGGTTGGTGAGAGCTCAAACCTACCCCTAACCTGGGTTAGTAGTGTGGCAAAGCAGTAATAAAAACACACTATAAAAATCGGTTGAAATGGATTTAACACTTGAGACCGATACAATAACAAATACAATTTAAACTTAATACAGGATAAAATAAAAGTATCGACCTCAAAAGAGAACTCACAGTTACTGCTTTTGGGTTGAAAACCCAAATGCAACCGATCAGGAAACCAAGTTTTCATTCACTACGGTGTCAATATAAACACGTCAAATTTGATTTGGTGTTTAGATATCATTAGAAGTCAAAGAAATCATGGGTCGTGCAAATGGCAATGTAAAGGCAGGAAGTAGAAAATGTTATAACAAGCATACACTGTTTAGTTTCGTATTAAGCTATTAACAAGAAAGTCAATATTAGGACCAATAAAAGCCATATTTAATGAATTATAAAATCTGCATTTTAAAAATGTTGAAGCTGCCATTGATCGTTTCTGAAATGCAACGAAATCTGTGAATATCCTTGTTATGATTAATTTTTTGTTGGGTAAAACGTCATTAACGTGAACGCCGAGATTGCGCAATGCGTTTTACGAGGACGGAAGTTTAATATCCGAAACGGATCATTATTTCTCTATAATGTAAATATGACAACTTTTCTAACGTTTTTCTTCTTATTTTTTTTATTTCGATTTTTTCTTATTACTTTATAATTGAAAAGAGTAGGTTCCTTGGTATTTTAAATATTCTGTTCTCATAATTGACCGAGCCAATTTTATATCCGGCGTCGCACGAACAAAAAATCAAGAATTTTATTAGAACTGACAAAATTATGGATATTTTTGCAATTAACGGATAAACTCTGATAAAAATTAAAAGGTATTTATACCAGAAATTTTTAGTTAGAATATCACAACAGAACTAACTATAATGTGGCACGGAGATTTTGAATTCCGCAAAGTATTTGGAAGGAAACAAATAAATCAATTTCTGTTCTAGACAAATTTCTTTTTTAGTTTTAAAAGTGTGTGAAATGTTATGCACTGTAAATAAATACTTGAAAAACTTTATAAAATTTCTGATAGATCCAAGCACTCTAGGACATGAAGAGATATTATACTTACTCCCGGCATAATTACACGTTCCACATCTCTAAAAATGTCATCCCATGGTTCCCCTTCTTGTGGGGCAGTTTCCGGGACTAATGTGCGCATGTACCCAGGAGAAACATTCGGAAAGACTCTTCTTTGACGTATGTTTTGCAGGTAATTTGCTATATAGTCAACCATTTCTTTGCCTGTTCAATGCATAAAGAAATTAAACAACTTATTAACTAGTAAAATCCATTTAACTGAACGTCAATGGTTTCCATAATCATGGGAGCCGAGCCACAATGTTTGCTACTCAGTTCTAGAAAAACAGGGTTGTGAAAGCTGCTCTAGTTGTGTTAGATACTGTTTATGACTTACTCTAATAATAGAATATACCAATATATGTTACTTCAACACACTATTTGTTCTTAGAAATTGGCTTCTGGAACATTTGGCGGGAAAGGGACTTCTCTTTTTTTTTTTTTTTTGCTTTAATTAAGTAAAAACAGGATGGTCTGTTGCAGGTCATGCAAAATAAAAAGAACTTCTCAAATTTGCGGTTTAAGAGGTCAGCTAGAGTATTGGGGTTAACGGGCAAATTAAAAGAAAACAGAGTTTTTCTAAATTGATAAAACCGGATAAATTCAAATATCTTAATAACTTAATTACGAGAAATGAATTTCCGATGAACAAAATCAAAATAAAAACTTATAAAAATTCCATTTTTGTAATAACCTAACCGTTTACATTTTGATGAAAAAAAATGTATACTCTGAGAGAGAGTTTGATCTACGCAAGAATCAATGTTTTAAATACAAGCCAATAAAATATCTTCTGAAATTGCTGTATTCAAATATAATTAAAAAATATACAAAGAAAAAAGGGGATCACAGAACTAAAAAAATGCATTAAAAATAACACCAAATGAGTCGGACTTATCAATTCGAATATGGCAAGGTAAGAATAACCGGTGTTCTGCATGGAAAAATAATAATCAATTTATAAAAAATCAAACTGCTCATAACACTTGATATAAAAACTAAAGTATTAATATTTTTAAAACGACAATGCTAGTCAGTGCCTCAGACCAATTTAGTTTCCAATACAGACGATTTTCTGCTAGATGGCAGATCTGCTACTTCAAAATAATCAGAGTCCTGCATATTAACATAATACATTTTTTAAACAATCAAACATCTCTTAACACTTGATATAAAACTAAAACGACAATGCATGTTAGTTCTTAAGACCTTTTTAGTTTCCAATACAATACTTGATGCCAGATCTGCCACAATATAATCAGTGTCTTGAGATAAACACAATACATTACTGTATAAAAAACAATCAAACTTCTCAAACTAAGGTATTAATATTTTTGAAAAGACAATAAAAGTGAGTTCTTAAGACCATTTTTTAGTTTAGTTTCCAATTCAAACGATTTTCTCCTTGATGCCAAATCTGCCACAAAAACTAATACCATATTAAAGACAGCGATGTCTGGAATGCGTATAACCCTGTTTAGCATATTGATCGAACACTTTGTTATGTATCAATCTATTTAATTAATGAAAGAGATTCTTTAGTCCTGTGCAAATTTATCATTAATTTATCTTCCTAATTAAATCACTATTGAATGGAATTTTGTCAATCTAAAAATGCTTAGGACAGGCAGTGCGTAATTTAATTGTAAGAAAGCTTTTGTTGTAATCGAATCGTCAATTAACATCATTTCTTGTCCCACTACTACTACCACTAGTATACTACAGTCAACACTGCTGCTACCTTTATACTAAGTCCAATGACAATACCCATGTGAGGGATTTAAATACACCAGAGATAAGACAAATTTGAAACAAACTAAAAGATAAAGCTATCACAAAAAATCAAAGGCTTGGAATCCACGAATTTTCATGCATTAATATTTCATAATACATATTTAATTTTTTATTTTAACCTTAGCCTTTGGTTTTTTAAGAGTAACTTAAATTTGACTCACTATTACTACACTACTTTAACTAGAGTAAACGCTGATGTTTCCAGCTAGTACTATTATTATTCATAAATTAATATTTAATGTTATAAGACATAAACATTGTATTTTTAACATTATCTTACCCTTTGAACAAAGAAGTTCGCAAGTTTCACATGAATTGACATAATTATGAATTTGACCTTCAGATTCGACACTGATTGTGACATTAAGGATTCCAGGATCGGTTTACCCTTTCGAAGCACCTTGTCCAGCCTCTGCTTTGTAAAGAAGTTCATGGTGTCCAACTTTTTTTTGTTTCCTTTTTATCTTTTGGTTTGTTTGGAATTTGTCATGTCTCTTTGTACTATGCAATTATTTCGCATAGGTTTTATACACTGGACTTAAAATTAAAATCAGATAACATATACATTGCATTTTCGCCTTTTCACAGCCTTCTCTTACTTGCAATACTTCAACTGCAGTCAACTTCACTACTACCAACTACCACTACTCACGCAGTAACTTTTTAATTTAATTTTAAAGACGCTAAGATGGTGTTTTGTTGTTTTTCTTTTCTTTTCCTAGCGTCGCCTTTTTTATCAAAGTGAATTCAAGTGTTTTGGACAGTGATTTATTAACATTTGCATATCAAAATAAACATTTTAACAATTATCCAAAACTGGTAAACTTAAATTTCAGGCCGTACAATGATCTTAAGAATTTTAATTTCAACTGATATTTGATAAATGACTGTCTCACGTACACATATTCCGTGAGTAGGTCTACCTTCCGTGTAACGTTAGTCATTACTACATATGATGTCTGTGTAGTGGGGTCTATACTGAAAGATTTAAGATGTTCCCAATGAAAATATTTGGATAAACTAGATGTGCCAGGATTAACATCCTCAGATTTTTTAAAGTTAAAAGTTATGGTTATAGCGATTACCACTAAATTAAGGTGATAAAGCCTTTATATTAAAGACTCATTTGAAAGGTAGTGTCTGCAGCTCATTGTTTTCTCTTTGGCATTTACTAAATATATTTTAACTTTTCTTATATTATAAAAGAGATCCATTTGTACTGAATTTCAAACCAAAATGAAGTAACAAAGTGGCATTTAAGCATATGAGCCTGTCATTCCGCCTCATTTTTATATTGTATTATTTTTTTAAAATTTTATTATAATACTTCATGAAGAAAATATTTTATCCTGTCCTCAAGTTATATTCAGTAAAACAAAACAATGGATTACTCATTGGCCTTGGTCAGGTCAGGTCACCTCAAGTGCCAGGTCGCGGTTCCCTCATTTCCTGGTATCGATCTCACAAGGAGTATTTAATTGTATAATAAAACCATAATGGAAAAAGCAAAACTTTCCAATTCTCCAGAAGAGAGGAGAAAACTAGAGCACGTATAAAATACGAAATATAGAAAAGATACCAGAATCTTTTTATATTGCATTTTATAAGAATTGTGAAGAATCGTTCAAATGATATTCTCAAATCTGGTAAAAACTGAGAGACTCAGTTGACGAAACGTACAATGGGAATGTTTTCACCACATTTCAGTAACATGTAGTAATATCCACCGGTGAACGGTAGGTCGAACAAACATTTTATATTTTTTATATTATTTACTAAAGTTGCCTGCTCTTATTTATTTTTAGGAACTAGAATGTATGTTGGGAGAATAAAGGTTACATTTTCCAATATTGTTAATTCTTATATTTTTAGTCTGTATAAATTACTTGATCTTCAAAATTTCTGTATTACTGTAGGGACGATACATTGCCTGCCTGCAAGTAATTCCCTGTTTTCCAATATTTGGTCCCGAGCGTACCTGATGAAGGTTAATCGAGAAAAGCGCCCCGTTTGCAGTGAAATTTATGCATTTACAGTCAGTCATTTTTTAATTTGTCAACAATCTTTTCTATAAGAGAAAGAATTTCACGGCACTATTTTTTAAAGAACTTGTAACATCTTAACGAGCAAATATGCAGTCAACAACCCAACAAAGATGTGGTTTGTGTCCTTCTGGAATATATTCCATATTCTTTATTTTAAATAAGCATAAACTTCTAAAAACTAGTGCTTACTTTATTCCGAATTAGGCACGACCATTAGGATTGGTATATGGTCTCTTTAAAAAAGATATATCTTCCCACATTTGCAATAGATAATACCAATTCCAACTAAAATGTCACATGTAATATGCAATTTGACACATTTTTGCCGTAGGAGTTCTAAGTTATCAATCATTATCGCAATGAATCAAATTTCTCCACTGTCTCCGGTTGCATTTTTATGTCAACCTATCAGTGGAAACTAAGTAAACAATAGAAGTCTTCACCATTATGTTAGGAATTTCAATTTGTCACGCTCAATGGTTCCCACCGCGCACTATCATTTCTAACCTCTCATAACAGAGTAAATTTACTTAATTCTTATTAAATGATAAACAAAAATAGAATAGAAATGTAACTTGCTAAAATGACACGTTTAATTTATCATTCTTATGAGAAAATTGAATTAACTGTACAATGATAACTTGATCGTTATGACACGAACAAGGTTACCAATGTGTCTCGTGTATCTGGTATAGTCGAAATATCAAAACAGGTAATCACAGATTATTTTTTTTTTTTCGGTTTTAGGGTAAATACAAGAAAATATGTGGTGAAAGACCTTGACAATTTAAGAGGATTGTTTGCAATCACTTTTCTGTCTTCTATTTTTTTTTTCGACGGTCGTATAATAACCAAAATACGAAATTGATCGCTGTTGGAGCTTCTGAACTTAACCTATGTTGTAATTTGATTTTGGATGGTCTACATTTAATCAGTAAAATGTATCATGATCTCCTACCTTTGTCTGTTGTTATGTAAATATCAAAATGAACATTTTAGTTGCAACATCCATAATTTTCCCATGATTTAACAATTGACTGATTTGATCTATCAGTTTTGTATTTTTCATGCAACTTTTATTTTCATTTTTGAAAATTCCATGCGCCTTTTGAATTGATAGATTGAATGTTGTTTGATGTCCAGCGGCAAGTTCTTCATGCATATTGAATACGAGGGCATAATGAATGATTTTGAATTGAACTGCTTTGTATTTGACCGACACGCTGATCCGGACATGAAAGCAACAGCCATCAGGAAGACTAGGCACTTACCTATACACACTTTTCTGAGACTAAGTCCACCAGTTTTTGCCCATACTACTCAATGCTGCATGAAGAAGCATACTATTTTAAATAATTTGGAGTGAACCATAATAAAGAATATTAAATACTTATATGTAATATTTTTCTTCGATAAAACTGGAAAATTTAGCAAGATATTTTGTCTATTGCCTAGAATTTTTAAAAGTCGCTGGGTAAGTTTGCATTAAATATTTACCGACTGTTCCAGAATTTTATTACAAAACTTTTCTTTATTCCATTTGACACCACTATTAAAACTGTTAAATATTTTAATCACAAATCTTTTTGACTTCTTATCATTTTTTATTTTCATTAACATAATAAATAAATGCATTTGGTTAAACAGTTTTTAATTCTGTTGGAATGTTGAAGTAGATTTGGCAATATAAGTATGGGATTACATGTATATTATTATCGGTATTGACTCAAATTTGTTTTACAAAACGTATAATTATTATAATAGAACAAATTGTTGAAATTTAAAATAAAATACTTTGAATTACTTTGAATCGGTATTTTATATATGATATCAGATATATCAGATTCTTAGTGGGAGGGTAGGGAGTTGATCTATTGAGGTCTTAATTACGGTTAAGACATTTGGAAATTTATTTAAGGAGAGAACTGTCTATTACATGTACCTAATTAATTAATTATTTTCAACGTTATTCTTTATTTATAACATGTTATTTTTGATATCATTGTATTAGACATGCTAACCAAATATAGAATAATTTTATATTGCAAATATAATACAATGTCCATGAATCATCAATTAACGTTTTAGGGACGAAACGTCTGAGTGGTATATTTCCTATGAAATTAAAAAGTACAGAAAAAAACAATGAGCACAAACGAAGGGAAGAATATATAAAATCAAATTTCAAAGATGATTTATTTAATCTACCAGAAAACAATACCGCAAACAGAAACACACATAAAACCTTAAGATCGGGACGATATATATTATGGAGTTTTATATTTTAGGGTTTCATTTTATATTACAGTGAGATATGAATTTAAAACAATAACAAATAAGCTTGTTTTAAGAAAAAGGCGGGAAATATGTCTCTCGTGAATTGTCATGTTTTTACGTTACCCGAATAATTCAGGCCCTCTCCGTATCCGATTCTCTCCTTCTGTCGAGGGCCTGAATTCCCGTTGCTTATTGGACGCGTCAGCCCCCTCACAGCTGGAGGGGGCCAATCGTCTTTCGTTATTTTGGCGACTGCGCAAATATGATTTCCTATGTAAGCAAAAACAAATTAAATATGGCGGACGCCTCCGCTTCGT
>JAULBM010002105.1:0-21958 GCA_032357055.1 Geukensia granosissima | reverse complement strand
TAAAGATTGCAAAATGCAATGTCAGAATTCCAAATGAATGTGAAACAATGAACTGGCGGATATCTTCTTCCATACATTACGAGTTGTTGCAGAGATTTTAACGCACTACGAGCTAGGCATTCTCCCAACGGGTTGAGCATTTATATATTCAACCAAACTAACGGACGCACTTTAAAGAGGGGTTCTAGCTCTGGCGGAGAAACTGAGTAGCTTATTTCTAAACCCTGGCTATACCTGGGTAGTCGAATATTTATACATCATGCCCAACTAAACCCCTGTAGTAGCCGTTTTACCTGCATGTGGACAAACCTAACGGCCTATTTCTATACCCCTGTCTACTAGAAGGGGGCTGCGTTTCACAAAGAAAAATCATAACTAAAATATACGAAACAACAGATGCTTTCTCACTCCTTGCTGTATAATTTCCCATCCTTCATTGGTACGTCCCTTTGGCTCCTTAACTTGTCCGTTTTACTCGTTCATGCAGCCTTGTTTGAGATATTAATAATGGACTTTTTCTATTACCAGAAAATTATTAAGCCATATATTTCGTATTCATAAATAAGTTATAACAATTAACAAATTCGTACTTATAGAAAATTGATTAAAACTGAATATCAGCCCCGATTACAAAAAGGGAAATGTAATAAATAATGCTTGTAAATTTAAACACAACCCATTGGGACTGGTCAGATACTTTAATATAGATAGCAATTCAGTACAGAATTGATTAAAAATAGGATATCACGCCCCCCCCTAAAATCATAAATGGAACTGAAATAAATAAAGCTCATAATTTTATACACAACCAATTGGGACTGATCAAATAGCCTTAATAACTTATCGATAGCAATTAACTTTTATAAAACATTGTCTTCTTTAGAATTAACATTGTATCTGCTCAATAATTTACATTAAAACTTATTTTAGTCCATATTTTGTCATTTTTGTCGACTTACTTTTTATTATTTTTTTGCACTTATATCACTTGTTTATTTTTTGGATTTTAATGATTTATTTAGACTAATAAACCACCAGATGTCTTTGCTTATGAGAAACCGATTTGTTATCAACTGGATTTAGATTTTGAACTAGCTTTTAGAAACAGCAAGTACTTTGTCGGGGTCGGTACATCTTATGTATCATCTACAAAACTTTAATCATATGCTGTTGGTATTTGAAGTTTGTTTTAATGTCATTTTGTTACAATACTGTCCCTTACTCCCAAACATGTTTAACCACGCCACATACTGTACGTGGCTGTCCAAAGCAAAATACCTGTAATCAGATGCGTTGTAGTTATTTGAAGTATTACATGTTTTACATTGTATTCTCTGGCCGATAGTTGGTACATCTGAATGATATCACATGTTTACTGCTTTTCTTAGGGTGTGGATATTGGTCCATTGTTGAAGGTCTTTTTTTGAATGTCTGTAATTTATAAGTTTTCGGTGGTTGTCAATATTACATCTTCTATTTATAAAGAGGATTATGTTTTTAGAATCAATGATAGTTAATAAAGAATTCCGTGTGGGTATTTCATTAAAATTTTATATTAACACATCTTAATTGAAAAGCATATTCTGAAATTAATCGAAAAATACTTTGTCCCTGTTAGCCTAATATATATGGAGTATAACATCACTTCGATGAATATTTGTTTTTAATAAGCTTGATCGCCAATCACAATGCAGAAATGGCATTTTTGTTTGGATTTAAAACTTCATTTCTGATCATGGTATATTTTAATTGAAATTTTTGTTTACATGAGCAAAAAATTATATAATTTACATGGAAATAAGCAGATGTAGAAAATTTAAATATTGACATACTTTAGTAAGAAGTCCTAAATGAATTATTCTATACAATCTATCTCAATAAGCAAATACATTCGAAAGTTTGAATTCAATTCACAATTAAACTTTTTTGTATTTGGTTCAATTCTGTTTAATTAGGTAATTATAGGACGCAGACTTTTTCTGCTCATATGCAAGTTTATTTATCATACCCCTGTAGTAACCAGAACGATTGATTTTCATCAGGATGTATTGCCTCTGCTATAGGTTGATTGATTGATTGTTGTTTAACGTCCAGTGGCAAATATATCATGCATATTCAGGACGAATATGCAAGCTCAACTCAGGACGAAAACAAGTAAAACAATAAATAAACATGTTGACTATCAGCAAGGGATTGGTAAGTGAGGGACTTTTAGACTGCCACTGGAAAAATTGCGGGTTGGATAGGGAAGGAAAATTTAGCCTTGCAACTGGCCGCCTATTGACGACTCAAAATGAGCTGTTACAAGGGGTCTATAATGTGCTTAAGACCTGGCCGCCCTCGGGGGCCCTTTCCTATAGGAGCGTCTTTTGGTTATGCGGGATGTATTTATTCTTGACCACACCGAGCATAATGGGGTGACTGTTTGTTGGGGGGATTATATGAAATCTTAGCCTACTTTAAACTAATGTAATATCAATTTGCCTTTTGTTGCCAAAATTTGACCATTGCCTTAATAAACTTTGTAAAAATAAAAAGGGGCAGATAAAAAAACCAAACGGAAAAACTGTTAAACAGTAATAAGAAACTTTCCAAGAAAATCCCCAGAAGGTTTATTGTTGCAAACTAATATCAAAATTATCATACCCAGATCGTAGGTCAAATTTATACATAAAACACCCTTGACCTAAAAGTTGTACTGCTACTTTCCAATTTTCATATCTAAATTTGTCCATAAAATTGAAAGTTTCACCACGGATTAATATAAGCTTTTAAGCTTGTTTCCGAATCCTATTATTATTCATGTTATTGTTTAACATTATATGTATTGTAACGAATAAAAGTTTTCCGAATTATAATAAAATATGTTTACACTAAATTTGTCCATTTTCACAGACCTGTTTAATACACTCCAATATTAATCCAAAAATCAGATAGAAAACATGTGTAAAAGGGACATCTGCAGGTTCTGAACGACTTCGTTGGGTTATTCCTGGTCTTCCTGAAAATAATTAAACATCAGTGAAAATAATGATCTTCCTTATAAGAAATTCAATTATAATGCAATAAACATTTGCATTATATAGAAAAAAATTCTTGTGGAAATTAAAAGGTGTTTTCTAATTTGTTGAATGAACAGGTGTTGAACACTTTATACCAAATTACTCTTTTTATTGTGGAAATAAAAAAGTGTCTAACATTGTTTTTTACTTCTATATTTATGGCAGAATTACGCTGATTCTAGTTTAAAATGTAGAAGCGTTTTATAATTGTTTGATTAACAAGAGTATAACGTCCTTGAGGTTAAAATTGTTATTTGACAATACATTAAAATACATATAATGTGGACAGGGAACAATGCCTAATCTTCCTAAACACAACGTACATAATTAATAAATCCCAATTACCTCCAAAACTTTTAATAATGACTGTTACATACAGCGTACTTTCTTGGACAGTTAATCTGCAGGCAATGTCTGAAAAGACAGGACATACTGTGAGCATCGATCACAAATGAGACTCAGGCTCCCCATGCATTAAGCTGAGATGAATTTACTTCCTGTGTGCAAATCTACACATTGTGTCTATGTCACGTTTCATTGAAATCCAATTAACAGTAAAGGAAGAGATTATTTCAAATAGCAAGATTCTAAACTTAATTCTCCAAGTTTGGTTGAAGAATGGATGCATAACATAATTTTGAAAAAAATGATCATTTAAACAAAGTATAATATAGTATAATATGGTCCTTTGCTTAACAAAGGTCAGCTGTGGCATCCAGCATGGTTGGCTGGCAGGAATGGAGTAGAATATCATCTAAGAAATATTTCTTTAATGTTTGGCAACAGTTGACTCAGTTGATTCCGACAATCAAGATTTTTAATATATCACCACCAGCCCCCTTTATTCTATATTTAGTTACTGCAGCCGTCTTGGTTTGGTAGGAGATAATGCTGGGGAAAAATTGCTAGATGACCACCAAAGGAAAATTCAGGCTAAGTTTTGTTGCAACTGGCACAGTTATTTCTGACAAAAAGGTGTTTAAGTAATTTCCCTACGTTTAACTCAGTTCTGCTCTGGCAGCCAGCTTGGTAGGCGGCATGGGATGTTGAACACATTATTTAAAGGGGACCTTTCCCCCGAGAGCGGCTGGGGTATAGAAATAGGTCGTTCGGTTTCTCGGCCTGCAGGTAGAACTCATGCTAAAGGGGCGTCCGTTAGTTCGAGCGGGATTTATAAATACTCGAACTTCCCTACTCGAAGGTTGTGCCGGGGAAAGAATAGGCACCTGGTATCTCCATCCTGGAGGTACTAGTCCTCTAAAAAGGCGTCCCTGATTGTGGGGGATATATAAATTCACAATCCGTCCAGAAAGAGACGCTAAAGACGCCCCAGTGTTTGAGAAATGCCACGTCTTAAGCACGTTAAAGACCTCTTGTAACAGCTCATTTTGAGTGGTCAGTAAGGCTTAATTTTCCGCCCCTATACAACCCGCAACTTTTTCAGTGGCAGTCTAAAAGTCCCTCCCTTACCGGTCCCTTGCTCACAGTCTACATATTGATTTATTGTTTAACCTGTTTTTGTCCTGAATATGCATGAAATATTTGCCACTGGACGTTGAACAGCAATCAATCAATCAATAATTAAAGTCAAAAACTGTGGTGCAACAACGGGCAAATCGAACAAGTTGTGTAATGTAAACCCCAGACGAAGGAGGTAAAGGCACGTCCCCATCACGAAATGGAAAGTTAAAAAAGGAAATTCGTTCCTTTAATCATAAATTTTATGTATAAACAACCCTGTTCAATTTTTAAATCCAAATCTAAAAAGGGAGTACGATCATTACTGATATTAAATTTATTCAATTTAGGAAATTAATTTCAAATATCTTCTTTTCTCAACAGCTTTAGCCAAAAGGAACGTTAACCAAATTGTAGGATAAGGTCTCAGAAGTACATCTGGATCCACTACAACACTTAGCTAGATGGTAGTTTTACATGAAACCTTGTAAAAAATTCGCTTAAAGTTATTCTTGGAAAGAAACGTTTCTCCGATTAGAACCAAACATTTGTAAATGGCTCATTCTCAGAATGCTAACCAGCATTTCCATTGGCCGTCACCACCGATTTGTTTGACATACATTTTTAGCACCCGAAAGAAAATTCACCTAAAATATATTTGTCTAAAACTAATGAGCCAATCACAATCAAGCAATGTTCCTTAAATAATTGTATACATGGCACCTGAGAGTCTCGATCTGGTTTGGAATATTTTACTAGAACAACTTCTCTTTAATTTCAATTACATATGCTTTTCAAAGTGATGAATGCAAAAATTACGAACAAACCCTACAAATTTTACATATGTTATTGGTATTTATTTTGTGATAAAAAAGACTAAGGATGTTTGCATGGATATTGCTTTTCTAAATATTAGCATACCCAAAATTTTCTACATTTATTCAACACTGGTAATTTTGTATAATAAAGAAATATTACGTTACAATAATTTCCCCCAGAGCCTTCATTGAATTGACTTACATTGTACATTCGTTTCTGTTCTATGCTTTGTTTTAGCTTACCTGGACTTAAAGGTCATGTAAGCGTCTAATATCACTTTGCATCCATCGTCTGTCGGCTGTCCGTCAACATCAACTTTAAGATCTTTTACCCTGCCTCCGTTCGGCCGATTAAAACAAAACTATAGTGGAATGGTAATAAGGTCGCTCTCTATCGAACACCGCTGAGACAATAGGAATCAAAATTTAATATGATGCTCCACAAATCAACTTAGATGACCACCACAGTCAAACTGTATTTGGCATCATACACTATGGGTAAAATGAAAAAATATAATCCCTCTTTTTAGAAATTTAGACAAATCATTAGTCAAATTTTTCAAACAAAACAACCACGATGGCAACTTTTAACCAAAGGTCCTCATAGGAGATCCACTTAAAGTTATTTTTTTGTCGGACACAACAGAGTCAAATGCAAACTAACTTTGGTGAGATACATGTAGTAAGGTCATCGAGTCTCTTTTCTTTGCTATTTATAATCGTTTTTGAATTGAGAATACTAGTATAAAACCTAAACGCTTCACATTTGTAAGATTTTGTAAGAAGCAAACAAATCTATTACATAGCTGTAATTGTTATTTTTGATGCAGACCATTCGACACTAGGATATTTATTTAAGAAATGTAATATTGCAACTATTATATACCAAAACATCGCTATCTTTACAACAGTCATCTTGTACAAATTAATTGATGGGATTGCTGTAATTAAAATGCACAATGATTGATACTTCTGATATTTCAAAAACTCTTTGACCTTATATCTATAAATTTTCCAGGATTTCTCCCAAGTTGAATGGCATTTCTAATTTATATTATTCGCCAATGTAAACGAACCAATATATCCAATGTCACTGTAAAATATCATTACGTCTTCAAATGTCCCTAAAGCAAAATAATCACATCGGAGAACTGATGTTAATAGTTAAGTTATTAAGACGAAACACTTTTACTTCTATCTGTTCGTTTCTTCAGAGATTTTCTGTAATTTGTTAACACGTTTTATATCACCCATAAGCAACAAAATGAAATATAACATAAAATTACTAAAATTAATTTAATAATCTAACAATGCCAGGAAGCAAAGAATTTCAAAGGCGTTTTAAAACTTAAGCAGACTTGAAGTACATGTATGTAATTGATCTTGTATGCTGATTCATCAAACACAAAATTGTCTACTTTTACAAATTTTGTCCGGAAAAAGAGTCTTGCACGGTTAATCCAGGTAGGTAGGTTTTAGATACAAGGAAAAATCATGACCAAAACAAAGAACATAGAAAACTAAATAACCACTTGCTGAACTCTAGTTAAGCTATGCTTTTGTTAAACTCCGTAAGTTCAAAAAAAAAAAAAAAATAAGTCTTCATCCTAGACAGACGTTGTATTTTTGCCAAGAAGTTTGTGGTACAATAAATACTTCAATCTTATGGTAAAGGACAAGTGCTTGTATGATTATGCCTCAAATACTCTCCGTTGTCCTTTAATAATTACAATATATATTGAATGACGCATACGTGTTAAAATGTAAACCCCTAAAGAGTAAGTCGTTCAAACATTTCTCGTGTTTGGAAAAATAAAGCCAAGAGGCTTGACGCAGTTTGGTCTTACTAATCTCCGATTTCATGGTTGAGTTCAAGAGATAAACTGATAGGATGGTTTGTGGTATCTTATTTCAGACCCATTTGGATAAGCATGAGATTTAGATAATCTTTCTTGCATAACCCTTACAAATAAAATTAAAGTAAGAAGCCCAATCAAGTTTGTTGGAGTATCCCCAATACTGCATAAATGTAGAAATTGGGACTACATGAATATTATATTCGCATCGGAGGTATGTTGCGATGTTCTTGGCAGTCTTCGTATAAACATTTTCAATAAGTTAGTTTTGGTTTTGATAAGCTGATGACCTTTAAAAAGACAATAAAAAACTGCATGAATTAGAAATCGACAATTTTAACACTTCTAGGATTACTCTACATTTTAACGACCTTATGCGGATTTTTTGTACAAAATTAGAAAACTAGAATGAACAAAATTGCATTTTCCGTTTTCAGAATAGAAATTTTATTTTGATCTATGGCTCTCTATTCCATGTATTATTTTAAGAAGTTGAGTTAAGATTAGTTCACATATACCGTTGTTTATTTCAAATTTCCGTCGTTATTTAAATTCATGCAGTGGCGTTTCATTGGAGCAGGTGCTTTTGAAATCGACTTCTTGACTGATCTTAATAAAGATAAAATCCAAGTGCACAATGGTAAGGGAACAAACAATTTACATTAAAAAATCTATGAACTGACTGCTTCTTTTATAATTTCGCACAAAGTCGTTTGGTGTTTTCGAAGTTTCAAATGTTAGAACAGATTTGCTTGACTTGTATCTTGGACTATGTTGCTTCGGCTGGGATAGGAACTAACAATATTCGTTAGATTAAGGCATCATTTACACTTTGACTCGTGGTTGTTTTTCTCTACTTCGTGTTATTATGGACTTGATGACATTAATTTTAATCATTTTTAAATGATGACAGCACTTAAAGTATGAGCTGGTATATAAAGTTTTGAGGAACTTTGTGTCCATTATTTTCCAAATAAATATATCAACCTACTTCTGCTTCATGAATAAGGATGACAGATGTGTAGCCAATACCTCGTTACATATAATGGGATATGATACTCCAATTAATCATGATCTAGATGAGTAGTAAATCACTAACATCACTAGGGTTTACTGGTTTTGTTTGCCATTGCCATTTTTTTTATTATTTGTAAACCTTGAGAAGAGTCATCTCACTTTTTAGTACATGTTTTGTTAGAACGATCTGGAGATTGTTTTCTAATTTTTGAGTGTTCCTGCCTTCGATCCACTGACGAAGTATTTATCTCAGTTGATACGGTTTTCAGAGTTTTTTTTTATTTGTTTATTTTTCAAACGACAAGGCAGAAACAGATACAATACACAATACACATATGATTTTACAACAATAAATAACCAATTGTGATCTCAAATTGTAGAAAAACAAATTAATAAAACAATACATCAATGTTTATAATGGATCCACACGAGACTTTCTACTAACAGCCATTTTGTTGGTTCAATACTCCCTTTGAGTAGGGGAGATATTGATGATACGTGATTTTTTCTATTTGAATACAATTTTTAAGATAATCTAAAACACCAGTTATGCTTGGTATTATTCATACACATCTGCACTTATATATATAATATTTAAAAACAGCATTGTATATTCCACTTTATTAATTGCATCCGGAATATCTGGACTTCCAAAAATAATATCTTTTGCTGAAAAAATGAGGCACAGTATATCCACACTTTTGCAAAATTTGTTTTAGGAAAATCCAAATGTTTTTGCAATGTAAACATGCATCAAACTTTCTTTTGTCTCATTACAAGAAGTACATAATTTAGATTCTTTTATTCCACATTTAAAAAGAAAAAAGTGTGTATTTTATATTGGAAATTTTGTAATTTGGTATTTTTTGTTAATTCAAAGGTAGTGAAATAAATGCAATTCCAATCATCTAGGTCTATGCCCAAATCATAAGCCAATTTTTGTTGTGCTTTAATTGATTTTTCACCTAACACTTTAATAAATAATTTATGAAAATGTTTACATAGTTTTTCATCATTTTTCAGTCTTTCTACATATGTATTTTCCATCTTATCTAGTTTTTGAGTTCCAGAAAGTTTAGTCTTCCATACCCTTGGAATTGCATTTAGAATTCCATGATATTCTAAATAATTAGTATTTATCTTTTCAATAAAAATCCTAATTGTTCAAAAGATAACATTTATTATTCTGAAATTAAATCTTTTATAAAAATAATATTTGAGTATAATTTTTTATTTATATAAAGTTTACCACCAATCTTATTTTCGAATTTAACCATATGGGCTGCTTCAATACTTCTTCAGCAGATGACACTGTATTTTTCTAGGACTAGGAATTTAATTACTAAGTCCTGCCGATCAGTGTCAAGTCCCTGTTTTGCCATACATGTAAAATATTTTTTTACTTTTTTAATCCTTTCGGTAAAGTTCTTCATTGTTTTATTATCTGCCATAATATCAAAGTATACCCACACATCTTGAATCAACCCGACGTATTCCATAGTACTTCTTTTTCTTGAGGAAATCAATACTCACTGCCATTTCTCGACCCAACCCATATGGCCTCAGTTTTATCCAAATTTACCCTCAATCCATGTGGTCAATATGTTCGGTGCTTTCTCAGGGGATCTCTGTTTATCACCTAACAATAATGTAGAGTCATCGGCATATTGCCTCAGTAAGTATTCAGTGCCATCTATTGTTACCCCAGACACTGCTGCAAGGGTTTTTGGTGGAGGGAATGAGATGATCACTATGAACATATTTTGCTCGTTATCCTGACTTTATTGACAGATATAAAATCCATTTCACAATGGCAGCAGATATCTTCAACATGTCGAACTTTCATTCCGTTATTATACTAGTTGTGTCCGCCACCAATTGTGACTTACCACCAGCTATGACTACTGAATAATACTATGATAATCCTTTGAACTAAAATTGTTCTCACAGTAAAATGACTTTCAAATTTTTCCTTCGATAATGTCTAAGGGATTAGAGAAATTAAATATACCAATGATATATCCATACATTTTGGTAATGTCTAAGGTTAGACAAGAGATATAAACCAATCATCAACTGCATGTACTTTAATAATTATATGAATTTACACTGGGTTTATACCGCACGAGTGTCAACATAAGTGCAACAGGGGCTGCTAGCACTTCCATAGAACATGACCTCATCCCCGTTTCAGATGTTTGTGTTACCTGAGCTTCATTATTTCGCTGTGAAATGTTTTGTAAACTGTTGTGTGTGTCCCTTTTCTGTAATTTTGCCAATTGTCCTGTCTGTCCTCTGAATGACGAATTCTCCTTACCCGAATGGTATCTTGAAATTCTTTTAATGTAATTATAGTGGTGTGTTAGATTTGTTAAGATTTTAAACAAAGGTGTTGTGTACAAAGATTTTTCATTAGTTGTAACCATTTAAGATTTTATGTAACAAAGTGAACCTTTGAAATAAACAAATCACGATTATGAAGAAAGTATATTTAGGTCTGAGCAAGAAAATATTTAATTTGTATTTAATCTACTCTATAAATAACACTTTTGAACTGAACTAAAAAAAGTCATATTAAATTATCTTAGACAAAGGCAGGCTACTCTCTGGTATTTGAACAACGCTGAATGTCTGCAAGGCCTGCGAGAAATTAAAAACCAATACTTAAACTCATTTAATGTAATGACGATGGTTTACAATTACAAAATTCCTTATGCTGTGAATTTAAATTTAAATTGCAAGTATCAAAGGCAACAAAGAAATGTACAAGAAAAAATCTAAATCATAGCTTAACTTAATATTTAAAATTGATGATAAAAGTGCAAGCATTTGGCATTTTGTATTCAACACAATTTTTTTATTTTGGAAATGTCAAATGATCTTATTAAACTTATGCTAAAAGTTATTATGTTTGTGAGAGAAAACAACTAACTATTCCATTTGCATTCCACATGCATATAATTATTAAGTCAAGAGAAATGATTATACAACAGACCAACAAATTAAACAAAATTTACCAAAAAAAGTAAAATCGTATATTTTTGAAAAATAATTGAACTCTATATTTTGAACAAAAATGTAGAAAAAGAGGAAATTAACTTGACATTATTTCTTTAGAATATAGAAACTACAGAAACAATGTTAGATTAGACAGAAACTGGAATTAAAAATCATTAAATTCATCATATTTACATAGACCTATTTAAACGGTGGTACAATATATATTTCTTTAGAGGTTTCACCCTTGTTACAATCATTCTGTTTTGGTCCTGTTAGAATCAGTTTCAAAATCATTGAACAAATGAATATTTTACCAATACAAAGACAACAATTTAAGGCATTTTACGTAAATTCTAACAATTTCTGTTTTTCTGCTGTCAGAGCTGCATATAGCGAAGTCTAGTGTAGAATACCCAAGAGAGATCCAAGGTGGTTAGTTAAAAAACCAAAAACAAACCAAAAACAACAAATGGAAAAACAGAAATAAAAAGAACAAAAGTCTGGACTCCAAAAACTCATTAACAAAACAGGAGTAGGATCAGGTAATTTAGAAGTATAAAAGATCATCTGTCCCGTATGTGGAATCCTTTTACTCGTCAATTCGAGAAGAGGTCATCTTTGGTAACAGATCAACATCTATAAACTCAAGAACGGCGACAATATAACCTAAGGGACAATTTCAACATTGATTGGATGTTTATTTATTTTTGAAATTTACATGACAACATCAATGCTTGCTTCATATTCGGAACAGCTAGGAGACTATCGATTCAACTACGAAACATAATCCCCTTCAGCAAAGGAAGCAGGCATATTGCATAACGGTGGCCCAAATTCCAGATAAATAAGTATGTCTTGGGCTAAAATAAAATCTACATCTTGACCATTTTTAAAATACTAAAGTAAAAAAAATTATTCTTCATGTAATATGCTCTTCTAAAAAGACAAAATTCACTTTTATTAATTTCAAACTAGCAGAACATAGTTACATATTTAGTGAAAGATTTCAATAAACAATAAATTTTGTAATAGGAAAAATATTCTTTATTGATCATGAATATTGGTGACCTCAAATTGGCATAACATTATACCTACATGTAATTGAAAAAGAAATGTAGAGACCAATAACATCGACATCTGACAGTTCCATTATGATCAGTCCCTTTTGTCACTCCACTAGCTTATAGCTTATTTAAACATTGCGTCGGCACGCACTACTGCCAAATCATTCGGGAATCAAATTGGTCATGATTTCTTACAGTCTGACAATTTTAAATAGAAGTTAACCACATTCCAATTTTTGGATGAAAAGACAACTTGATTTAAAAACGAAGATTCGCTATTCTATATGGTTGTAACTATAATGTTGAATAAGAAAATGATAAGATATTGGATAAATAACAGATAGACGGCACTACAAATACGAGCAAAAAAGAGGAATCTACTAATCTAACGCATTTTGTAAGAAAATTTTAATTTGTTTTCACCAACTGAAAGAAGATTATCAATCCTGATATTGTTCTACTGACTAAGACGCGTTACACCAGGTTAATGCAACTAACATTTCGGTTTAGGAAATTCTACCTCACATCACTACAAGTTGTCGTTGATGATTGATACGGCATATAACCGGATTGACGGAATGTTACAGGACCGGGGCAAGTGTTGTCATTACTTTCTCTTTCCAATGACATTGCAGGATTTAAAACTAAATAACCTATTCGTTTACAGCTTTTCCTTTCTCTCGAGAGCTATAGGTTAAGGTAAACGTGCAAAGTGTATTCCAGACCTCCAATAATCCGAATAACACTGCCTAATAAAGCAAACCAATACTTACCGTTAACACCGTCAGGAAAGTAAGTCAGACAATATCAATCGTAGGCACTAAGAGACTTTTATTACAGTATACATGTCCGTCCATACGTCGCTGAAATTTGCTCGGCACCAGAGCGGTATCCAGGAATCGACCTACATAGTTAACCCAGCACGATTCACAGGGACGGGTAGGGGAGGCACTCTCGTTGGGGGTTTGTCATGTTATAATACGGAATGCCTGGCCTACTCTAGTAGGTGACGTGTTTAGAGACTGGCACAATTGCTGCACGTCAATTTAATTGCGTTTAAAGCGCTTTTCTGGATTTTTCTTTATTAGATATGCTGGGGACAAAAAATGAAAGTTTAGTCTAACTTTATTAATTTGTAGATACATATATGGATCAAATAAAATGTAACTTCATGACGTAAAGAAAGCCGATAAGTCAAATATGAATATATATCATGGAATTTTACCAAATTACAATGTTGAAAAGATGTAAACTGTTTCTTTCCAACAAAGATTCTAGTACCCCGAAAATACATAAGAGCATACAACTACAGCAAGGGAAGCTGTTTACGACCTCCATACAACACAAGATAAAAATTCCGTAATAATAAAAGAGAGAATAAATAATTTATACCAGAAAGACATGATCCACATTTTACATACGTTTATTAAAATATTTAATAGTCAAATTTTACTCTGTGTAAAGCGCTTTTTACTTTCACTAGAGGGGAAAATGGAAGATCGATCTAACGTTATGAATTTTAGTCAAATACATGGACCAAATATGCCGTTTATGACGTAATTAAAGCCGATAAACCATGTATGAAACAAAACAATTAAAAATTCGTCACAAAACCTGCCAATAGAAAATATCTGACAATTATATTTCATTTCGAGAGGTTTGTAAAAACTGTCATGGAAACGGTCAAACATTTCCATTTTTTCGTTCCTTATTCGAGAATTATATTTTCTTTGACTTCCTGTGTTTCGGTTCAAATGCTATTGATTAGAGTAGAGGTTACTCCTTGAAATATACATATAGCATACCTAAATTTTCGATATTTATTTAATATTGGTAATTTTATATTCTGAAAGTTTTATTTTTAATTTTTGATCCCAGCAACATTCTTAGAGAGTGGTTATATTTGTAACAAACCGTTTTGACATAACAACAGGTTTTGCAAAAAAATCTTTTAAAAACACTTATGGTATTTGCTTTGTGCACAGTGTACTATTGCGAGTATAAAACTATAATTAAATTTCCATGTCTTCTCTCCTACGAAGATTTAATCATGCTTTTCCGTTATTCAAGTGCATAAAGGATAATAAACCCACTTTGTTATAACATGTGAATGCACTTTGCAAAAATTACAGTGCTTTCTCCTTCAGTTGATTCTCCGTCAGTGCCCAAGACAATATTTTGGTTTGGCACTAGCTTTTTGCAATTCTTCTGGGTAAATGTTTCATAAAAATTAGCATGAATGTTTTCATCTTCTCTTTTTTTCTTTTAAGATCAACATTATAATGTACTTGCTCTTGTCATATTGCTATTTTGCTGCAATACTATCAATTTGAAAACCATTCCACCCTACAGGATGGTGCAGTTTGTGTTAAAAAAAAATATCATTTTCCATATCGCTTCTGCTACTAACCAGCAATTCTTCCCGGCTATAATCCAATATGGAATACTCATAATAATTACATACTTAAATCTATATTTAATGAAAATTATTTGAAATAAGATTATAATAGAACAAGAATTAGTTCAGCATTTAATTTTCGCATAATTGGCATGATACTGTGGTTATATAGGCCAAATTTGCAACTGATGAGAGGTTAATCCTTGAAGTGTAAATAATATTGTATACCAAAACTCTCCAGAATTATTTAAGATGGGTGAATTTGAATGTTATAGTACTTTAGACCTTTAAAAACGATGTTTTTTAAACATGTATAGATCTTCTTTGAAAAAATTGTTTTATCCTTTACTTTCGTTTAGATTTCATTTCTTTTCAAAGTAATCTTTAAATCTGCATGTGAAATTTAATCAAAATTTCATGGTTAAAAACAGTTCGATTGATTGGTTGATTTAATGTTGCTTAATGTCAAGCGGCAAATATTCATGCATTTTCAAGACAAGAGCATATAGCGAGCTAACTCACAAGAAGCAAAACTCCACAGGAAGACAAGTAACTTAGCCATAACAAATTATTATGACTCTGGGAAGAGTACGCTTACCGTAACACCAACTAGACGGTCAAAATAATTCGAAGTTATCAAATGGACAGACAAAAGTCGTCAAGTCAGAAGACAGATAAGATAATGTTCAACAAAATAAAAAGCAGGTTAGATTTAAGGGTTTTATCAAAATAATTTAATGTGGAATAGAAATGTTTTTATGCCATAAAGTTGTGTAAAGTCAAATACTGAATGCTTAAACTTCTTTGACTGTAACAGTACCAATGTTACAACATTTTATAGCTAAAAATATGCAGTGACATGCGCTGTTTATTTCAGCTGCATACAATCTGGCTAATATAAGCTATTGTATTATGCAAAACCTGTATAAACAAGACAAGTTTATAACATCTCTCGCACCATAACAGTGTGAAAGGAGACAGTATAAATATAAATATAAATTACGTTTATGATGTGGTTACAAGGCAATAACAACAATGATAATTCATACAGTAACGCAATGCACACATAATTAATAAAATTAATATCTATACTGTAGTAAGGCTAACAAGTGCATTTTGAAAGAACAGAGAAGATGCTAACTAACATCCTATTAGACTCTAATAAATCGATTTGCTTCTTTGTTGCCTGGAATTACATGTGTCCTACTTTAATTGGGGCTTTATTCGTAACAAGGCCAATTAAATCCTGATGAAATCATTTATACCCTTGACTACCTGAGTAAGCAATTTAATGCACCCATCGGCACCGCCTGAGCCAGTGATACTGCCTTTAATTTATAAAGGGAACCTGCATTGTACAGTAATATACTCTTGGTTTGAATGTTTAGTTGTCCTAGATTACATATTTACTGTGTATATCGAATATCTTCTCTTTATTAGACTTTTCTGATTATTCTAGCTTCTTATAAACAACATCCAGATATGTTTTATATGGCCATAGATTTTTCTTTGTGTTTAATATTTTGTTAAATGTATTTTTTTTTAATATTCAGGTAAGACCGGTATTTTTTTTTTTTTCGCATACACGATTTTTAATTGATGGCGATTTAGACCTTTTCACAGGGATTGGTTTTCCACCCTTTTTGAAGGCCCTGTGGAGCCCACTAGGTTTGAAAATACTCTCTGTATTTCTCGTGGTTGGAGTGTAAACCCCATTTCCCTTCATATTATTGTTTTTCAGGAACTGTATTTATGAACTGTCCTTTGGTACATTGTAGACTGGATGGTGTTCACAAGTCCAGTGTAGAATACCTATGTGAGAGATCAGGAGTGCATAGTCCAAAAAGACAAGACAAATTTGAAGCAAACTAAAGATAAAACGAAAACAAAAGGAACAAAGGCTTGGATTACACGAACTTCTTTACAAAACAGGAGTTCTGTCTGCTCAGCTTGATTATTTTCACAGATTATAGGTTGAATAAGGGAAATATTAATACGTGTATTAGGTTTTTGTGATTTTGGGTGTTAAAGTGTCTTTTGACAACAAACAAACATCCATATGTCCACAGCTATAATCAATAAATAATCAAAATAATTTCTTCCTCATCTTGATAAACTATTCAACTCTTTTGACCTGCTCATGGAATGGGTTTTACTTATGGCACCTCAAAAAGCGTTATATACTATGGGTGTTCGATTACATGAATGGGTTTGGAGTTATTTGTGTTTGAAAAATCGAAGTAGGCCACAAACTTCCGAATAAGGTTAAAATAGGAGATCTAAACTCCATTCTTTAGGGCTACTTATGAATGAGAAGTAACTTATATATAGTCACACTTTTTTAAATTCCAAGCTCATTTGAATGTATAACCTTAAAGTCTCAAATGTATAACTAAACGTGATATCCATTAATAAAAGACATTGATTTTACATATTTTGTTTAGATTCCAGTATCACGATGAAGTTTATAATTAAATCTTGATCTTAGTGACCATTCAATGGAAGATCGGAAGATGAAATTTCATTGTATGATTTATTGTTTTCGGAAATTACAAATAAAACACAAAAGCAAATAAATTAAAGAAATCATTACTCGCTAGACATGTCAGATTCTATATGAAAATGAAAAGATGTGGTGTAAATTTTATACAGACTGCATTCCAACCACGAGAAAAACAGATTGATGAACAATCTAGTGGTCTCCACAAGGCCTTCAACAAGGGTTGAATACCACTCCTTGTGAAAAGCTCTTAATCTTCCCAAATAAAAATCGTGTATGCATAGTATAATACTGCTCTTACCTGAATATTATCAAAACTGTACATGTAACAAAATATTTAAAACAAAGACAAAACGATGAACACAATTGCTGACATCGGAACAAGAACAAGAGACATATGGTGGGGTTAAACTAATATAGAAGGTATCCAAACCACCCCCAACAAATGGTCAAAGGATAAAATCAAAGAAAACAATGGCAGAATCCGACGAACCATAAAAACCAAACAGAGAGTCACCAATCCGACTAGAGAGTACCTTAATTACAATAAATATATTTAACAAAAATGCATGCAAAAGGAATGTGCATCTCTAATGGATGCTCGCATTTATCTCAACATGAGATGTTAACAAACACACAAATGTCTGACGATTTAATGCTCTATGGTCAATAAACGTGAAGAAGGACTAAAAGGATGCAATGCCAAATTTATTAATATTTAAGTAACTTTGCGGTCAGTTTATAAATATCTGTACAGAAAAAAAAGTTAAAATGTCTTGACTACAACGTTGAACATGTACTCCTTGTGGGTAACTTTATTTATTAGTTTTCTTCAAGACAAGTTATTTAGGATAAATACATTTGGAAATTTTTGAAACTCTGGATGATTAAAAGCTAAAACATCATCGAAAAAATCTAAAATTATAATTTACACTTGTTCACTTAATCCTATTTTGAAAGACCTTTCTGAAGTTTGGTTCATATATTTGAATAAATATATTTTCCGCATGATTATTGCAAACCTGTTGTCATTTCTAAACCCGTTTGCCAAATAACAGAATTATATAAAATTAAAGTGTTCTATTGTATTGAATTTTGTTATTTTGTTTGTATCTAAATACTTCTTCTGCTGTGTTTCGATCAATGATTTCTTTTATGTTTTGCCTCGAAGGTGAGTCCCTTAAATACATATTCACAATATAACTTATAAAAAACATTGGTAAACGTTTGTGTTTTGTCGACCTTAAAAATAAACGTCGTGTGCCATGTATGAATATTTCTGTAACTGGAAACCAAACACGAGACAAGTTATGCGAATTACTAAGTATTATGACTGATTTACTTCTGTAAAAAGGTTTACTTGTTTGTTCGCACTTAACTTGTGAAATATGTAGGATTTTTTTTAGCAAAGCTGGTTTGCATTCGAAGTCTAAATTTATTCTAGACGTTCCTAAGATCGTTTGACGTTTTTTAAACTAACTTTTT
Source organism: Geukensia granosissima (assembly GCA_032357055.1). Classification (NCBI taxonomy): domain Eukaryota; kingdom Metazoa; phylum Mollusca; class Bivalvia; order Mytilida; family Mytilidae; genus Geukensia; species Geukensia granosissima. The sequence continues at coordinate 3,300 of JAULBM010002105.1, read as the reverse complement.
GCCAGTAGGAGACCATTACTGATAAAGATATTTCGAGATTTTTATATAAAATTGTACTTAATAACATTTTCGTCTAACTCAACGTCACACAAAATTGCTTTGAACAATCAAAACGACCCATGTTGTCGTATACCAGGAAGTTTAAAGTAAACAAACAAGTATACCAAACAATTACAATTAAACTGAGTGTGTTCTGGTATCGCAGAACTTACAAAAGAAAATAAACATGCTATGTTATACACGACATGACTTCAGTGTCATTATAATATATTTTGCACAATTTTCTCCACAGAGTTCTTAATACAGAAAATTGGAAATCGATATTGAAAGTTAGAAAATGGAAGAAAATACAGTATATTTTAGTTTTTATGAAATAAATGGTTGAATTTCTTCTGAATATTTATTATTTTTTATGTTTTGTCCATTTTGGTGTTGACACATGCGTGCAAATCTATAAACAAGTAAAGGTGCGGATTCAGAGGGTGCGGCCGCACCCCTTCAATAAGAGGTGAAATTTCTGTTAATTCAGTGTTCAAATAAGCTTCTCTTTTCATATCGTTTCCGGATATATTTGATTAAGACTTCATAAATGTACATAATATTCAACTTGTGAGATGGTTCCCTGAAAGAATTTCCATAGATAAATAAGTTCTTGATGGGCAAACAAAAACAGAAGTAGCTAGCTTGTATTGATTGATTAAATGGCTAGCGGCAAGTTTTTACGCAATGAAACCTGCTTTGTACTAAATTTGGCGCCGAGGATCGTGTTAGCTCACACTTCAAAGGATGTTTAAATAGTTCCATATTAATGAAAGCATTTTATAAGTTTAGTGCAGAATACCCGTGTGAGAGATCAAAAGTGCAAAGTCCAAACAGACAAGACAAATTTGAAACCCACTAAAGGTTAAAGCGAAAACCAAAGAAACAAAAGTTTGAAATCCACGAACTCTTTTACAAAACAGGAGTTGATTCAGGTTCCTAGAAGGGCAAGCGTTCTCTGCCTAGTGTGCAACACCCGTCGTGGAGTCCTGCATTTCCAAATCGGTGTCAAATCAGGATGTCAAAATCAGGAGTGTTAATTTGTGTCAAATCCGAAAGGAATTGCATGAACTTCTGTGTAAACAAGGAGTGGGACCAGTTGTCTAGAAGGGTAAGCTTCCTGTCTTGCGCGCAACACCCGTGCAATCCTTAAACTCTTACCCGAGTTAATGTCAATCCCAAAAGAGGTCAACTTATTTTTGTAATACCGGTAACAGGTCCATAACTAGTTGAGAAATGGATCGACCAATTTGTGGTAACGACCATAAAATTTTACGAGGGACGACTGATTGGACCCATCCTTGTTGTAGTAATATATATGCGACAACAGCAATGCTTTCTTCAGATAATCCTGATACTTGAATCAGACACGAGAGTATCGAATCAACTGCGAAACATAAACACCATAGACAGGGGAATCAGAAATATTGCCACATAAATATGATAAGTTTACAGTGGGAAAGTTGAAGTCATCCCGTTTGTCGTAAATCTTAGAAACAAGTTTTTAACTCTTGGTCAATTTCGGGGCATAAATCTAGGTATGTGGCAGATTTTGTTTAGTCTGTGATCTCCTTAATTTCTAGTTCGCCAGGATATACTTGGTCGAAACGTAGGATTATTCAATGACAAAACGTCATCGATATAGCGAAAAGTAAAATTGAATGGTCTGGCCAATTTCCTTTTTTTCACAAGGGTCCATGAATGAATTCTGCTTCATACGAGTATACAAACAAGTCGGCAAGCATGGGCGCACAATTAAGCCAACAATCTGTTAGAAAAACTCGTCTACCAAATTTTACAAAAATATTGTCAATCAGAAAGTCCAGCATTTTGAGAATATCACCTTCACATTTTTTATTAGCAGAAGCATGACAGGCGGTGTGTTCTCTAACTAAGAAAGACATCTTTTTACCTAAAACCAAATATTTATATCTTGGATTTCCATTTGGTTTAACAAAACACTGATGTACAAATTTCTTAAGACGGACTTTAATTTGTGAATCTGGAATCATGGTATAAAGGGTAGAAAAGTCAAACATTTGTTATTCTTCAACATGTTTTTCTGTCATTTTCCATTTAACAAATTCAATATGTAAAAAATAGGGTTACCAAATCAAACAAGACAATAATGTTCCAACGTACATATAAATGAACATCACTTTTATTTCTGTTCTTGTAAGCCCAAATCCTCCAGAAAGTTTAAGATGTCCTCTGGCAAAACATAATCCTTTCTGCCCAACATTAACTGATAATCCGCTAAACATAAACGTGTGAGAGTGTGTGTGTGTGTGTCGTTTTGAGTGAGGGCTATTTATTTTTTGTTCATAGGCGAGAGGTACGCATAGCTATAATGTAGTAAAGGAGTTTTCATCATGCGACGGTTTATCATGAACTGGAATTCATAATGACCATCAATATTTTGGAATCGATTCATTTCTGATTCGATTCAATTTGGAAGCTTTTGGTTGTACTAACATGACAAAGCAATTTTCTTCTCTTCATTGTCGTTCTAGACATAAAACAGTTGCATGGAGGTCGAAAAATTCCGCGATTTTGACCCTTTTGCCTTATTTTTTTAAAGTTTGGATTGGTTTTTAATTATAGCAGAATGTTAACAAAATCTCACTAAAAGATTTTAGAAAATATTTTTGGAATTTTTTTCATTTTCAATCAGAACAATCAGTAATACCCCTATTTCAGATTTGTCGGAAGGGGTAAAGTCGTGATATAAGAAAACGTGTGTCGTGTTCTTATAAAACAGTGTTTATTTTGTACATTGAAAAAGTGCATGTAAGCTTCAAAAATACTTTTTAGCAAACTTTTATACTTTAAGCTGTGTCGTATTTTTAATTTTACATTGTAAAGTCAGCCATTTGTTTCCGGAAATAAAAATGACCATAGGGTGTCCGAAAGCTGCAAGATTTTGTTATTTTTTTCGATATATTTTTATACAGATTTGCAGTAAGTTTTCGTTTAGGTAAATGATAAATGATTACTTTAAAGATTAATATCAATCTTTTGACACCAAAATCCATCTGCTTAGTTAGTACTCAGTATTATGTACATTGAATCCACACAATATACAATATAAACTGCAGCTTCAGGTTTTACACAACGTCTTAACATAAATTTTATGTATTAGAAGGAATTCGAAAATACCAAAGGGGCAGACAGAAATCGTTCAGTCGGAAGACAGACAAGACCATGGCTAACAAAATGAAACGAAAGACAAACATAGAACACACAACACTACACTGAAAA
>JAULBM010002094.1:0-11987 GCA_032357055.1 Geukensia granosissima | reverse complement strand
TCGAGCTAAAGCTCTCGGGTCGATATGGGTGTCTCGGGTTGATATGGGGTATGGTATGGAAACCCCCATATAATATTCTATATGAACAGCAATGAGGCAACATGTGCTTGATATTACGTATACACGTTTTGTTTGGAGTGATCCTAGAGCTCGTCACAAGCAATGGGATTTAATTTTGATGAAGGCTTTGTGGGGACCTCTAGATTCAACCTTACGGAGATGGAGTATGATCTCCTTGACAATAACCCAACATCTTCCCTTTTCATCTCTCAGTCTCTCATTCTCATGTTTTTCCTTACATTTTTGATCGCGGCAATTAAAAGCATTATTTTACAATATAATTATCCTAAACATTTTGGTCTAGTTAGAATGACTTATTCGGTTGTTTATTCACGTCTTTCCCGTTACATTAAAACTGTCTAGTACGAAGTCATTGTGTTCTGTTTAACTTGCACTTGAATATTCCGACTATTTGTGTAACTGTTCTTACGAAAGAACTAATAAGTTGTGTTTTTCTTTTCAGACTACTCCGCCATACGTTTACCTTACTGAAGTTGAGATTCCAGTAGCTCTAGTAAATTGACAGAAATTATAGTATACCAAACCAAATTTGCCGCAACAAAAGCGAATCTCCATCAAAAGTTTTACAATGAAACATATATTATATATCGTTGAAATTCTAATTTTTTGCCGCAGCTGATGCTGTAGTTAAAAATTCATTTTGAATTGAAATAAAAAATTTCCCCATAGGGTGTAATGTTAATTTTTTCAACATTGTAAATTTAGTTCATTTTGTAGGTTCAACCAACAAATGTTCTCGGGTAACAAGACATGATAAAATATACATTTTTTAAGGTTTAATGACAGATGAAAGATGGAATTTTAAGAATATAGTAGAATTATATTCAAACTATAACACTTAAGAGCAAAATTTATCAATGAAAACATGCCATTTCGAGACATATTCTTAATGGCAAAATTTAACATAGAGGGGTAATGGAAATTTTTTTTGTGCTAGGGAGAACTTAAAATTTAACTGCAGGGTGAGTTGCGGCAAAAAATTAGAATTCCAGCAATATTTAACATGGCATACTTCATAGTTCTACTTTTGAAATATATTTTAACTTAAGTCGTGGCAAATTTCGTTTGGTGTACATTAGTTGCTTTTAGACTACTCCGCCATAAGTTAACCTTACTCAAGTTGAGGTTCCAGTAGCTCTACTATCTTGACATTAATAAGTGTGTTTTAACTTTTTTTCAGACTACTCTGCCATACGTTAAGCTTACTCAAGTTGAGGTTCCAATAGCCCCAGTATATTGACATTAATTAGTGTGGGTTTTTTTCAGACTACTCCGCCGTACGTTAATCTTACTCAAGTTGAAGTTCCAGTAGCTCTATACTCGGGAAGTAACGACTGGTTGGCGGATCCAAAAGACGTCAAATTCATAAGTTCTAGTCTTAAAAATATAGTGGAAAACAAGGAATATCTAGGATGGAATCATGTCGATTTTATCGTGGGAAACACTGCACCAAGAACTCTTTACAAGGACATTTTAAAGTTAATGGGGAAATTAATAGCGTTAAAGAGTCAATAGTTTATATTACTAGCATGCATATCATTTAAAAACACTTTTAATTGAAAAAATGCACTATGAAATTCAATATATAGTATCCTCCATTAGACTAGCTTTAATAATTCAGTTACAATCTATTCTACAAGACTGTCATGAAATCATCCTTTCAAAATCAAATATCGTCATGCTTTTTAAAAAAATTTGCATGAAAGTATTGCTCATATTTATCTTGGAACTCGTCATGATTTAGAGTCCGTTTTAACCCCGCCACCTCTGATAGAGATATATTGTTGTCTAAATTACGTTCATATTTAAACTTTTAATGTTTTTACGCCATAATGAGGATGATATACGGCTTTTCTTCGCCAAGGAGGATATTTTTGAAGACTGGGACGAGTTGCTGTGTTTTGTTGAGAGAGGGGAAGCTTTCATTATTATACGCACAAAAAGATAAATATGTTGGGTGATGATGATAATCTGACAAAACCTCCAAAATGAAACTGCCTGTGATGTCCCCTTTTATTGATACATTTTGCTTTTTGAAAATATTTGATATTGAAGGTTCGTCTTGTATAAAATGTGTATGTACACTATATACACTCCGGACGATTATCAATGAAAACGTCAGGTTTTTGGTCGTTGCTTAAACAAACTCTAGCAGTTTTACTGACTGATGGGAAACCGAATGTAGAAATTGGCGTAAATCCTGACGCCAATAGGAACGTGGTGAGTATCATGGATTTAGAAAAAGAAGAATATGTATGGATGCAAGACAACAATTCGACCGCCACACTTTTGGCACAAGACCTAGAATGTTACCAAAATGCCTTAAAAAGAATTCGAAGATACCAAAGAGGTTTGTACAGGGTTATTTTCGTGCAACGTTTTTGTCGATTTTTATTTCACGCGTTGTCGTGCTAGAGGGTCGTTATATGTCGTGTTTCGCGTGTCTTGATCAAAACACAGCGTGCAAGCCATATTCAAATTCATTCCTCGTGAAATAACATTTTATTTATCGTACGTCCGTAGTACATAGTACGCACAATAATACGCTGACATTTAAAGCTAGAGTAACAGGAACCATGCAAAAGTAGGGCGAGTTCAGGTGCTCCGGAATGGTGAATTATTTTTCACACACTGAACAAAAGGTGCAGGAATAAATCCATATATAGGTTCTCAACTCCAGACCATGGTATGTAACATATTTTAAAAGAATTCTCAGATACCAAAATGGCCAGGCAAAAATCGTTATGTTCATTTCTCGTGTAGAAACGGAAATTCCTTTAAACTGAAATCCTATATGAATCTGAAGTTGTGTGACTGGAAATGGGTATGCAAAAAGTATTTGGTTATATTTTCCCGTACTTTTTTGGTGTATTCATCTTTGATTCAAAAAGGGTCTCAAACATATAAGTCTGGTTTATAGGAACAGGTAATTCATTAATAAATAAATACTTTAAACTCTAAATTATGAGACAATTAAGTCTAATACTATGCGCATCCCAATTCTTTACCTTTTGTTGACTTCTTTTCGGTAGACATGAAATGAAAAGATATTGGGTAAATGTCAGAGAGACTGCACCTCAACCAAGAGAAATACAAAATTACCAAGTACCAATGTTAAAGAAATATGGAAAATTTAGGTATGCTATATGTACATTTCAAGGAGTAACCTCTCATCGGTAGCATTAAAACCGAAACATAGGAAGTCAAAGATTCAAATATAGCAAAAGAAGCACTCAAATCCAAACAAATCGAAATGGGAAGCTAGGTCCGATGGCAGGGACCACTACTAAGAGCATTATTTTTCAAGGCCTTTCCTTATTTTCGGTGTTTGAGAATTTTAGCAAAGGCAGCAAATTTCTGTAAAAAATCATTTGATAAATTTCATGTCAGAATACCTTCTGCGATTAATGTTCCACCAGCAGAGGTATCGACCCAGTGTTTTCAAAATACAAAATTACCAATGTTAAATAAATATGGAAAAGTAAGGTATGCAATATGTACATTTCAAGGCGTTACCTCTCATCAGTAGCATTAAAACAGAAACATAGCAAGTGACTTCAAGTCAAAGATTCAAATATAACAAAAGAAGCACTCAAATCCAAACAAATTGAAATGGGAAACCGAATCCAACGACATGGACCACTACTAAGAAAGCATACAAGAACTAGGGAGTCTAATATTATACAATAGGACTAGAGGATGACCCTGATACTAGTTGAAGCCATATATGAGGGTATTCTATTGTATTGCGGCCATAAATTTTTAAAATTTTCAATCTTGGTTGAAAAAGCACATGAAACCGTGATATGGTAGGACGGACAGTATAATAAAGGCCTGTAAATGCATGAGAAAATGTCAACTGTTTAGGAGGACAAAATCATTTGCTTTCAATCCCACATGAGACACTATTTTTAATTGATTTAATTTGTTGTTGTTTAATCAGTAGATATTGCATCATGAATAAATATATCTGTCAGATAAAATTATCTGGCCATTTACACTTAAACAACATCCACAATAAAAAACTATCGAAGCAAACGTTATAATAATACCAGTCATTGTAAATTCCTGGATTTCTACCAGTTCTAACTGCATAAAATGGCATTTTAATTAGTTTCGTTGAGAGGTACAGCCTCCTCAACATGAGGTACACAAAAATAAAATTTAGCGCTACCAAACGATTTTTACTTCCGGTTCCGGTGAAGTTCTCTTCTTCCGTCGCCGCCATTGAGCAAGGTTGTGCATGAAAATGTGTTCATTTAAGTCTTATTTACCCATCTTTATAGGGTTTTTAAACAATAAAGTTCGCAAGGACAGAACCTATATCTATCTCCTAGCTTATAAAATTTCATTTGTCGTTTGATGACCACATGTATGGTTGATTTTCACGGATAACCACTAGCATACAATTCATAAATGTAACTAAATTTTATTACTTTGAGGACCAATTCTTCTCCTTTGGATATAATTTTGGTTGCTATTTTAGAAGAAAATAATGCCCTTTTTGTAATATATCGATAAGTTCATTTATATAAATTATGTATGAATTTGAGACTGTCATTTTTAGAATCTTTTGAAACAGCAATATTTAACTTGTGAGGTTACAGTCATACAAGCAATGTTTTTACCTTTGTCTTTCTTTAAACGATAAGGCTGTTTAACTGGATTTCACAATCTGACTTTAGATAAATTTAAAATACCTTAAATACAGGTTATAGGAAAACTTAGAGGTTGAATGATATTAAGTTTGCATTTTTCATGTTATTTTCTGTTGAATGTTATAGGGCTCTTTCATATTTGGACTTGTCTTGCCCTTCAACGTTTCTGCTAAACCCCCATCTTTTTTTATGTGCGAAAATCTCCATTTTCAAGTCCCACTTCAGAGGCAGATTTTAAATACATTATGCATTATGTGCTGAAAAATTTGACTGATTTGAGTGAAAAAAATCATTTTCACAATATTGGTGTTGAGTCAAATTTTTGCAGAGAAAAAAAAAGTTTTGTGATTTACTTGGCATTCTCATTATATTTTCAATTAACAAAAGACTTAAAAGGAGCCTGGTGGAATCCTGAAAAACTAAGGAAACCTGCAAAAGAAAGTGTTAATGTAAAGAATTATTCGGTATAATGCAATGTCCACTATGCTACAAAAAAACAAGTCTAAATTTAATATCACAAGTACATGCAGAGTGATGTTTTAATAAAAAAGAAAATGGCATGCTTTCACCAAATAAAAATGGAACTAAAGTTAATCTCCCTTAAAAAATAATTTTAATGAAGATCTCCCTCAAAATAGTAATTTAAAAACTGGACACCTCTGAAACTTGCTGATTTGTGACAGTAGTAAATCAACAGAACCTACGAATTAAATTTAACATTCTAAATGCATGATTTTTGTATTTCAGATGTACTCGGCGAGCGCTAAAATTGTGAAACCTCAAGGTGAAAAGCCTGATGAGTTTGAGCAGTCAATCTCACAGGTAAGGCCAAGAAGAAATAAATTGTAGTTCAAGATGACATTGTGATCTGAAATAGGGTAGCAAAGAACACTACATATATACTTTACAGAAAAAAATTAGTTTAAATGGTGCTTATCTCAGGGATAAAGGGAAGTTAAATTTGCTACAGTGTGCATTTTTTGGCTGCTAAATTAGGGCAGGTTGGGTAACCTTAAAAAGACATAAATATATTTTTGTTAAGCCTTAGAGGAAAGCTTGAACATCATCGTGTGAATTTGTTCATTTCTATTTTCATTGAACACTTTGAGGAGTTCATTTATGCTTCAGAAGCAAAACATTTACATGTATATTCAGACTTTCATGTTAAAAAAATAATAAATGCAATAAGTTGTTAAACTTATGCTTTGAAACACAAAGAACTCTGTCTTGTTTTTTTTCATAATTCTTCAATGATTCTATTTCTAGGCTTTGTTAGAACTGGAAATGAACAGTGATTTAAAGCAGCAGTTGCGTGAATTATACATTACAGGGGCAAAGGTAAGCACTACATGTTAAATCCTGGATCATGGATAAGGTGCTAATATCAAGATAAAAGTTCAAATCCTTGTGCCTTAAGGTACAAAGTAAAGAGATTTTCAGTGCCTCTTTGCCTTTGGAAGCATTCTTCAAAGACTTTACTTTATTCTAGTTTTGCCTCAAGACATTAAAATGTTAGAACATTAATCTTATTTCAAAGATAAATGATAGACTGTAATGTTGGTATAGCTTGTAGATAAATCAGAATAATGTAAGTACTGGTAAATAATTTTATGAAGACTCATTTTAAATTAGATATGAAAATAACCATGAGAAAAAACCGATAGAATTGACTAATCTAGAGGTCTCCACAAGACCTTTAACAAGGGTGGAATACCACTCTGTGAAAAGCTCTAAATTGCCCTATATAAATAATGTGTATATGTAAAATAAAACTGCTCTTACCTGAATATTATCAAAAATAAATAGTAGCAAAACATATAACACAAAACAAAGGCCGATTTTTGACCACAATTCCTGACTAGGGACAGGCACAAGAAGCATGTGGCAGGGTTAAACTAGTTTAGTGAGGACCTGCCTTGAGTGGTCAAAATAAAAATTCAAAGAAAACAAAAGCAGCAATAGACAAACTATTATAATCAAACAGAAACTCACTTAATCCTACTAGAGATTACATTAATTTCAATACAAAAACTTAACAAAAATACATGCATAAAGAAGATACCTCTTTAAGGCAAAAACATCTGGAAGTCACTATTTCCAGAAACAGTGCATTTGTGGTTGATTTTGTGATAGCAACCTTCATTAAGGCCATATTTCTTTACGAAATCAACCTTCATTAAGGCCATATATCTGAAAAAATCGAGTGTTGATCACTTTTCTGTTGTAGCTGAATGTTTTGGATAAACAGTTTACACTTTTCTAAACAAAAATAAGAGGGTACGTCAGAGTATTTTGTTGTTAAAATGGCAATAAATATACCTGGTTTGGGTTTAAAAAAAGGTTGGTCGGTTACCAGAAATTCAACATTTTTTTTTTTTTACTAAGCCCTATAACAAGGCAGGCAGGGTTCATTGATCTATTTCATACCATTATGATATGACACATATTGAATTTGCATGAAATATTATCATCTGTACAGAAGTACATTTAGTCAATTATTTTACAGGAGATTGATGTGCAGGGAAAGAAAGCCATTATCATTTTTGTACCAGTTCCCCAGTTACGTAGCTACCAGAAAATACAGACAAGACTGGTTCGTGAACTGGAAAAGAAGTTCAGTGGTAAACATGTGGTATTCATTGCACAGGTATTATCAGAATATAAAAATTTGGGTTTCATCAACAGATCCGATTTTTTTCCGCTTTTCAAAACCGGGATTTTCCTGAATTGCATTCTTTATTACACATAAAATTAGGCTTCCGGTAACCCATTTCCACTTTATTTCTACGTTGGCAAAATCGGGTATGCATCAAGCGTTTGAAACTTTAAAATATGATCTAGTGGTACTTGTATAAAGCATTTTTTTTTAGGACATTTTTCTGTAAAAAATGAATGAATATATAACAAAGAAAGTGAAATGTTATACAAGTACTTTGAGGCTAGATTTACAGGCTTTCTTTGTTTAATCAGTTTTCATGCCTTAAGATTATAAAAGAATAAAGATAATACTTAAAGTTGAGTCTGTAAGCTTCCTTAAGATATAAAATGTTTGTCACAGCTTCACCTGAACATGTTAAATGTTAGAGCAATGCATTGATGACCAAAAGCCATTAATATCATCCTATGTGTGCTATAAATTAAGGTTTGTACACAAATAAAAGAAGGCTAATGAAAAAAATCTTTTGTTAGAGACTTAAAAGAGGAGATAATTTCTTAATTTGTCGACCTTTTATTTACCAAATTAGTCATATTTGTTTATAATACAATAGATAAGTGGAGTATAAATTTCACTGTATCTGTAATGTTGGGGAAAAACAGACTGTTGGGAATCGGAATATATTTTGTTGTTATGTTCCTTATTTTATCCATCTTTAATTTAAATTTCAAAAGAACATCTTCGATGACAAAATCTTCAACTGTATGTTGCACATAACACACCCTTATCTTAACAATGTCATATGGGTTAAAGATCTCTTTCTTTGTAATAAGACAACTGATGATTGAGCAACAAGAATTCTTTATGAAAATATGTTTTTTGAAATGTACTTGTATTTTCCAGAGAAGAATATTGCCTAAACCAACCAGAAAAACCAGAAGGAAGAACAAACAGAAAAGACCCATCTCGTATGTTTTTGTTATTATTGGTCTGGTCAGCATAACATTTATAGTGGTAAAACATAAAACATTCCTTCAATTCTTATGTTTATGGGTACAATTGTATATTTTGGGATTAATCTTTAATGGTAAAACATGATTTTCATATTTCATTTGGAAAATTGGAAAATTTATTGTTTAGGTCTCAACAGGGGAGTTAACCCTATTAAAATCACACAGTTGAAAAAGAGCATTAAATAAAATGGTTATTTCATCATTAATTTTTGTCAGATTTTTCCCACTGCATGGTTTCTTCAATCAATGCAAGATACTACTGGGTAGACCAGTTTTTGCATTTCTCATATGTATGTAAAACAATACAAGCATTATCTCTGTATACCAAGTTATTTAGGGGAGATAATTTTTTATAAAGCGAGCTGTTCCTGAAAAGATAGTAATTAGGAGTTTGAAGGCACTTCTTTCATAATTTTATGGGCTGTGGTAGTTTTGGAAAAATCTGCTTTTAGGCGACAAGGCATTTAACCATATTTAGTTCTTGCACAAGTCCATCAATTTTTGTCATAAATTTCTCAGATTGTGTATGTTCAATTGATTTGATATTTGGTCTTAAGCATATTCAAGGTGTGTTGTACCATGTCTCCCCTTATCAGGTCTGTCATGTCTACTCCTGTTTGTGAGAAAATGTGCATCTTTGTTCCATGGAAACCTTTTCTCTGTGTTATTATGATATAAATATGCGAAATCTTGGATCATATATCATTATACCCCCTGCAAACATAGTTTGGGGAGTATAAAGGAATCACCCTGTCTGTCTGTCTGTCCGTCCATCCGTCCGTCTGTCCACATAGCTTGTAAGCGCATCTCCTCCTACACCGCTCAACGGATTTCAATGAAACTTTACATGAAGCTTAGACACGATGTGTAGATTTGCATATGGGAAGATCATTCATCGTGCTTATTCCAAGGACAGTGAGTTTTGCTCACAGTTTGCCTTGTTTACACTATAATAGGGGTATTGCAGTGTATAGTTGAATGTAATTTTTACAAATGGATAAAATTTATGTGACCATCCTAATGAAGCTACAAAAATCATTCATTATTTTCTCATTTCAGACCATGCCAGACATACTGTACACATCACATTGTCCGAGGAAGAAAATGCCATGTGTAATAGTTGTTCAAATAAACTGACAGGGGAGTATCTCGTCAATCAGGCCAAGACAAGTAACATTCCTTTAAGTCAGGTGATTTACTTAGTCATGTGACCATCTTATATAAAATCTCTTGACACTTGCCAAAAGATGTATTATTGGGGTATCACTGATTTCACAAATTATTTTATGGACAACTTTTGGTCCAAAACATATCTATACTACTAAATGAAGAGAGACAAAATTGGATGTCAATCTGATTGGTTTGTTGTTACCAGACGTCAATTTATTAAAACCATTAATGGGCACATTCAGCTCAAGTTTAGCAAGACAACATGTATTCATTGTCATTTGGGATCAAAAGGGAAAAAAAAACTCCATTGGGATTGACTTGCTGTTCCTGTGACTGGTTCTAAACTTATTACTTATATATTCGTTTCTGGTTTTGATGAAGTGATGCACATGTCCATTGTTAAACAACAATTTGACCCTTTGTGAAAGGCTATTTTTTCTTCTTTCCCTTGGCTTGCATTAAATTTATCTTGACCCCCGTTTGAAAGGTTAAATATTTTCCTAATGCCTGTCATTTTGCATTTAAATTCTTTGTGAACTTTATATATTTGAAGAGTTTTTAACAATTTACATGATTTTCTTCCCTCCAATACCTCTATACAAAGTTCTCATTTTCCAACAGACTTACCTGTAATATCTGTCTCCTTATTATTCAAGCCTCTTTACACCTAGTTGGATGTTACCCCTTGTTCATGTTACTATCCATTATAATTTTACACTATCCAGCAACAGGTGACTTGCCTAATCATACTAATTTCATTATTTTATATTTGTGTGCTATAAGTTTTCACAAAACAAATAATGTACATGTTGTATCAAAGTGATTCGTTGATATTAATATATCTAGAGCAGGTATAAAATGATATGTAAACTTTTTCACTTTAGACCCCCTATTTGTACAAAGGAGAGAGGTTCCGAAGTAAAGATGACTACAGCTTACGAATGTATAAAGATGAGCTTAAGGTAAGATATAGTTTTTGAATTATATAAGAGATACAGTGTGACAGTGTTAACTTGAATAATTTCTTAATAATTTATTTTGGTACACTCAGGTCAAGAGTATGTAACTTAAAATTTTTCAAAAGGTTTAGATAAAAGTATGTCACAATTGTTATAGAAATTAAAACTGCAGACTGGATTCTGTAAATAACTTCATCAGTGCATATGTGGACGAAACAGGAGGAAGCTTAGCCTTTGAAAATTTTTTTTTTACACCTCCGCATTAAGGCCACAAGATCATTTAGTTTTTTGCCCCTATTACATAAGTCCCTCAATTTTCGTCCAAGATTTCTTGGCTTGTGTATGTCCGATTGATTTGATATTTGGTCTGAAGCAATATCAGGGTGAGTTTTACAGTGTCTTCCCTATTCAGTTTCATCACATGTCTACTTCCTGTTTGCTTGAGCAGGGATATCTGTGTTCCCTAGACACATTTTCTCTATGTTTTTTTTCCAATAAACGAAGGTAAATCCTAATGATATTATTAGTTTGTAAGAAGATCCTTTAATACCATTTAAAAAAAAATACTTTAAATTAAAATCAGTCCAATAATTATTATGATGTTTCATGGTATTTTCTTCTGGAAGATGTTCACATACTATACAATTGGATGAGAATCAATAATTTTTTTATTATAACCTTAGACAGAATTTTATTTTTTTGTCATCAGACCTGGATACAAGAAGAAGAGGAACACAGACAGGAAGTGATAGAAAACATGGAAAATTTGAGGCAGAGACGACGAACCAATCACAGTGAACCAACAGACGAGGAGGGGGAAGCTCCAGTATTCTTCCATCACACAGTCTCTGAATTGGACCTTCCACATCAGGAAAACAGTTTTGCTTGATAAAAAACTTTGTTTTTCAATGAATATCATCATTTTCTTGCTAATTTCTTTAAATTTGTGGTTTAGATACAAATTGTTGTTTCAAGGATAATGTAATTTGTGGTTTTCTTAGTTTCTGGTAAAACAGGATAAATACACAGATATTGGTGTTGTTAAAAATGTTAATTAGTAGTTTGATTACAACCATGAAATCCATATTTATTGACATACAATGAAATATAATTAATTGAAAATATAAAGCTTGTTTCAAAATTCTTTGATGTGACAATTTGATAAAATTTGTTTTCAATTACAAACTAGAAATATTTGATATACAGTCTTTTGAATTCCAGTAACTGGGTATATTTAGCTCACCTGGCCTTAAAGGCCATGTGAGCTTTTCTCATCACTTGGCATCCGTCGTCCGTCCACAATTACAGAAAAATCTTCTCCTCTGAAACCGCTCAGCCAATTTTGACCAAACATTGGTGGGATGGTCCTTGGATGGTCCTCTTTCAAAATTGTGTCCGAAGACCTGATCCGTAATCCAACATGGACGCCATGCTAAAAATAGAAAAAAAG
>JAULBM010002083.1:0-11987 GCA_032357055.1 Geukensia granosissima | reverse complement strand
AATCGGACCAGTGGTTTCAAAGTTGCGGAATGACGGAATGACGGAATGACGGAACCGCGAATTCTATAGTCCCCCGCCTTCGCGAAAGGCGGGGGACAAAAAAACCATCAAAATTGGACAAGAAATAGAGAACTTGCATTCAAATAACTTAGACCCAAGTCTCGCAAGAGACTTGGCGCACCTAGCGTAGCGAGGTGCCTCCTACGGCCGAAGGTCTGGGGGCTGCTCAAGACCCCTAGAAGCTCTGGGGTAAATGATGCAAAATCCTGCATTCTGGGCATTTCCTGGAGCACTTTTAAGTGCTGATGCGTAACTGGATTTTTGCTTGAACTTTTAATTTTTACAAAAATTATAACGATAAAAATACGAAACAATGGGTAACTGGTAACTCTATCTTGCTAAGCACTCGAATGCAAAGAAAACAGAAAACCAGTAGCGCCACCTGCAGGGGTCCTGACAATGACCAATACTCATATCCCTAATGCAAAGAACAAAGAAAGGTCATCGTAAAATAGTAACACTTTTATTTACACAACTTTGAAGGTAAGCAAACACGAATTTCGATGGTAAAAGAACACTGTTAGTAATAATAATGAAATCAATAACCTGTGTCAGAAATTTTACGTAGACAACCGGTCTTGATTGATGCAGGTTTACATAAACCGATGCATTTTTAAGTAGACTCGGTCTGTCGGTCTACCGCTAATTTGGAAGACTGTACTTTTGGTCTTCTTTATGAGATTGATAACATGCATCCAGACATTTACATAGAGATGGAAATGAGATATTGAGTTAAAATGATTATTTGTTTATAACTGGATTTCCATGTTACATCTGTGATGTTATCTTCCTTATGATGTCAAATAACAATGAAATCAACAATATTATTTTATATAAGCATATAATCCCCTAGTTATAGAATTATCAGCTAGTAAGATGAAAGGAAACACAACCTGTTCAGACTTACCTATAAATACTTTACTTATGTTT
This sequence comes from Geukensia granosissima, assembly GCA_032357055.1. Classification (NCBI taxonomy): domain Eukaryota; kingdom Metazoa; phylum Mollusca; class Bivalvia; order Mytilida; family Mytilidae; genus Geukensia; species Geukensia granosissima. The sequence continues at coordinate 10,997 of JAULBM010002083.1, read as the reverse complement.
AAATCAGAAAAGATTCTAGACAACAGATTTAATGTGGTGTTACACACCTTCCAACAATTCTGTTGTCACTGATTTATCCATGTACCAAAACCATTCTTTACCCTCGTTAGAACTTGGGATCTGTAAATAAAAAATAACAATATTTATCTATACATCAGGACCATTCTTTACCCTCGTTAGAACTTGGGATCTGTAAATAAAAAATAACAATATTGATATACTGTGGATTCATTTATTTTCGTTGGTATCACTTTTTGTGGATAGAGAAAAAAAAACATTTCTATGATACATAATTTCGTGGATTGCTACCTTATGAAAAATAAAGTAATGTTGAAATACTTAAATTCATGGTTTAGTACATCGGAAATAGTCAAAATGATGACGTCAAACTTTTTAATCACGCATCAACATTGTACAGTAAAGTGCTTATATATTCCATAAACAAAAGTCTAAATGACAAATCAACTTATGTGATTCTATGATATAATTATAATTTGATTGCTAGATTAATATTTTTTAAGTATGACACAATTATATATATGTATGTAACCAAACACACATTGTGAATGCCCAATTTGTACTTGGTTTCCTCGGAAATGTTCATCAAAACTTCATGGATTCGATCTTCATTCCATTTTAAATTTATTGTAACTATAATTTTTTGTTGGAAATTTAATTTCGTGGTGAACTGGCACCCACGAAAACCACGAAAATTTGTATACAACAAATGATTATGAATTCACAGTATTTATCAGGACCATTCTTTACCCTTGTTAGAACTTGGGATCTGTAAATAAAAAATAACATTTATCAGGACAATTCTTAAATCTCGTTAGAACTTCTAATCTGTAAATCAAAAACAACAATATTTTTATGTCTAAGTGATATTTATCTTTTTACCCTCATTAGAATTTAGGATCGATTTGCCAAAATTATAGTAAATAAGCAATTAGAGATTGAACATCCCCCCTCACTCTCACACTGTTATGCATAAATATTTACAAGGGCCTTGAACTGATATAAATACCAGGTATATATATGGTCAAGGTGGGGGATCTGAACTGAATTTGAGATAACTTCAAATTTCTCAAATATGAGGGAAGAGCTGACTCATCAAATATGAGGGTGGAGATGATTGAATTATTTATTTTCTTTGAACAGGGATCCAATTGTTTCTTTTAAGAATTTTGGAACCTCCCATTTTCTATATCAGAGATCATCAAACTTTGATTCTGGGTAAAATCCCTATTGATTTTGAAGTTCAATGTAATGTGAAATAAATTTATGATGGGGAATTTTTAAACTTACCTCCCATTTTGACCATTTACAGGCTAGATGAACACATACACACGCTACAATAGTAGGCTTGTAAAGAAGACACATGGTGGTCAGATGTAAGCTGAAAAAAATAATACATATTATAGGACAAGACATAGGTTTGTAGGCAAAATTACTTAATTTTTTTATAACCATTGTCTTTACAGTTGAAACATATGGATTACTTGTCCAAAAAAGAAAATAAAACTGACCAGGGTAGGCATTATTTGATTGATAAACGATAGTATGGTGGGTTACCTTAAACAGACATATATAAATGTTTGGCCTATAATGAATAGACATATTAACATTTTCATTAATAAGTAATTATATTGGGTTTTTCTTGCTATGTTTGAATCTTGGACTATCTATGTTTTGATTCAAATGCTTGTCCAAAGGTTACTCTTTAACTGTCAATCAAGCATATCAAAATTCTCCATTCCTATTTTTTGACTATTTGTTAGCCCCCGAGGGTGGCCAGGGTATAGAAATAGGCAGTTCGGTTTCTCTGACTGCAGGTAGAACCCCTGCTTAAGGGGCATCCGTTAGTTCGAGCTGGATGTAGAAATACTCGAACTCCCCTTCTCAAAGGTTTTGCTGATGAAAAGAGGCACTATTCCTCTAAATGGGGCGTCCCTGATTGTGGGGGATGTATAAATTCACAATCTGTCAGGAGGGAGGGGTTAAAGACACACCGTGTTTCGGAAATGCCACGCCCTAAGCACGCTAAAGACTCCTTGTAACAGCCCTTTTTGAGTGGTCCGTAGGCGACCAGTTACAAGGCTAAATTTTCTGCCCCTATCCAACCCTTGATTTTTCCAGTGGCAGTCCAAAAGTCCCTCCCTTACCGCTCCCTTTGTTACAGTCAACATATTGATGTATTGTTTGCTAACTTGTTTCCGTTCTGAATATGCATGAAATATTTGCTACTGGACGTTAAACAACAATCAATCAATCAATCAACAATTTGTTATAAACATATGTCAAATGTGGCATGTGTCTTGGTTGGGATTGGGGAAACCATTTTTTTGGGGTCTAAATGTCTTGTAAAATGAATACAACTTCTATCAGACAGATGAAGATAATCAGTTACCTGTTAGTTGCTAGGAAATATGAAGTCTGTGCAAGGTCTTTAGTGGCTGAAAATATTTATATACTTTGTATATTGATTTTCATGGTTAGAATTTGTCTAAAATTGGAACTTTTTAATTGGAATATATAAGTAGATGCAAAAATTTCTGAATGTTACATGGACAATGAGATATTAACAATCTAATTTTCCATTTGGTTTTTCTGCCCAATGCTTGTAGTATCTAGGAACTTATTATAATTTCAGTCTCCACCTTTAACACATCTGTTATTTTACATTTACATATACAATGTATAAATATCGAAGATACAAACACTTAACCTTAATCCTAATATCAATGTTTTTATATTATTCCTCACATTAGCTTTATTTGTAGATTCTCCTTCATCTAGATTCAACATGGTGGAATGGTAGATGAATTCCCCTTTCTATTTTTGTAGCCTTGAGGACAGTTTTAAGGGGGTACCTTACACCATCAATAAAATAAATTCCATTCATTTAATGTTCTTTAAACATGAAAATTTCAAGTAATTTGAGCCACACATTTCTTTGGAATTATTTCAATAGATATATAATAATTTCATCATCAAAAAATTGTATCACTTGTATTTAATTTAATGTAAAATGATACTTCATTAAAACGTTTAGATGATTTCACAGAGTTATTTCCCCTAGGTGTTGGGAAACCCCCTTAAATAAATATTTAACCCAAGCATCTGGTATTGAAGTGGACTTGTTAAACAAGGAAATAAAGTGTTGGTTCACAGATGATTAACAATCATTTTGTAGTGGCCCCCCTGTTAAAAGAAAGGATCAGCATGACATGGATGTGAATCTACAAATCAATCTAATGTCTCGAAATCTATCATTTTTACTGCATTTTATTGTTTTTAAGATCTATGATTGTTTAATTCTTGAAATTATCTCTTGTCAATATTATGATATAAGCTTTTGTAAAGCTATGTTTAACATGTGTCTAGATTTGTAAATTCCCTCCTCTTGTTTTTCTCAAGGTTGGAGTGCAGTCTCTCTGACATTTACCCCATATCTTTTTTCATTTTCATATATTCAGAATTTACTACAAGAATATGCCCATTTATGGCAGAAAATATTAACAAACTAATGTATAGTTTTTGAATAAAAAAAAACGAAATTAATTTAAATTCTAATTTATAAGACTTCGCGAAGTAGTCTGACAGCATTTGGTTGGATAATCACAATTTATTATAATATTGGTTTGAACAAAATAACATGAGAATTTAGAAATCTGAGGCTTTTTTTACACATTTATGGGATATTTGTCAAGTAATGAATTAATTTTAAAAGATCAACAAGTGTTTTCCTAGTTTTTGCATACTTCGTGAACTCTGATTTTTTAATAGAACACAACAGAAAAACAAGATTATTTTAAAAATTAAACATCTATACTTACCGCCCTCTTAATTACAATATAAGAAAAGAAAGCTAATAAAATTCAGGTCATAATATTGCCTCTCATATTTACTGGGCATCTTCTTTGCCAAGACATTTTGCTTCACCAACGGGATAAATACTTATATTATTCTGCAAGTTCATGGCCAGAACCCATGGATTAAATCTTGTCTCACAAAAAGGACAAAAAACTTCTATTTATTCTGCATGTTCAAGGCCAGCACAGATTATAAAAAATTATGGGTAAATGTTTTGTGTGCTTGCCTCGAATGTGGAAGGACATTATACTCTATGTCAGAGTTTGCTGGTATGGGTAAATACATTGTGAAAGAAAAACTGTCTACTGTAATCTTATAAAATAGTGTTAATTTTGTAGATTGAAAAAAGTGCAAGTAACTTGCAAAAATACTTTATCGCTGCGCCTAGTTTTTAATTCTCTACGGGAATTTTACATTATTAAATTAGTCATTTGATTGCAGGAAGTAGCCAATTGCATGCGCTAGCGTGAGACCGGGAGTATACACTACGGCTCAGGTGGATTTTGTCAAATCCACTTGCCCACGGTGGACAGCCCACTCCTGCCCACTCAAATTCAACCTCATATTATGTAAAATTGATAAGTAATACAGCTCAGCTCATTTGACCAATACATTATATATTTCATTCTTGATCTATACCAAAGAAATGACATATATTCTTCAAATGGTTTTTGCATGGAAGTCTTTTAAAGTTTTGCCCACTCTGTGCCCACTCCCACCGTGGACCAGTGGATTTGACAAAAACGTCATGAGCCGTAGTGTACAAAAAAGACTTGTATCCCTTAATTCTTGATTATTAAAATTCTTCAATTAGTTTTATGACTCTCCCCCATTGGGGGAAATTCAAAGTCAACTATTCATAAAGTGCCTAGACCCAGTGAATCAGTCAGTTTATCTGTACCTACTTTGCCCATTGTCCACTAGGCATGGAGTGTAAATACTAAGTAAATTACCAAAAAAGAAATTCCTTTGAAAATAATATGCCTGAAACAAAACCATACATGTTAGTTCAAACAATAAAAAAAATGTAATAAATTGTAAAATTTATATGTGAATGGTTAATGAACTTGTGAAAAATGGGCATGTAGGTCCTATTAATTTGAAATTTACAACTAACTTATTACAAAACAGCTGTTTTTGACATCAATATGACAAGTTGTTTACTGAAGTATACATACATATGTGACTCAAAAACAATTTAAATTAGTACCAACTGCCTCTTATGTATTTAAATGCCTACTAATCACATTCCTTCAAACTTCACCACATACTCTCTATGTTCCTTTATAATGAACTCCTTAAACATTCAGTTCAATGTCTTAACAAACATTCAATAAAAGAACCTTTTTTCACTTGATTTCTCGGCTTGTGAATGTTGGATTGATTTGATAATATGAGGGAATTGTACAGTGTCTCCCATTTTTAGGTCCTTCATATGTTTACTTCCTGTTTGACGGGGTGGGGCATCCATCTCCCACTGATCGTATAGGAGAAGATTTTTAATGTATCAGCCAATCAGAAACAAGAATCGTCAATGGTGGCCATGTTTGTAGAGTGATTGGGACGAAATGAACAATCTTTATAAAGTACCTTTCATAGATGCTCCATTCCAAATATTAATCCATTTGGCAAAGCGGTTTTAGAGAAGATTTTTAATGTATCAGCTATTCAGAAACAAGATTTGTCCATAGCAGCCATGTTTGTTGATGGACTGGGACGAAATAAGCAATCTTTATAAAGTACCATATACAGTGCCTTCCTGCAAAGTTTGGTTCAATATGGCCCAGCGGTTGTAGAGAAGTTAATATAATTTGAAAAGTTAACGACTGACGAGGGACAATGATGGACAGACAACAGATGACGGACACCAAGTGATTACAAAAGCTCACATGGCTATTGGTCAGGTGAGCTTAAAATGAGTGGAGCTGTAACTGCCAAAATCAATCCCACACAATATCTCATACTAGAGATAAATGATCAATTTATCAAAAGAATCAATTCACCACATCAAAAGATAAGCTGCAAAAACCTTTTTAGCCACAGTCATCGACAACATCACTAAAACATAATACGATTGCAAATTTTTTGCGGTCATATAACAATATCACCACTGATATGGTGCCTTAATTTCTATGTAATTCAAGAAACACAACTCCTGCAACTCTCTTTAACCTCACTTGTTTCAAGCTTATCCAGGAGACTTACCAAAGAATAAACTTTTTCTAGTGCTTACTATCTAAACTAACATACAGATACACAGATGGTCCCAATTTCTATCCCCACTTTCAGAGTTGCGGCATTGGACAACAATGTTTTTTAGATAATCACAGAGCAATAAAATTTTCATAAAATTAGATTTCATTTTAAATCTTCAACAATATATTTTTGTAGATGGAGCAAAAGTATTGTTTTTCGGTCAACAAACTGCAACAATAAAAAAATCAATGTTTCTTTTGCAAGGATAATATGACCTGAGCGATGCAATATTCATACAATATTACCCATCTGTTACTTGTTTTATAGTGTATTATACAACATTTCATTTCTCAGCTCAATCATTTCAAGGTTCTAAGATCTCTTTCTATTTGTTGTTTATTGATTTCTTATGTCAATAATCATTTTTTCTTTCATCAATTTATTCCTATGTTTTGTTATGAAAATGAATATTTTTCAAAATTTGTTTGTTATAAAAGATGCAATGCCCTTTTGTACTCAAGGAAGCAGTGAAAGTGTCTGTCTACCCTGCCCATGTTCAGAATAATTAGTTTTATGGTTAGATAGAGGTGAAATATACTGTAAATTGGAAATGCATGCACAAATTGTTGCAAATCCAAGACCGTTTACGAGAATGTGAACCTTATATATCCTAAATATATTGCAAAACCTACAAACAGACATTTTCAAAATGTGAGCTGTTCTTTCCATCCTTTCACAATTCACACAATAATTAAAAAATTACATTAATTTCTGTCTGTTTGCTTGTTTAGGTTTTTTGCCCTTTTCACAAATATTTCAGTAATACTACGGTGGTTAGTTTCACTGGTGGAGCAAGCCAGAGAGAACCACTAAACTTGAACAACAGCTTGGCTTATGATGTTTAAAAGTGTCCATTCAAAGTTTCAAAATAGAATTTATAATTGTATTTATTAATCTAGTTTATAATAACAGCATCCCTAAATGATAAACTTTGAAACTGTTTGAAAATTAGGTAATGCATATATCATTAAAACGCCAGCTCTGGTCTCCTCCAAATATAGTTCAGCTGCATATCCAGGATTTTAAGTTAGGTGGGGCGCAGATAGTAGGCGAGAGGTCCGACATGGGACAGCCTATGTATCCAGCAGGTCCAGGGCAAAGTCCCCGGAAGCTCCCAGAAATTAGGAAATATAAGAGTAATAGGTTATTTAACCCCAACTCTGTCTCATTTTTTAGAGGGTGTGCCAGGTGCGCCCCCCTGAATCCGCCCCTACAGTTTATAAATGCAGGAACATCCTATGGAAAATGGTGCAGGACTTCTGTTGTGGTCTGTAATTATGATGATGTTTGATTAAATGTAAAAAATTCAGAAGTCAAGTACAGGGTTGAAATTTTTCCCAATCATCAAATACTTTTTGTAACAAGTGCTAGGAATATTTTAAATGGACATATTTCCGAATGAATCTGCATTGACGTGCTTATTAACAACAAGCGTGAATAATGCTGAAAGATTAAACTTTCCCTTAAAATGAATACATAATATCGATCATTTGCGTAAGGCGTGAAGGAGGCATCAGTCTATAACTTTTACTATACCTTTGATATAATTTAAAAAAAAACATTTAAGCTCTATTGTGGCCAAAATACCTTAAATTTTTTGCTTCCCTTTGTGTTTCAGTCTAAAATGCTGAGCAAACTCTTTGTGTTTCAATCTAAATTGCTGAGCCAACTATTTGAGTTTCAGTCTAATATGCTGAGCCAACTCTGATGTAATTGCTCAAAATGCATCAGTCTCCAAGAGGTGTTACATCACCGTTACTGTACACACTTGATACTAGAAAGTGGTGTGTCAATCAGCACACAATTGTCAATTTAGTGATAAAAGATATGAATTTACAATACATAAAATTTATTTTCAATTGGTGAAAATAACATAAATATGGTTCAAAATTGTTTCAATTAAGAAAAAAGATCTTTTCAAAACTTTTTGTTTTAAGCAAAAATTCTAGTTAATAAATTATCAGTTAAACCAGGGACGTAAATAACAGATGAATCCCTGGGATAATCTTATCTTGGACAGTACTATAAAAATCGTATCTTTATTGAATTTATACAAAAAACTCATCAAGATACTTTTAAAGGCAATTATAATTAATAAATTTTCTCAACTTTTTATTTGAAATTTTGAATGATAGAATGATAAAATTATTTTACTTCCATTTTTTTCTATTGCGTTCTTTCATTTTCAAAGCAAGACCGAATTAAAACACGACATGTTTACCATAAACAACCCTTATTGATATAATATTAATGCAAATGACATCACTTGAAAAAGCATTCCATTGAGAACTTATTTACAAAATAATGAAAAGTGTAAGGAACCATGACCTGTACACAGACTCAAAGTGCACTTAGTCTATCATTTATTCATATTCCTTATATTATGCCCTTGATTTCTGATGCAACAATGCATGACTCTCCAAATCTATCCGACATGATTCGAGTATAAAAGACATTTAATTCTTTTAAACGATCTAATGATGTTTTGAGTAAAATCAATCATGCGTTATCACAGCAACATGTGTTTGGGGACGGCGATCGATACTTTAAACTGGTCCGTTCCTTATGCCACTTACACTAGCGATGCATAGCCTGACAACAGGAGACCAGTTAATCGAACATATTGCGCATGTGCGAAATCTTCACCACTGGAGGCAATAAAAAGACTTTTAATGGTTTCGCTCAGAATAGACCAAAGGTAACACTGTATTGGAATCATACGAGCATGTTACATTAAATATTCAAAGAATACATCGATAACGAAGAGCCTGTCAATAGAATGCGCTTCCTTTTATCAACATTTTAATTAATCGAGTTCAAATACTGATGCCTTTTCCTATACACTAGTACTATATCTTACTACTTACATCGCCTATCGATATCGAGCCGTTCGCATACAACAGCCGAGATGTTGAAAAACCCAATTTGCTACAATATCCTTTGTTAGCTTAAGTAATTTCAGCTGTTAATGATGTTTGGCAGGAGAGGTTATCACATAAAAGGGGACCCAATGACCCGTCCACCTTAGTTTGGTTCAGAACCAAATTGGTGCCATAATTTCTACAAAAAGTTCTTCAAAATAACATAACATATATGTTGCAGTTGCCAAAGTCATACATATACAAAGGTCTTTAAGATAGGGTCCAATGCAAAACTATGTTGGTTGTGGCAACCATTTGGTTTTTCCAATCGGCAAATAATTCGGAGGTTTGGTATATGGGCATTTCATAAAAAATCCTGTAACACAGTCTGCACCAAAAACTTTTTTGTCTACTAGTCCTTCGGGCTAGTGATATTGCAGGTGTTACTAGTCCGAACTTGATTTCACTAGTCCAAAATTTTTCTTAGAAACGCAAAAAATAATATAGTATATGTTTGAAGTATTTATTAAATATGTTATTACACTGTATGTATAATTCATTCTTCATAATCTTTGAGGAATTGTTTTAATATTAGCTTTGTGACATTCTGAATTCTCATGGGCCGGTAGAGATTCTAGTTGAAAGTTACTAGACCCTCAACACAACTAGGTCACAGAGTCACTGAAGTTTGGAGTTTACGATTTACAGTTTCTTCTCAATATTAAAAGAAAATAAAAATTACAGAACAGAAATTCAGAAAACTTAGGATTGACACAAAATTTTCACTAGTCCGATCGGAATTTTATTAATCCGAAGCCAAAATTACTAGTCTGGGGCATAGGGCTAGTGGCTAAAATCGCAGACTGTTTTCCATGGAAATAGCGATTTATACAACTGTCATAAGTAGACATCTCTTTTTTTTATATTAAATTTAGACGAAAACGTTGGCTTGGGTAAGAGTCTTTTGATAACTTGGCGAGTTCTTTTCTTCTGAAAATAACCGTAGTTGATTTTCAGTATCTCCTTTGTAAGCCTACAACAAATATAAATTTCAATTGTTTAATCTAAAATAAAAGTAAATTCTAATTAGTAAATTTTAATTAATTTCGTTTGAACACGTTTACAGTGGAACGAGTTTGCAATGGGATGAGTTTACAATGGAACGATCGAGTTTGCAATGGGACGAGTTTACAATGGAACCAGTTTGAGTGGGAAGAGTTTACATTTGAACAAGTTTGCATATTTTGGGACGAGTTTACATTGGAACGAGTTAACCTGATACCATAAAAAATCATACCAGACTGAGACAAGATCAGAATACAATGACAATGTAATGATGCAAATAATTTTGTTGAGAGAATTTATTTTTCTAACTCATCTGCAGACAGTTAGTAACGGTACAGAAAAATTATGTTAAACGTTTAGTCGTGTGAAATATCGCAGTTAGAAAAATTTTGTTGGCTTACAATTTTTTTATCGAACCTTCCGCAAAAATATTTGGGCCTCCATATTGTTTATATTGCGTCATTTCCGGTAACCAATGATGACTAGTTTTGGAATGATTACGGACATGAACGTTATTTCGGAAATCGGAATTCATTTTCACAAACAAATTATTAGCCGTAAATATCTTATTTTTTGTTAAAGTCCACACATCAGTCATTTGTTTTAATATGGAAGGTTATTGGAATCCTGTCTGTTGTACAAATAACGTTGGTAACATAACCATTACAAATATTCTGGTAAAGCGCCGTTCCATCTATAGCAAGAATTTATAGTCAAACAAACTAAATATGTTGAGTTTTGCATCAAAGTATAAAATCGGTTGAACGAACTAAAGTATGGTTACAATTAAGACTGGTTACAAAAAAAAAAAAAAATCAATGATCTACAAGATCTACGAATGGTTACAAAGTGGTATCAAACTACACAGGGACGTATATTTAGTTATTCATAGGCGTAGGAGTGACTTTGATAGTGGGGGGGGGGGGGGGGGGGGGGGCC
>JAULBM010002073.1:0-11987 GCA_032357055.1 Geukensia granosissima | reverse complement strand
CCGCCCCCCCCCCCCCCCCCCCGAGACAGACGCTGTTCTGGACGACGGGTATTGGATAGAAAAATTTGACAAAAAGAACAATTGGCTCTGACTGTTTCAAACCATTCTTAGGTCTCATATACTTCTCTGTGATGTTTTTGAGGTAATGTCAATCAATCTCACGCGATCACGCTTTTTTGTGGCTTTAATAGAATTTTTGACGAGTCACTTTTGAAAATGTTTTGTCATTCACTCATATAAGGTAAAGGCTGGCTTAGCGTTCTCAAGTTTAATTTTTCTAACAACATTGCATCACGCTTACTTTATAACGCTGATCACGCATAGCGTTTAGAACACAATCGGACTCGCTGCTGACCTTGGTTGCATTTTCAGAACACAAGGCTGAACCACTGTCTGTTATGTTCGCCTTTACCGAGCTCTTTTGGATATTTAACATTAATATAAACTGATCAAAATCTGAAAATGTAAAAAACACCGAATAACAAAGATATTGGTTTTAAATTGCTTTTCCAAAAGAGTCCTCCAGAAAATTAGCCAAAGTTGGAATTGCCATATTCAAATTAAATATTTTTAAAATATTGTATAAGATTACAACTGGTCTTTTAATTCTGAATAAATATGGTGGCTAGGAAAATTTTCACATGTAATAGGTCTGATAGGCTTAATGGAATTTAAAAAACTTTGAATTGTAACAATTCTATATCTAAAACTCATGTTTTTGCAATTGGTCATCAGTGCCTGTTAATGTATTGTTGCTAAGAACTTTCTCAAACGACGAACAGACAAGAGATTCATCCAACTTACTTCGTAAAGGCGAAATATTACATCATGTAAAGATAAGTGTTCGTGTATAATTCCACAAGACTATTTGTCGTTGTTGACCCTTTTCAGAATATGCAGATTGTACTCATTTGTTCTAATCTTTATCTGTTGCATTGCATTATTTGAATGGTTTTTCTTCTGTTATTTATTTTGGTTTTTAATTTTTCAGCGTTTCAATTATCCTGAGAAGATTACAGATATATTACTAGAAGATGAAACGCTGACATTATGGCGCCCTGCAATCACAACTACACAGTATTGTCTAATTCCGGAAACAATTATGGAAGAGCACTGGCCCAGTATTCTGCAAGTCTATTACACAAAATATGACTGCGTCAGCAGCGTTATGCCGTTTGATGACGCTATTCAAATTATTGCACACCAGGCAACAACAATCCAACCAACACAAGACTATTCAGTACTTCGGGATTTTCCGAGAATCCGGGGCCTATGGTATAAGCCCGATAAATCCGAGTCGATAGGACTTACTGATGAATCTAGAGTAGGCAACGTAAAGTTCTCCTTTTCGTTTCCCAAGTCTGAAAAGGAGAACTTGTTAAGTCAGTTAAATATGTATTATTTGGAAGTTTTAGATTATCAGTCAGAACACAAATCTGTCTCGAGATTCCTACTTACTAAAAATAGATATAACACTTTACCTCTCTATGATGTACATAAACCCGGTGGCCCAATATTTGTTAGAAAGAATGATACCATAGACGGAATTACAGAAACGTACTTTTTCCTCAAGACGTGTCGTAATTTTCAAGGAAAGGTTATGGAACATGTCGTAGAATTTATGCTAGAGGAAGATCCATGGCCACACCTTCAGGTGTCCACCACAACTCATATACCTTTCAAAAAGCCCGAGGACTTCCTAGATTTTGAGCTACGTGATGCATGCCGCCCGCATACCCGTTATCTCCGTGCAAACTGGGATAGGGCTATGGCTGGAATGTTTGTTTGGGCTCTTCAGTCTAAAGTCCCTTGGCTAGTGTATGAACGTCTCCATGACAATATCAAGAGTACAGTGAATTTAATTGCTTGCGAGGCACCACTTGAAGAAATTTTTACAGCATCATCACCTATTTTATGTAAGAAGTCATTGGACCTTTTGGTGGAACTTCATCCATTCATTGTAAAATGTCAAAATGACCACGATTTAGCGGATTTTTTACAATTATCCAAGACAATTCACACGTGCAGTGATGAATGCACAATGGTTAGTCTAAAATACGTAGACATTCCGATTACTCGGATTCTAAACTCATACCTCACTCTTCTCGAAAAAGTTATAGCTGCATATTCGTTTCCGTTGAAACAGGCAATTATTTCTACTCTTTTGCCATGGTCAGTATTAGCTTACCATTATTATGACCACAAAATAGACAGCTGTAGAAAAATGGTCGCTTTCATCAGCCATATAGACGAATTTAATTGTAAGCGTTTACCCGTAACTGGCGAAACACGTGACTTTCTTCATTCTGCTTCTACTGATCTCACGGGACGAACTTCCGGGTTTGCCTCGATGTCGTCTTACTACGACGAGGATGAAGATGAATCGTTGAGATATTTGCCAACTTAACATATTTTTTGAAAATTTTAATATTGGTTTACCAAATTGATTTCAATTTTAAAGCAGGAAAGTGATAAAGTGAAGTCGGGTGATTTGGTGCGTCCTTTATCATGGCTAAGCACATTAATAATAATCACGTGCGCTGAATAAAGCGATCTTCCATTCAGGATGAAGTTTTATTTCATTCCATTTTTGACTTTACGCGGCAAATGCTTAACGTATTTTCAATTGGTATAAAATATACTAATACTCTACCTATTTAAACATGTTAACATCATCACTAAGCAATGTAAAAAGCATTTGATGGGATATTCATTCATCTGAGACATATCATCAGTAAAATATCAGAAATAGCCCAGGGCAATATAGCAGTTTACTGGAGTGGACCAAGAGAGCTGACCAAACTCATCCCTCGCATAAATTGCTGACTTCGTTTACGTAGTTTGCCAGCTCATAATACGGAAAGCCTGTCGTCGAACACAGCTGCATGGCGACATGTTTAAAGAATGTCAACCTCCCTGCACAAAAATTACCTTTTTTGCTTTTGGCATCACTTGGAGTAAACCGTAATCTTTTCCTCTTTATCTTCTCCTCTAAAACCATGTGGTTAAATAAAACCAAACTGTATAGGAAGTATATATGGAAGCTCATTTGCTCATATTGTTCCGACCGGACAAAACATGGCCGTCAAGGATGATTCTTGCTTCTTATTGGCTAAAACAAACATATCTTCTCCACTAAAACCGATTGGGCGAATGGACAAATATTTAACAGACAGCAATTATGCACGGTCTTTCACAAAGTTTGCTAATTTTGTCTCACAAAATATGGCTGCCATGGACGATCCTTGTTTTTGAATGGCTGATACATTAAAAAATCTTCCCAGAAACGGCTTGGCCTAGTGGATTAATATTTGCTATGGAACATCCATTTAAGGTTCTGCTTAACGTTTTCTCATTTTGTCTTTATCGGACAAAAAGACATGGCCGCCATGGAAATTCTTGTTTGTGATTGGCTTGAAACAAAACATATCTTCTAATTCGTAATTCTAGAAGTATTGTGCCACGTGAAACATTACTTCATAAAGAGCATTAATGCAAGCTTCTTTACAAAGTTGCTCATTTCGTCATGATCGGATAAAAACATGAATGTCATGGACAATTCTTGTTTCTGATTGGCTGATACATTAAAATGTCAAATGGAATAATATTTAATATGGGAGACTCTTTCTAATTACAACGTTATCAACAATCATGGCCATTATGAGCCATCTAATGTTTGTTTCTTACGGGTAAATATCAGACTCAGCAGTCTGAGCCTCTAGTTTTGTATATTTCGGAGGAGAGGAGGCTTTTGGCCACAAAATGTTAAATTTATGTCCCAATCTAAAACCTCCTGTGGCAGTGAATATTTATTACCTTTTGTGTACGACCAACCCTCTCTTGCTTTGTTTATTTACTTATTGTTTAATTGTTTCTCTACTTTAGTATCCCTAAAAGATTTTGACATATAGCCAGTTAGTCTATCAATCAATAAAAAGGACCATAATTCCCCCAAAGAATTCCTCCGGGTGGCGGGCATGCATATATTTTTGTGTCATTAAGATTGATAAAAAAAAACCACAAATTAAGAGATATTATTAATTCACCATCTAAAACACTGTCATGTCGGAAATGAAGTACTAAATACTGATTGGTGATATTTTGGTATCGCCTAGTTGAAGTTAATTACCTATAGGCCACTTCTAAGCGATTGGGATTTTCAGAAAGAAACAACAAAAGTTTTAAACAATTTGAATTGCGTACGGAGAAAAGACCTAGAATCTTTATATGGCCATTCTCTGTGAAGTTTTTGTCTCTTTTGCATACCATATATATCTGTTAGTATATTGTCAGAGAAATTCACTGATAATTTCTGGTATAAATCTAGACTGGTTCACGGACTAGCCTCCACATGTAGCATATCAAATTATTTTATCAGTTTATGGTCATTTATGTCATTTGTTATTGTTTACCTTTATTCATTTTAATAAAAAGTAATGAAATAAAAAATGACCTTAAATTACTCATTGGATATGGGTCAACAATCGGTCAATATTATTGGCCCGCCATTTAAGACAAACGTTTTGTTGTTCAGGTAATTAGACCTTTAACATCGTACTTTTATTCGTTTATACAAAAAACTTTATAGGCACCGATTCTTCAACTTTTTGTGTTGTGGTAATTGGGTTGTTTCATTTATTGATTTGGATTTTATAAAAAAAAAATGATTTGTTCTGTAAATGAGGTAGAAACATTTTTTTCATAGCTTAAAATTGATTCAAACTGAACAAAGCGTAAAAGTAGAGAATTTTTGTCAAATGGGATGCAAGTATGATTTGTAATGAAAAGAGTTTTTGTTCCTAATGGTAACGTTAGAAAGTTTGCATGTTCATATGTGAAAAAGCTTGTCTCTCTAAAACCCATACCACACCCAAAAGACGAATGACCGGTGCCTTCATTGGTTGATAAAAGAGCATGATTGATTGATTGTTGTTTAACACCACGTCGGCATTTTTCAGCCATATCGTGGCGAGAACATACATAATATTTACTCAAATGAAATCAAAAGTAAGATATGAAGTATTAAAACAGCCGGTCTATTTAGTTTATTCACAAATAAAAATAGTCTTAAAAGTTTAGATAAAACTGTAAATTGATTGATTGATTGATTGATTGATTGGCGTTTAACGCCACGTCGGCAGTATTTTAGCCGTAATTAATCCTTCTCTGTGGAATCTAAGCGTATCTTGATATTAGTGTATCCACGAAATCCTTAAATTTTATGGTTTTCTGTAGAATCTAAACGTATCCTGTAATGATTGTGTTATCTACCTTAAATCTAAGCTTTTTATGTAGACTTTAATTGTATCCTGTGAATGTCTCCAAATGTGAACCGCGGTAAATTCGTTAGGTTTTTGTAGAATCTAAGCGTATACTGTAAAGATTGTTTCCGGGAAATCCTTTAATCTATTTTTTTTTAAATCTATGCGTATTTTAAGTGTGTCCAGGAATCCTAAAATTGTATGGATTTAATATAGAATCTTTGAAAATTGGAATCCTAAAATTTTAAGGTTGGGGTAAAATCTAAGCGTATCGGCATTCGACGAATTGCGTCCAACCGCCTTTAAAGTATGAACGTGAATTTAAACGTACATTTAACCGTTTGGTTTTCATGAATAACATCCAGATAAAAGGGATTTCCGCGAATATTACAATAACTTATTGAAACAAATAATAACCGCAAGTAAGAACTATACTAAGATACCTACCTATTCTGCATCTATTTAAAAAAAAAGACAAAAATCATACAATATAGTAATTTAAATTTTTTACGTACTATATAAAATTAAGAAGTAACTTCTCATCAGCATTAACACCGAAACATATAGAAAGTCAAAGATTAAAACCGCAAAAGAAGCACTAGAATCCGAACAAATCTAAATGGGAAGTCAAACCGACGGCAGGGACTACTAAGTGCGATACTTTTCGAAACTTTTCCGTAATTTCAGTAGGTAGCTGATCCGAATATTTAATCATTTCTGTTTTATTTCTGTATGTTGATTGGAGTCAGCTGACTCAGAAAATAACAATTATCCCCATCTTATATTCTTTTTTTTTCATGTTTATGCCAAACACTATCGCATCCGCAAAAAGAGGGATAACCCCTGTGTATTTTCTGTCTGGTTGTACTGGCATTGAACTAAGATGAAAATTAATTTTAATATCTCTTGTATTTGTCATGTATCGAACTTTAAAATTAAAACTAATGCAGTTGGTTTATCATTTTTTGTCATTTTGTCGCACAACTTTCCCAGGCTATGGGAAGGTTGAGCGCTCACAAACAAGATCAAACACAGATATCATACATCTTATCTAAATACTAATAACAACTGGAAGATTTAGGCTTCCAAATAACGTCTTTTTTATAGGAAAAACGAAGTCTAAGTGACAAACGGCTTGAGTCAGAAAGAACAATGAAAAATATCCGGATAGACTGGTACAGACATTGAATATGACCCGTATTGAATATTTGTCGGCTTGCGATTGGTTGGCGTCAAGACGATAAAAAACCCTGCACTTCCTGTTCTTTGAAAAAGAATTTGAAGCATTTAAAATCTATCTTTCCAACATACATTCCAGTACCCGAACATAAATGAGAGCATTTTACTCAGCCATCCATGGTGAAGCTTTTTACGACCTGGCTCTCCATAGCGCAAGAGAAACACTGAGACAAACGATTAAATAAAATAACATTTATTCAGATAAAACTCAACATGATGGTGTAATGCAAGTTAAAATGCGTAAATCGTCACAACTCGGCCGATTCCATTCCAGCATTTAACCTTCAGACAAAATCCGTATGATTTGATATTGGAACTATTTCTGTTTTTCAGACGATGGGGCATGAAAGTCATTAACATCGGCATCTGACGTATTGCATTCTGGTATCGGGCGAGTTCTGACCATTGTAGGGTTGAAAACGTAATTTACTTCTGGATGTTCTTCCTCAATTCAAAATAAAAAGGACTTCAAAGTGATGTTATATGTTTAAGGAACTTTGATACAGAACAAAATTCAGGGTGCTTTTCGACCATTTGGCGTGAAATTGGTCTCTTGATTTACCAAAGAATTCATATATCTTGTTCTGTCTCCGAAAAGCCATAAAGAAAAATTATAGATTTCAACATCACTTTTATTACGACTTTTATTGAAAAAAATGTGGTTGTCGAAGGACTAAAAATGGTGTTGCTTTGAAATGAATAATACAGGAGGAATTCGAAAATCTGACAAAATGGAACAGCATGAGTTGCAAACAAAAATTGGTTAAGGACGACAATCAGTTTATCTTCATTTTGCCCTTAACACAAATGGATTAATTATTCTCTCCCTTGTTGATCTATATTCATTGATTTCCTTATTGGCCTCAAATTAATTAAGTCACAGTTCTTTCTGCTTTGAGCACTAAAATTCACATTTCATTCGTCATGGTTACAAATTTTACACATTCGTATCTTCATTTTCAGACTCAGACAATTCTGGCGGCGGCAGATCTTCATCAGAAGATTCATCGTCAGTATTTTCATCGTCATCATCGCGGTCATCGCTCATAAGTTTGTCTGTCTCTTTTAATTTTCCTAATGACTCTACAGATGCGCCGTCGGAGGGTTCTATTTTCAATCCAACCAAAGATGCCGGTGTTTCGTTTTCGTTATCAGATACTTCTTCCTTATCCGACTCTCCAGTATGGAGCAAGTTATTTACAGATCCTGAGTCCGGCGTTTTGAATGTTGATGGACTTGACGCAGCATTTCCAGAGGAACTCGTTCTTTTTTGTTCGTTTTCTGTTGAAAAAGAACTTAAGCCTCCACCATTTCCAATTTTCCTATGAAAAACAATAGAAAAAGATTATCAACTATAAAAAGGGATATCAATTTATATGGCGTAGTCGGCACTGACCGATCATTTGATTTACTTGGGTGGTAGGGGCCTGGGCTTCTTTACCCATCAGTTGCACATGCATTTTATGTCAGAAATTTATGAAATCAAGATTTATATTAATGTTTGCATGTCGGGCTAGATTATTTTGCTTCCAGGTCAAAATACAAGTTTACCAATGTTGAATAAATATGGTTAATTTTAATATGCTATATATACATTTCAAGGAGTTACGTCTGATCAGTAACATTCAAACCAAAATATAGGAAGTCCGAGAACCAAAACAGTACAATAAAGTACTCAAATCCAAACAAATCATAATAGATCAACAATCCGACGTTAGGAATAACTACTAAGTGGTATACATGTACGTTTCGAAGACTTTCCGTATTTTCAGTGCCTTAGAATATAAAAAATGCATCAGATTTCTGTAAATCATTGTTTCATATCATGCCCGTAGCCAGAATTTTCAAGCTACGGGGGTGGGGGGGGGGGGAGGGTTTCGTTGACTCGCAAAGCGACTTCACTGTCAGGGTCTGGGGTGTATGGTGCAAAATTCTTCAATCTGACCATTTCCTGGCACTGTTTTTGCAGTTCAGAAAGTCATGGTTTTTAGACTTTAATAGTCAGACTTCAGTCTGAATTGCGAGTTTAACAATGCTTATTTGTTTTCAAGGGAGGTTCGTCCGAACCCCTCGACCCCCCTTGACTACAGGTATGCATATAAATTTCATGTCATACAAGTCGCACAACTGGTCTGGTGAATACCTCTGGTCCACCAGCAGAGGTATCGATCCAATGGTTTCATATCACAAGATTACCAATGTTTATCAAACTCAGATAGATTTTGTTCTCAATCAAAATCGTGACTAGAAAACTTTTCATAAAAATCAAAGCTCCTCTCACCCAAAATCAAATGGTTCGTGGGGTGATGGATTTGACCTTTATTTGTTGTCTCCAATTGAGCAATTTAGAAAATAAACTTCTAGTCTTATAAATCCATTGCTCTTGAACAATAAAAAATTAAGCAAAACGATGATGTTCCAACAATTCCGTTGCATTTTTGAAACGGTCATTTTTTGGGGAGGGGGTGGTGTTCTGGATTATGGATTTTTTTTATCAAAACCCTTCATCCTCTACCTCACTAAATGAAGATTGTATTTGTTGTTAACAATTAGGACTGCAAGATTGTTGAAAAATTTAATACCTTTGTATAAAGAGAAGATGGGGCATAATTGTCCACGAGACGGTCATCAAAACCGCGTAAATAACAAAAATCTACAGGATGCCCTAAGGAAAGTGTTCAACAGTTCATCATTAAACGAATGAACATGTGGCATTGCTCATATCCCGAGTAGAATCTTTTTTTGCAGTAAAGAATTTTTGTAACTTATTAGGGAAATCTTAAATGTGATACTGATACGGGTGTCACTAGTGGAGCAGGAGTTGCTTACCCTTCCGGAGCACCTGAACTCACCCTGGTTTTTGTAGGGTTCGTGTTACTCCAGCTTTCGTTTCAGTGTAGTGTTGTGTTTCCTATGTTTGTCTTTCGTTTCATTTTGTTGGCCATGGTCTTGTCTGTCTTCTGACTTAACGATTCCTGTCTGCCTCTTTGGTATCTTCGAATTTCTTTTTATAAAACAACGACAACCACTTGCCTACATGTTCCTGGCTTGGGTTAGGCACGATAGTAATTACAGACCAAAAAACTGTTGGACATGTTTTAATGTTATTGGTACCGTCCAGTTTGCAACAGACTTAACAATATCTGAATTGTGTCTTACACATTGGCCACTTACATTATCCCTAAAAACAAGACTTTATACTCTTAACGAAACCACAGTTTTAAGATTACAGATTCACCCCAGCATGGGAAAAAAGATAAAACAACCCATCTAGCCAACTATGTGCTCTTCAATAATAGAAAAAGTATTCAATATCAGCTCAATCAATCGGATGGGTTTTCCAATGCAAGCCTTTGTATATCTGCTCCACACAACGTTTTAAAATGAAGAAAGTTATATAAGCATTTTGTTATTTTTTAAAATGCTGTTGTTTCCCTATCACAATCTTCAACTTGTATCTGAAAAGGACTTAGAAGTTGTTCGTGTATCTGAAAAGGACTTGGCAGTTGTTCGCAATGGTTGCCTATTTGGTTCGCATTGCCTGTTTTTATATTTTGTCTGGTTACTGAACAACTGATTAAATACCTAATTCAGTTTATTTTTGCCAAAAGCATGTTGATTCTTAACATTTATAAAAGCAGAGAGAGTTGTCTTTGATATTACACTTTTCGAGTACAGTTATCTGTTTGGGCTAACTGACAAAATCAGCCGAAGATGATACAGATAATCAACTTATCCAACACAAAAGCTGTTTTAATAGAATTCTGAAAATTTATCCATCGCTACGATTTCTTTTATATCAACAGCAGGGTTCATGTCCCCCAAGTTTACTATTCCCCCCTTAACCTGATAGGAAAAATTTCCAAATAAACAACTCTTACATTGATCTTGTCACGAAAGGATCAATCTTTTGACAATCAAAATTCCACAAAAATATTTACAATTTGGTTCAAAATTAGCAAATCTTGGGCAGAGTACATTACCTGGAAATCAATTGCCTGGAAATATATTTTCGTAATATAAATACCGATTTTTATCGTATGGTATGTAATATGATAAAATAACCTATCCAGCCTTCTTATTTAATGTATAAGCTACAATTTGATATAAAAATATAAGAATTTTGTTATTATTTACTAGGTAAATTCTTGACTGGAAAAAAATCAGGTCGCGTCGAATATTAAAATTTTGTGATGCCTGGAAAAAAGTTTTTGATAAAATCAATATCTTTCATAAATTCTGTCAAAAGCAAAAGGTATAACCTTTAAATATTTAATTTCAGCTTTTTAATGATAATTAAAGTTTTACAAAATCTTTACTACAAATGCCTTTAGTCGTGCCTGATGCCAGATACTGTATTTTAAACCGAAAAAATGTCGGAAATATATTCGTATGTGTCTAACAAAGCAAAATCAAACTGTATCAGAGATCAAAAGTTATTAATTTTAACAATGACACGAACTCCTTTACAAAACAGGGTGTGATCAGGTGCTCACGAAGGGTAAGCATCCCCTGTCTTGCATTCAACACCCGTCTTGGAATCCGTGTTAACGTCAATCTGAGATGAGGTCAACTTATGGTCGTATTACCGGTAACAGGCCCATAACTAGTTGATATACACTGACACCATATAGATCAACCAATTCAAAATGGCGACCATAGAATTTTAGAAAAGACGATTTCAAGCTTAATTTGATGCATCCTTGTTGTAGTAAATATGCCACAACAGCAATGCTCTCTTCAGAAAATCCTGATACTTTATACATGCACAAGAATATCAAATCAACTGCAAAACATAAACTCCGTAGGCAGGGGAAGCACATTTATATGAGATGTGTACAATAGGAAAAATGAAGTCATCCCGTTTGTCGTAAATCTAAGAAACAAGTTTCCCTCTTGGTCAATTTTGAAAAAAAAATCAGATTTGTTTAGTCTGTGACTCTGTGGTTTTAACATTTACACTCGTCAGCAACTACCAAACTCCTATTCGCCTTTTGGAGTAATGGATTTTAATATGATGGAAATTTGTTAATTGAAGCCTGCTTCTCCCCTATCTACCAAAGCTTTAACCATCTACCATTAAAAGTCACTGGTGTCTTAATTGTAACATCCCTGATCATATCAATAAAAATTTCTACTTGAGAGTTATACTCAACTGTTTCTCATATCTCACTGTTGAAACTATTCAATTGGGCCACCACAAAGATATAATTATTCAACAAACTTTTAAAATTTGTTTTTTCAGTTTCATTATTAATTAAACCATCTTCAACATAAATAAAAAGTCTTTCTGCAATTATCTTTCCCTTTTAAGTTCAAAATACTGGTAACCTAATTTTTGCCAATAAAGGTCTATTGTCTGGAACTTGTTCATTATTACTGCGTTAAATTTATAGTGTTTCGGTTCTCTGCTTATCGGAGTAATTTACAGAAAACTTATACGCACATGTTGTAATAAGTTTATATCCCTTATCGTGATCGATCTCC
>JAULBM010002062.1:0-11988 GCA_032357055.1 Geukensia granosissima | reverse complement strand
TCAATTACCATTAGAAGTCAGTTCAAAGAAAACATGGGATTGCAAATTGCCAATTTAAAAATATATAGACAGGAAGTAGAAAATGTAATAACAAATATAAAGTGTTCAACAGTTCATATTTATTATAGCATTCTGTATTAAGCTGTTAATGTAATAAATGCTCAGAAAATTCCTCTATTAATTATTTTGGAGAGTAAATAATTCACTGGATGTTTAAATTGAATTCTGTTCAAGTTCCTTATACCACCATAGAAAGTTACAACTTTTCTATAGTTTATACTAATATACCCCATACACTTATTAGGGAAAGGTTTTCTTATGTTATTAATTGTTCATTCAAAAATTTTATACATATGTTGCAATAAAAAACAGTTACTTTTTAACAATAAACCATTTTATTAATATAGAACTGGCCATCAGCCCATATGTTTACAGCAATCAAATTTCTTCTTGATTATAATTATGTCCGATGACAAGATGTATCGACCAATAGTTTGTATACCTACGGGCACCAATCGTGGACCCTTTTTAGTGGCAAAATTCAAAATGTTGTTTGTCCTTTCGACAACTCTGTTAGTATCTCGTTTTTATACAGATTGTATTGTTTCGCAATAAACATTGGTGATAAAAACGGTATACAAACGGAGTTGTTATTCTTATTCGTTTTACTCTAGTTTAAGATTTCAGTGTAGTGTTGTGCGTACTATCATGACTATGCTTGTCATTTTGTTTCTTTTTTTTGTAGGCCAGGGTCTTATCTGTCTTTTGATTTAACGATATCTATCTGCCATATGGTATCTTCGAACTCTTATTGTAATAATGATAGTGCGATTTCTTTGTCGACAGTTTGTATCCAACAATCAGATCACAATAACGTCCGATACATTTCAAAAGTGTTGACTTTTTCTTTCCACCGTTTGGTAAAGTAGCTTTTCGGTCCGCATCAACAATCTTTCGTTAAAATCCTGTTAGGAAGCACAAGCTAAAGGTATATAAACTGATTGTTATTTGACACCCAAAACTAATTTCATTAATAAACACTATAGACAAAGGATGTGATTGCGTATGAAACAGTTATACAACAACTTGTAAATTACAAATATCAACAGGTTGTCTGCAGGCCATTCAATAATGAACAAATATCCAAAGCCATTTATCAAGCTGTTAAAGGTCCCAAAAATAAAATGTGATGAAATTTATCGAACAATGTTTTACAGAAAGTTCGCATTTTCTAAAATTCTAAAAAACTGAAAATACGGAAAGGCCCCGAAGAGTAATGCACTTAGTAGTTGTCCCTGCCGCCGGATTTGGCTACATATTTCGATTTGTTTGGATTTGGTAGCTTCTTTTGCTATATTTGGATCATTGACTTCCTATGTTTCGGCTTTAATGCTACTGATAAGAGGTTAATCCTTGAAATGTACATATAGCATTACTAAATTTTCCATATTTATCTAACATTGGTAATTTTGTATAGATACACATGTAAATTTGACCACATAAAATTCATGTGAAAATCACTTTTGATTTATTTTAAACGAGCTCTCACGTGAAATCAACGTAAAGATGTAAGCGTGACGTAAATGTCACGTATAATCTCGATTAAGGTGAATTTCAAATAAGTATTGAGATTCACGAGAATATCTCGTCATGTGAGGTGTTAATTTTCCTTCACATAATAATTGCCTATTAAGATTCACGCGAAGTTTATGTACGTGAATTTTAAATGTGAAAATATTTTTCATTACTGGAGATGAAAGTGATTTTCAAATGATTGATTGACTGAATGTTGCTTAACGTCCAGCGGCAAATATTTCATGCGTATTAAGGACGACATCATATTAATGAATGATGAAAATGAATAAATCCTGCATTCTACTAGACTGATAATCTGAGCCGGATTTTTCAAAACGCAACAGTCCGCAGGAAGACATGGGGCTTTGCCCAGGCATATTTTTCTGACTCTGGGTCGACCAGTCTTTGATCTTACTCCTAAATGCTGTGTGTTTAGGGAAAAGAGCAAATACCATTTAAATGTCTTTGGTTTGACCCGGCAGTGGATCGAACCCACGACCTTCCGCACTCGAGTCCACACGCTAACCATTACATCACAGAGGCGGTGATTTTCAAATGAAATTCATGTGAAAATATCATGTGGAATTCACTTGATGATCTCCAATAAAAATCACATGATGTGTATGTTAATTTCACGTTTCATTGAGGTGAGATTAACGTGAACATCAATAGAATCGAGATTCAAGTGAAACTCACGTGACCTTAAATTACCTGTCTAATATTCAAATGTAGCAATCATCGCCAAAATATATATAAAATGTAACACAAATAGCATTTAAAAATAAAAACAACGACAAACAAATGGTTACTTAATATTTCAGTTCAAATAGCAGCGTTATTTGATTCCCTTTATTACAACCTCTAGGTGGAGCCCCTGATGGTAAACTATTACTCCACGACGGCGTATCACAGGCCAGTAGGCAACACTGAATCAATGTTATTGACTTGACATCAGTTAAACTGTCATGCAATGATAAATATAATAAATGGGATAACAGGAGTGATAAAAAATATCTAACATCCAAACAAATCGAACCACTCACCAACAAACGATCTATAGCGAATGGAAGAGAACATACACAAGGACAAACATATTAAAGTTACAATATATAATTTATGTAGTTAAATTTAATAATTTTGACAGAACTAAGGATTTTTTTATTACAGTTTGCAAGTATTCTTAGACGGATTTGAATTTTTTTTCGATTATTTTGCCGTGTTTTTTTTTCCTCAAATAATTTAGACTTTCGTTATTATTCTCTAGATTCCCTATTATTTTTGGATCGTAAATTTTCTGATGATTGTATTTAGGAAACCGGTTTCCAGGTTCAAAGTCAATGATTTTTATCGTTAATTAGAATTCATAACATTTATTAAAGATTTCTAATAGAAGTTAATGCATTCCATAGCATATCACAGTCGTGTAAGTGAAGAGATTTACCAATACCAATCTTGTACCAGGTCAGACTCATTATTTTATATATACATGTAAGTGTGTTCTATTTGTCGATGGATTGTTGATTTGTGGGAAGTGCCATTTGTTGAGGTGCTCGATATTTTAACCACCCCTGTTTTTTATATAAAAATAGAAGATGAACTAACAATTGACAGCGGAAATTAAACATTTACAGGTCTCATTACTGTCTACAAAAAATGAATAGGAGTCTTTGTCATAACAGAAGCTGTAAAAGGTCTCCAAATACAAAATGTGAAACTATTCATAAAATACGACAATCGACCTAATCTATAGAAAAAAAGTAAACGAATAACAATATATTTTAACAACGGCAACCAGGTTTTTCATGAGTTAAAGACCATGATTTCATATTATTAGTTACAGTTTAACCGGTAATCTATCATTTGCGAATATATCCATCCTACAGTTAGTCCCCAAATAGTTTCATTACTTTAATGTGGTATACATTGTAATCAAACGTGGTGTGGTAATTAAGAAATCGTTCATAATCCTATAACATTAAACATCTATCTATAAATCAAATGAAATGAATTGTTAATTCAACCTCAAAAAGTGTTGTTCTGGAAAAAAAACCAAAAACATCCAGACAACAAGTCTTATAACCAACAGTTTATAATGACATACCGATGATAAATCCTATACTGAAATAAACAGCTAATATGATTTGTCAATCAATTTTTAAATAGTGAGATATTGAAATGACACGTATATGTAAGGGTGCAAAAATTCGAAGATATATTACCAAAAAACGACCAAAATAACATTCGAAGTAAACATCTACTAGTAAGAGTACATTCTGTCATAAGTCTGTTGTATAGGTAAGAATACTTTTGTTCATTACTTGTTAGTTAAATATCCAAGCAATCTAATGTGATAACTTTCAGAGATAAATGCATTCATATATCTATGCAGTCAAATGATTCTTATCTTATCAATCTTGCAATCTTGCAATATTTATTTAACTTGAGCATGGCAACAACAGGAAAAAAATGCATTCGACTTTAAGGGGGTACCATACACCAACACGAAAATAAATTCCACTCGTTTAATTTTTTTTATATTTTGTTTAGACATTAATTTTGATGAAAGAAAGCAAACATGAAAATTTCAAGAAATTTGAACCAAACATATCTCTGGAATTATTTCAATAGATATATAGTAATTTCATCATCAAAAATTTTTACCACTGAGGTGAATTAATCTTACTATAAAATGTTGCTTTAGTAAAACGTTTAGATGATTTTTACAGAGTTAATTTCCCTAAGATGTTGGGTACCCCCTTAAAAAAACTAAAAATCGGGATTTTTGTTATATTTTGACTTTTTTAAAATCTCAAAAGCTTTGCTCTTTGAAAATCTTGTGCTATTACAAAATCACCAGATTGGACATACCTTTTCCCCAAAACAATACCAGTTTTAGAAAACCTTAGTGAGAAGGTTATCTTTTATGCCTCAGTATATTTAAAAGTAAGAATATACAATATACGTCAGAAAAACACAATCCAAATCTTTTCTGCATTTACTTTCATCAGACACGCTAAGGGGAAAAAAGAAAAATGTATACTTGTAAAGCTGTTGAATTTCGTTCACTAAACCTCTTATAATAACAAAGGTTGTGGTTTGGCTATCATGATAAAGGGCAGATAGTATTGTCATCTGCCCGCATGTCTAGTTGAAAGTATCCCGTTTTAATTGTTGAATGTACATGATGTTAGAAAAGCGGAAAAATTGCACCTATCGATATTGCCAATTTTACCTTCAATACACGAAATTATACACACAAAAATGAAACAAAAGCAGGAGATTCAATTCTAAGGTACAGAAAGAGATTGAGGTGGGGTTAAACGAGTTTTCAGCTGAATAAAAAGTCCCTCTTTCCCCTTATCTATTAGATAAACCATGATCGTTAAAAAAATAATAATAAAAACAACAAGTCAATGTTAACTCAAGCTATCGAATAGAAAACAAATTTTGCTAAGACGAATTAAAGTTAACTTTATTGGAGTGTTTGTTGCCTTTAGTAACTTACTTGCATTGAATACATCAGATTGGTTTGTACGCACTCCAGTTATTCAGGACGCCATTCATGTCTATGGAAATTTATAGATTTAAAAAAAGCTGGAAAGATCGAATCGATTATTCCACATAGGCCATGCATGTGGTACATTTATATAAGCTTCAGAAACTTATATTTTCTTTTGCAAAATAAAATCCCTGAATCTCAACTTATTTGGCATGTTTAAAGCCTTTGTATGCTTTTTAATATATTTAACCTTGCTTGTTTCATTAAGTAATTTTTCCAAATGGCCCATGTAGTGTTCGAACTGGTAAAATTTCTTTCGATTTTTCTCGATAGTAAAAAATATATAATCAGTTTCAATAATTTCGTCACTTCCTGAAATGGATCTACTGACATCCTGACAACTGCATGTTGTGCAAATACCATTCTTCTAGGGAAACAATGTTAACATGAGACCAAATTAGAGTAAAACCTAGGTGTTTTTTTCACGTGCATCTGAAACACGATTCCAGATAGTTTTTCATTTAAATGAAACAGAAACAAGATTTCGAAACATATGAAACATAAGAGACCAATGATGCAAGATGAAATCATAACCAAAATCAGTTTGTTGGAATATTACGTTTTTAAATGGCTGAAACATGATTTTGGATTCGCTGAATTATGATTCTGAAACCTGTTTCAGTTCCAGGTAAAAGAAACGCAAACCTGATCGCACAATTTAAATTATGGCATCACTGAACTACTTTCCGCTTTCAAATCTCGATTCCTGATTTAGAGGAATGATCCCCTTAAAGATCTTTTCATTGGAGAGTTCAATTAAATTTAATAATCATATTGTCATTTAGAAGATAATTATACTCTATGTCAAACCTTTTTGAAGTGCGATTTTGGGCTTTATTAAATGATACGTGCTTTTCCGCGTTTGTATTCAATTTAAATTCAAAGAAAAAACTATCTCACGGTTAATGCTTCATGTATTACACAATGCAATAGCGTTTTACATACTGTTATCTGCTCCTGACTTTTTCTAAGCAGATTTAACATTGAGTCTTGGACATTGTCTTTGGCGGGAGCGCTAAAGTTTGACCTTTACTCTATGTCAAGCTTTTCTGGAGTGCGATTTTCGAGGGCTTAATTTACTTATGTGTGTGTTTCCGCCTTTGGATTTATTTTAAGT
Source organism: Geukensia granosissima (assembly GCA_032357055.1). Taxonomy (NCBI): domain Eukaryota; kingdom Metazoa; phylum Mollusca; class Bivalvia; order Mytilida; family Mytilidae; genus Geukensia; species Geukensia granosissima. Next base: position 5,737 of record JAULBM010002062.1, on the reverse strand, counting down.
AATAAGGAAGAATTATCCCACGGATAATGGTTCACGCTTTACACAATGCAAAAGCGTTTCACCTACTTTTATCTGCCCTTGAGTTTCTCTACGGGGATTTAAAGTTGAGGGTTGGATATTTTTGTTTTTGGCGTGAGCGCTGAAGTTTGACCTATACTCTATGTCAATCTTTTCTGGAGTGCGATTTAGGGGGCTTAATTTACTTATGTGTGTGCGATTTTCGGGGGCTTAATTTACTTATGTGTGTGTTTCCGCCTTTGGATTTATTTTAAGTAATAAGAAAATTATCCCGCGGTTAATGGTTCACGCTTTACACAATGCAAAAGCGTTTCACCTACTTTTATGTGCCCTTGAATATCTCTACGGGGATTTAAAGTTGGCCATCTTTGTTTTTGGCGGGAGCTCTGAAGTTTGACCTAGATAAAGTAATTTAAAAGATGGCGCACATTGTTTTTTGTCAGAAGAATTACTTTTAAGATTTCATTTAAGCTCCAATAAGCCTTTTTGCATGCTATTTAATCCTAGATACAAACCGATACGAAAAATTTCTTTTGTTATGCAAGATATTTTATTTTCACAATTCCTAGTGGTCGATTCTATTTTTCAATAGAATCTTTTGTTGTAATGTAACCTACCCCGAATTTAATACTCCTCTCAGGTTAATTATTCACCTTTACAGGGTAATTATTACCTTTGGCAGATAATAATTCTGCCTTTAAACTTACTGTCTCTAAAATGATTGCGTCCCTGCAATTTAAACGGGGCCACCAAAGGAAAATTAATAAACGTCAATACATGTATATTTAGTCAACTTGAAAAATGGAAAATATTTTAAAGCAGTATGTGTAAAATATCGTGTATTAGATAAAATTCTATGAAGCTATCACGCAATTTAATAACCTACATTGTTTCAATCTTAAAATTAATATCTTGCTACTTCAAAATTATTCGCGACTGGTTGCCTATAACTTTGTCTTTCAAGTATTATATGTTTGTAAAGAATTATAGCTAGACATTTTTTTATTTTATTTCCCATGTATTTTTCCTCGTGTGTTCTTATGTAAAATACAACATTACCAATGTTGAATAAATCCGGAAAATTTAGGTATGCTAGACTATTCATAAACCCGAAAATCGAATTTATCGAAAAATGGTGAATTTTGTTTTTATTGTTTTTGTAACAATTCAGACATTACGTCATGAATTGTAAAATGATGCTTGAGTTGTATGCTTTTATTTATTTTCGGGCACTGGAATGTGTATTGGAAATAAAGATACAGTTTAGACCTTTCCAACATCGTAATTTAAAAAATTCCATAATTGTTAAGCTTATCTATCTGCACTACGTCAAGAATTGTACATTTTATTTGCTCCGTGAATGTAAAGGAACTGTAGAAGTTAAATTTTGAGTGTTACTTGGTGGATGCCTGTCTCATGGACATTCATTTCACGTCTCCTATTTTGTGATGTTTTAACAAAAGTTTTTAAATGATATATATTCTACTACGCGATGTCAGCTATACATGGCATTGCAAATTTCGTATTATTTCCCCAACAATATCCCTTTATGAAATTATTGATGATCAGATGGTGTGATCCGGCTCAGATTACCATTGTTATAAACAAAGAGCTTTGATGCATTGATCTTACTTTTGTAGTGTGTCTGATAAAGGTATATACAGAAAAGTACTTTATACACAGCTATAAATGGCTTTTGAATATTTGTTAAAATATATGTAAGATGTTGATAATGTCTTTTTGGCATAAATTCCATATTCTTCTTTTCAAATGAAATGAATGTTGTATAAGTGTTGTCCAATTTTAGTATCATAATTAACAGCAAGTGTTTAAATTCACAAAGGTGTCATCTATAAAATTCATCGAAAAATAACCCGGCACAAAATATTTATATTAAAAATTCATCAAATAAAGAGATCATTGGTGCATTAGATTTTTCTCGCCCTTTTTCACTTGTTATTAACAAACTTCTTTAAAAAAATTTTTGTATCACTTTGAATAAAATTGAGAAGAAACTGACAGACAGGAAATTGATTGATGGTTGATTGATTGTTGGTTGCTTAACGTCCAGTGGCAAATATTTCATGCATATTCAGATCGAGAACAAATTCAACAAATACCTATGTCGAAAATGGGGTGGGATGGGACACAACAGGGCAATGGTTTTTGACTGCCACTGGAAAAAGGGGGTGATGGGTAGGGACGAAATATTTAGCCTTTTGTAGCGGCATTAGCCTTCTCTTTTTCGAAAACTACAAAAGGTGTCTTTTACGTGCACTCTCCAAACGTGTCACCCACTATGGTCCACGGCCAGGTCTTTAGTATATAATTCCTGGCAATCCCCCAACGAGAAGGTTTCCCGTATCCGCCACCTGGGGTTCGCACTGGGTTATCTCTGTGTATTCTATTCATTGCATTTCTGAAATTATTTTTGAAAATGATATTTTATTATAGAAGTAATTACGCGTTACAGTAAACATCATGGTCATGATTTGACGCTGCCACAGAAAATGAAAGCCATTTATATCGAGAACTTTGATCTGTATATAAGTTATAAATTCGTAATGTTGTGGCATAAACGGATATTGTGATTTGTTTAAATACAAAGAATGCGAATTTTATTTTAAAAAAAATCTATTATTAAACGCAATATCCTTAACATAAAAGGAACACAAATCTCCAAACTTTGATTGGTTGTTGTTTGCTTCACGTCCATTGCTAAATATACATGTAGCATTAATAAACAGGACGAAAACCAGTTCAACAATTATAAATATCATCGAGAGAGTAGTGGGGTAGGAACCGACATGGCAACGGTTTCTGACTGCCACTAGGAAAGAGAGGGATGGGTAAAACAAGAAATTTAACCTTCTGTAGGGGCATTATCCTTCTCGTTTTTTTAAATTTACAACAGAGATTTTCTACATGCATGGAGCGCGGCATTCACCTCAAGTCTACCACTATGGTCGACTGCCAGACTTTCCGTATTATGACCTGGCAGCCCACAAAGAGAGGACTCTCCCTATCCGTTCCCATGGGACCGATCTGGATTAGCTCTGTGGGTCAAGTCCTTGAAAACACTCCATTGCCAAGCTAAGCGTTGAGATTATTAAATCTCTTCTGAAAACCACCATATTTTTTTTAGATTTGAAGGAAAAACCGAAGGGGCAGCAAAGCGGGAACAAAGGTTACAGACAAGGCAATTCTGGAATCAAGAATAAGACAAAAACGAAACATACTTTTAACAAATAACTAAAAATAAACATAAATCTAGCACTCGTTGTGCTGCTTGTTTATGTCTTGTGACTACCTTAGACAACTTTAATGACTTTTTAAGTGAACTGAAAATAAAAACCTAAAAGTTTAATGACAGTTTCCAGTTTACATAAGATGATGTCCTGTCATTCAATGATGTGGTTATTTGATGAACATTTACTATCCACTTATTTTGAGTAAAAGTATCAATTACATAAAAAATCAAACTCAAACTTTACCGATACACATTAACCATATGACAATTCAATCAAAATCATTTTAGGTAATGAAACAGAACAAAGTTCTTCAATCATACCAATAGACAATCTCCGTCGCAGATACGCTTCAATGCTTCGAAATTGAAAGAGAAGCGAACTTTTCCCCTTGCGTGGACGTTGGCCAAAAGACGGATTGACAGTTAGTGCTTTTTCCCGCAAAATCTTGACGTCACTTTTTAAATATTTCAACGTAACAATGTAAAACGAACACATTCATACCGATTGAACCGAGGTCATTTGGAAAAAATTCATTCATGAAATGGAATGTGTAATAAATCTGTTAAAACAATTTGATAGCGGGTAAACTTGTAGATTCTAGGCCACAAGACTTAACACAAAATTTTAATTAACAAAAAAGAAAAGAGAATGATTGATTTCCCTTAACTAAAGAGATTGGATTCATAGGTTAACTAAAGTGGTTTCTAAAAGAAAAACTATTTACTGGTAACGTAAATATATGCACAAAATTCTGGTCTGAAATAAACGAATCAATTTCTATACAAAAGGTTGGTTAATTTTGGGGTTGATCGTTTCATTATCAAAGCTACTTAACGCACGGGGGAAAGTTGCCATTTGCTAGGAATACCTGAAGTGGACAATTTTTTCCAAAAAACAGTTTATCTGATTATTTTGTTTAAAAAATCATTAAATAAGCAAGTAACAGAACTTTATTGTAAACTAAACGGAAGGGTTATTAGTGAATTAACAAATTCATTTCAAGTTTCGATTTCGTTTGAATATTAAATGAAATAGTTGAGCAAATAATCGTTTGATTTATACAGTCACTTTACAAGAAGTCGATATGAAATTAGATACTTAAACTCATAAAAAACACACAGCGTATTACATTATGAAAAAATGATGACATCTTTTTATTACAAATAATATGAATATGGAAATATCGATGTGTAAACTCGATTCACCTAAAAAAATACATAACTCTTGCAGAGGTTATTTTGTTTGTATATATTTAGTTTAAGGTAACACATCAATAATTCAATATTTTAATGGAATTTGATGCTCCAAACTCGACACAAATTTGTGTAGCTATTAAAAAGGTAAGACCATATTTTTATTGTACTTTAAGTCAATTTTAAACAGTTAGTTTGATAAATGGTATTTTTATAAGCCAGAAAAGCAACGTTTAACTCTCAAATAGACTTTAATCTAAAATACCAGCATTATTCGGTGTTACAAAATGCAGATTGTAATGTGGGTCTGTAAAGTACATTGTAACGCGTTTAGCTATTTAAAACCCGACTGATGATATCACTGAATAAAAGCAGAACTACTATTTTGCTTCAGACTAAAAGCAAATCATTGCAGCTTCTAATTGCTAATTAATTCTTTTCCTAGTACATAGTTTTGAAAAACAATTCTACCAAAAATAATGTACAAGTTAAAGACTGTAACACAGTTCACCGAACAGGAATTTTATCATGCATATCTTGACTTAAGTTGAACTGCAATTGATATCACATTAACAAATATTCGTATCTAAAACTTGCATTGTTTAGTATAATATTTTACTTCTTACAAAATTAGCAGGGGGTTTTTGATATTTTTGACAAACTCCTTATGATGCCTACTTCTTCTTGTTTAAAGTTTTTGTTCCAATGTAAAAACATACGTTAGGTATGAATCGTGTCGACAGAGACGGCAATCTCGAGAACAGAACCAAGTCGGAACATTAGACATATAAAATTAAAACAAATTTATAATCTTGAGATAAGTTACTCAGCAAGACGATCTTAAAGCATCTTACCAATTTGTCTTACTATTGTAGTTCATCGATCTCAAACTACCTAGTTTCTAGTGTGTACTTTATCATAATTGATGACTCATATTCGAGGTATTTTCATGGGTGCCACAAGCAAATCAGTTTATAGTTCTGGTGCACCTGCGCTGGACGATTTGTTTGTCGTTAAATTCAAACATCTTTTTGAATATAAACACATATTTATAAAACAAACAAATAAGATGGAGACACTCGAAATAAAAATTACACAACGGAAACCATTTTAAATGAGAGCGGGATTTGGCAATCTAAGAAACTACTTCGCCACTTCTTACAAGTGTTTTAATCGTACCAAAAGCCGGTGGTTATCAACAATCGTGGGAGTCGCACAATAGTGTGTATTTTTTTTTTACATTCCATTATAAGTATAGCTGAAATATCTGTAAAT
>JAULBM010002051.1:0-11988 GCA_032357055.1 Geukensia granosissima | reverse complement strand
GCTGACAGACTCCCCAAGACGCATCTGCACACCAACCTGCATGATGGTAGGCCACACAGTATGTGAGGAAACGATTCGGACGAAAAACTAAACCAAAATCAATGATGCATGAAATGTCGGTCAAAGTGACCTAATTTGGGTGGGATGCTGACAGACTCCCTAAGACGCATCTGTACACCAAAATGCACGATGGTAGACCACATTGTTTGTGAGGAAACAAGTCGGACAAAAAACTTAACCAAAGTCAATGATGCATGAAATGTGGGTCAAAGCGACATAATTTGGTTGTGATGCTGACAGACTCCACAAAACGCATCTGCACACCAACCTGCATGATGATAGGCCACTCAGTATGTGTGGAAACGAGTCGGACGAAAAACTTAACCAAAGTCAATGATGCATGAAATATGGGTCAAAGTAAATTAATTTGGGTGGGATGCTGACAGACTCCCCAACACGCATCTACACACCAACCTGCATGATGGTAGGACACACAGTATGTGAGGAAACGAGTTGCACAAAAACTAAACCAAGTCTGATGATCCGCAGTCATGTTTTACCAGAATTAATGTTGGACCTCAAACTTAATTGAAATCAGTCAACCATGAAATAAAGGTCATGTGGTCATGTGACCTCATTTTATGGTGTGATGAAAGGTCGTGACCTCATGCATCTGCATACCAAGTTATATGAATTTAGGTATTTTAATTTCAAAGATCTGGCTGCGGACGCGGAAACGGACGCGGACATGGACGCCGAGGGTACTCCAATAGTCCCCTTCTACTACGTAGAGGCGAACTAACCATACCACATCTATTTTTTTCTATAATTTTAAATGTAACATAGAAAATATAAACAAATACACGTACATCAACATGGGATTCATGTTGAAAAAAGAAAAAAAAATTAAGTTCAAAAAGCCTCATTTTTGTTGTAGCCTGTTTGAAGAATGACCTTGTTTTTGAACGCCGCCTCATGGGTAAAAAAATGGGCTGGGGAGGTCGTAGGATAAATCCACGACCGGTTTGAAATGACTTAAATATAACTCGTAATGAATGCTTCTCCAGGCAGCATTCAACACGTATGCGTAAAGTAAAGACGCGACGGCCCGGATTCAGAATAACGCTTAAGGTGGCTATATATTTCATCCTGGATTTTTTTTGTGTTTTCAGACTGTCCTGACCTTTTATTTTTAACTCTAAACTGTCCTGGTTTTTTAAGATTGAAATATACAAATATTACAAATAATTCATATATTGACATCCTGATCTCGCTAAGGACCATTTCCCGCCATCGTGGTTTTAACACCATTTCAAAAGAAAGAATTTTATCTTTAAGTCAGAAATTGTTGTCGATTGGGACTTTCATCTTTAATATTGTAATCTACCAGACAACGCTACAAGCCAGTCTCAAGACCACAATGTCAGCAACCAGAATCAGACGGAAGAGACAGTTTGATTCTTCAACAGTATAATATGATTCTGTAATCATGTACATATTTTCTGGTTAACCAGTGACTTCCAGGGAAAGCTGGATGGCGACAGGAAAAAAACCAGTGAGAGACAGACGACTTCCAGGAGAAGACTGATTATTTGGCATACTGGGTCATGAACTCAATATGCTGCCCAGAGGCCAACACAGACAGAGGAACAATAACCCCAAGAATCTTCCAGACTTCCGAGGGTGGGGAGAATGAGAGGATGATAGGCTCGTTTTGTTGACTGGTGACAACAAGGACACGTTCAAGAACACAAGATGCAGATGGTGCAGTTGACGCTTACAGGAGAGGAGGCTTAGTTATAAATGTGCATTTGACAAAACATGCAAGAGCTGTCGGGGATTTCGAATACATCAATCAAAATGTAGATGCAGTGAGGTGAGTATTCAAACGTAGCACAAAGATGTTTCTTCCGATGAGACACAGGAGATTACCAATCAGGAGTCAACACATAGTGTTAGAGATCTTCTTAACCTTTTCATGACAGAAGACAGAGCTTTAGTGGCATAGCAGTCTTCCACAAAGCTACAACAACGCAAGCATGCAGGGGATAAAATTACCGGCCCAAGATGAGTGGCGATATAGCGTGAAAGCAGTTCGGTAAGGATCTTTAAATGATTCTGCAAATCAACATGAAAGTAGATGGATTTTTTATACCTAAGGAGAAGGACTCCAGATGGATAAAACAGCATTAGGACCATCTCACTTGTGACTGTACCGTGCAAGATCTTCTTCTCAAGTTTGGCAAAAAGGTACGTTGACAAAATATTTGGCACATCTGCACAGAAGGGGACAATTTGTGAATTTTCTGGATGTTTTGAACATACAAGCATTTTGAGCAAGATGGAATCGAGAAAAAAAAGAGCAGACAGAGCAGACTTGACTGTAGTATGGCTCAATCTTGCCAATGCAATAGGGACAATTCCACACACTGGCAGAGAAGGCATTGGACCATTTATGGAATTATATGTTTTTCCTCAGGGACTCATTACAGCATATCAAAGTTTGGAGACAGGAATTGTTGAAGGCTGCATAATGTCATCTATATTATTTTTAATGGGAATGAACATCCCCAGAAAGGAAGCAGAAAGAGAGAAACAAGAGTACCCAGATTGATTCCAGAAATTACCAACCTCCCAATAGAAGATTCATGGATGACCTACCAGTAACAACCAAGTCACATGTACACGCTAAATGGGTAATATGAGCACTTGAAGAGGTTGCATTATGGGTTAGAATGATATTTATGACCTGTAAGTCAATGTGTATGATCATAAGAAAAGGACGGTTATTGCAAACATTACATCTCTAAGTACAGGGTGAAGTTATAGCATCCATTGTTGATAACCTAATAAAATGTCTTGGGGAAATGGTTTGATAAACCCTCACTGAAAGCGAAGCGTTGGTTACATCAAAGACTGGCTCAAGAAGACAGGGAATTCAACATTGCTAGGGACTAGGGAGACACAAATCTTGAATATATCAGCACGGGATGTTACCGAGACTTATGTGGTTTCTTATACTGTACGACATACCACCGACGGTTGTAGAGATACTAGTGAGATTTGTAAACAAGAACTTGCAAGAGTGGTTAGGAATACCACCGGGACTTTCAGCACTTGTCTTTTACAGTAAATCATCCCAACTGCATTGCCATTATCATCAGTGGTAGAGGAATTTAAGGTCACCAAATGCAGGCTGGTTATGACATTAAGCCATTCCAAGGACAAGAAAGTTAGTGAAACTGATGTTCACGAATAGGAGGTAACTGGTCAGCAACACAATTTTATCTCGGTAGGAAGTATATAAACATTTCGGGACATCATAAGCAACACCTGTATAGGAAAGCAAAGACTTGGTATAGATCATTTCCAGTTGGGGGATGTCAGAAGGGAAGGAGCGAAGAGATATGTATGGTACTGCTAGACATTTGAAACAGTGAATACGACCAAAGAAAGAGCAAAGCAGTGCAATCAGGATATCTTTCATACTAATGATACATTACCATTTCCTAGCAGCCTGTCTAGACTGGGTCTAATCGAAGTTCCAAACTGCAAACTATGTGGAGAAAAACGAACAATGGCACATATCCTATCTATTTGTAAGACTGCTCTCCAGCAGGGCAGATACAATTGGAGACAGGAAAGTTTTACCACCTTCTTTCGGACAGAATGCAGGAAGAAAAGACAACAGAAATATTTATCAAGATCCATACAGTTTATAAGAGCAAGAGATAAAAAACAGATATCATCATCTCAAGTCGGCCTACTTAATGGACCTTGTGATTGGCAACCACTACTGACCTGCAAACCAGTCGAAACATCTGAGGATGGTTGTAATAGATTGAAGTCGAAACACATGGGGACGGTTGAAATATACCAGATGAAGCTAGAAAGCTAGTCTCCATACCACGATATCAGTAACCAGAATCAGATGAAACAGACAGTTTGATTCTTAAAGAGCTAATGTTTATAGGATTGTAGATTGTGCAAAACCTTGAAATCTAAAGCATCATGAATCTGTTTATAGTCAGGGATAAAGAGCTAAAAACAGAAGTTATTCCAGGGCTACAAAGAGAAAATTATTTTTCATTATTAAAAAAACGGGAAATTTAGCAGCGCCATTCCATCTTACCTTTACACTACTGGATTTTTTTTTAGCGATTTCTTTGTTGTGCAGAAGTTGGAGAGAAAATTGACAACAGAACTTTTATGAAATTCATATGCTTATAAAGAGGAATATTTAAGGAATGCATTGGTATAAATTTTATTAGGAAATTCTGACTTATAGGTAAACTTTTACATTTTATGTATCTCCTCTGATTCAAGTGGTCAAAATTAATCAAACTTGACAGGAAGAATCTATATAAGGTACTGTTTAAAAATTGCTCATTTTGTCCTGATCCGTCATCAAACATGGCCGCAATGGACAAATTCATGTTTCTGATTGGCTGAAATATAAAAGAAATCATCTCCTCTGTAACCGCTAGGCCAAATGGAACCAAACTTTAAAGGAAGCATGAAAGTCCTTTACAAAATTTGCTCATCCGAAACTAAACATTGCCACCATGGAGGATTTTTGTTTCTGATTGGCTGATACATTAAAAATCTTTTCATCTGAAACCACTCGGTCAAATGGATTAATATTCGATATGGAGCATCTGTGGAAGGTCCTTTATTAAAATCCTTATTTTGCCCTGATCGGAAACTAAACATGGCCGCCACAGATGATTCTTGTTTCTGATTGACTGATTGATTAAAAATCTTCTCATTTGAAACTTCTTGGCCAAATGTGAGCGATACAAGCTAAGCCTTCTGAGTATCTAGTTTAATAACGATTAAAATAGGGTATCATTTCGCTTTTTGTGTAAATTACAGCGAGATTGAAATTTTTTGATATATGAATTTTGCACGAGTTGGACATTAAGCTTTTAATACGTCTTATTCAAAACATATTATTAGAAAGAGCAAATTCCTCGAGTGCATTTTATTTTCAAACTATCAATTTTTAGCTCACCTGGCCAAAGGCCATGTGAACTATTACCATCACTTGGCGTCCGTCGTCGTCCGTCGTTAACAATTCTTAAAAAATCTTTTTCTCTGAAACTATTGGATGGATTTGAATCAGATTTGCTGTGATTGTTCATTAGCCTAATATGAACGAAGTGTGCGTTGGGATTTTTGTGTCGTTGAAAAACATGGCTGCCGTTACTAAAAAGAGAACAAAGGGGTCAGACAGAAGTTTTTTGCCTATAACTCAAAAAATATTTCCTTTCGCGTAATTCTGACAGGGTAAAAGTATTCAGCATAATAAAATCTATCTGCACTGTAATTTTCAAGAAAATCCATCAACTCTCATAGGAGTTATTGCCCTTTTTAGATGCTTTTTGCAAATTTTAAAGTTATTGTTTTAAAGATCTTCTCCTCAGATACTACTGAATGGATTTGAATCAAATTTTGCTGTGATTGTTCCTTAGCCTAATATGCACAAAGTGTGCTTTGGGTTTTTTGATTCGTTGAAAAACATGGCTGCCGTTACTAAAAATAGAACATAGGGGTCAGACAGAAGTTTTTTGCTTATAACTCAAAAACCTTTAATTTTAGCAAAATTCTGATGGGGTTAAAGTGTTCAGCATGACAAAATCTATCAGCACTGAAATTTTCAAGGAAATTCATCAAATCTCGTAGGAGTTATTGCCCTTTTTAGACGCTTTTTGTCAAATTTTGAAGTTAGAGTTTTAAAAAATCATTACTAAAAAGAATGAATCAAATTAGGGGTGGTTGTTCCATGATATAATATGAACGAATGTTTTTTCATAAAAAAATGGCTGCCCTTACTAAAAATAGTACATAGGGGTCATAAGTTTTTCAAATATCTTTTGAAGGGACATGGAAAGTCTTTTCCTAACTACCCACATAATTTACATGTATTTAAAGTTGGCATGGTTTTCCTTAACCTATCATGCACTAACATTTTGCTTCAATAATGGATTTCTTTTAGAGGCATTACCGCCTTAAAACTAAGAATATAGCTTAGCGGTTAGGCAGTATCTTTTGACAAAGGTGACCAGGTTGGCGATTCAGGCTCTCTAGAGCCTCTAGTTCTATTCAAACAAGATGTTGCAGTTCCTACTTTTGTTTTAATCAAAATAGTAAATTTATATTTGAATTTAAGTGAGTAACATTTTTCAAATCTACAAGCTTTCCCTCTGAAGACGATATTTAAAAAAATCTCTTGTTTCTTTCAACGTTTTTGTGGAAAAACTACAGCGACGGCATAGGCATACCTTTTATATATAAAGGAAATACTAGTAGTTACTAATCCCTGTGCCTATGGATCCCAGGTTTTGTAAACAAACATGCCGCCATCCACGGGACGGCAAGCTGGGCCAGAAACCGAGGCTACACGAACAATTATCAATTAAAAAGAAAGTTAAATTCGGATCGGATGCGACCTAATTATTCCAATGACGGTAATGGAAATCACATTCCGGATTTTTGTTATCTCTCATACTTCAACATGATGTTCCATCTTCATATTCATTTCATTCGTTGTCAAGTTAGTCTAGATTTTGATAGAATAAGGGGATATGTACGGATATGGAGAAAATATTCATGACACAAAAAGAAAAATCCAAGCAAAGGAACAGCGCTTTGATTGCTGTTCTTTATCTCAAAGTCACAATGAGGCCTTCAACACGGAGTGAAAACTTGCACCTCACTGTAAGTTCAAGTTTGTATTTCTTGTCAACTTTTTTTCTTTGTGTTCTCAGAGACTACATCAGCTTAAGGAGCCGCATATGTATGCCATTACACATCTTACCGTTATTGAGATATACGGGATTGAAAAATGACCACTTCTTTATTGCTCATTCAATTTTGATGGGGCTTGTTTCAAATGATTCCTTATGAAAAATGCAACAAAGATATTCAAACATTTTTAAAGCTTTTTCCGATTTTTATTTTAAAATACGTCAAAGTGTTAAAAAACCCACAATTTTGCATATATTTTTCATCCCATTTTGATGGGTTCGTCTCAAAGAGAGATTTGGTCGGATGTAAGTAGATTTTTGGTAGTATGTCAACAGATTGTTTGTTTCTTTTACCGTTTTCGAGATAAATGTGGTCAAAATGGGCTAAAACGTCAATTTTACATCATATAGAACAAAAAATTATTTTTCATCCGATTTTGATTGGTTTCTTTTAAATGATTCAATATAAAATGCATATAAAACTTTTAAAAATTAAATGCGAATTGAGGATGATTTTGAGTTTTAAAGAGTTATTTCCCCTTTTCCATAGATGTCAATGGACTAAAGGTCAAACTTGACGGACTTATAATGACATGTAGGCATACATTAAATGTACTGTCGGTAAGATGAACAGTCAAGAACATTACCAAAAAGAGAAAGTTTTTTTAAATTTGCATATACTTATAAAATTAAACATTTAGAGAGTTCAAATTTTAATTTTAAGACATATTCTAACCATGGTTTAAGTTTTTTAACAATTTTCAAAAGAATTTAACATATTTTGCAAAAATGTTGAATTCTATCGTTTAAGGTTAGAAAACCTGATTTGGCTGCTGAAAAAAAAATCCGAGAATAGAAACTTGATGAGACTGGGATTGTATTTAATTATCTTTAAATTCCATGCTCAGATTTTTCTCCAGACAAATTTCAAGGGTTTTAGGGCTATTTGACCTTTCATGACCTCTTTCCATATAGTATATGGTAGTAATAGACATATAATCTCATCAAATCAGGTCTTTGTTTTAAATTTTATTGATTATCAAAAATTGTAGCCCTTATCCATCCTAAATTGAAATAGCGGGTATATGAGAATAAAGTCATGGCAGGTCAAGATAATCTTAGATGAAAATCAAATTTCGATAAGATAGCTCATAATGACAACAATTCTCAACGCGAAAACATAAACCGAAGATAAAGAACCAATAACTTGTCAGTAGCAACCAAACCCTGGAAAATATATGAACATACTACAAAACTGGGGAGCGTTTCCTTCTGAAACCGCTCTCCTGTTTTTGTGTAGAGTTTGGGAAATTCAGGCTGCAGATCTTTGATGAGGGAGGAATAGTAAAAAAATTAAACGAAAAAAAATATACTGACAATACCCGTGTTAATTTTAAATCATTATCGGCAACATTTCAGTTGCCCAGCATATAGAGATTACTTCACAAGATAAGCATGTGTGAGACATTTGAAACTCAGCCACAAAAAAAACAAAGAATACTCGAAATAAACAAAGTGCAACAAAAGAACAAAACAAAAAAGACGCAAACTTATGAAAAAAGGCATTTACAAAATTGTATCACAATTTCATAGTTACCACATGACATTCTCAATGTTTGTGGTCTCTTTCATAGTACACTTATCATTACCATAATTATCTTTTTTTCTAGGATTGCGAAGACGGATGGTGGTTTGGCCATTACCAGGGCAAAGTTGGAAAATTTCCTTCAAATTTTGTAACGGTCTTACGAAAACAGTAGAAGTGGTTTAATATTTTATATTCGCAGTGACATATTGGCATGCAGAATACTAGTGAAACATATGTTTATCGTGTAAATGAACAGATGTGCAGTTAGGCATAAACCATTTGCCTTTTTGGGGGATGCAAAAAATTTTTTTAAAAATATTAAAAGACGAGTAATGTCGTGGGAAAGTATTTCTTTTTAAGGGGAAACCTCTTGTGGCCATTAAACTATTCATCAGCCTAAATAATTAGCAAGATTTATAACTTTTTGACCTCTCGCACTGCTGAAGAATTGTCAACGAAATGCCATAAATTACAGCAAATTGATATTGGTATTTCGTGATACATTTATTTCAATACTAGTAATTTTGTCTAAGCAAAGTTGAAGATCTTGTGATGGTTTTTTTGGTTAAAAAATAGAGCAAGTTTGATTGATCAATCACATTTTTATATATTTTTGTATAATGTTAAAATACATACACCCTTAAAAAATTCAGCTCGCTCATGGGGCTGTTCAAAATGTAGGGGGATCAATATTTTTTCCATTGCGGAAAAGGGGGATAATTTTTTATCATTGTAATGGGGCTTCATATTTTTATATATAGGCTCCTGATGTGAAGAAATGGGGAGTCAATTTTTTCATAGATATTCCCCTTCACTAGTGTTCACAAGCATTTAGTTTGTTTCCTGTGAATTATACATATCGGAAATATTGAACGCCGTTTCAGAAAAACACATTATAAACTAGATTGTTTTATTTTTACAAATCTTTGTATCCTTTTGAAGTTGAAATTCTGACAGACACGAAGTCAAAATTAAAGGTCTAACTCCTCTCAGAGGAAGAATTTTCATATGTCTTGTCGTTTGACCTTTACGACAAATTAAACAAAAATGCAGTGAAAGGTAGGCGTTACATAGTATACGTCTTGTGCAAGCATACTGTGGGAAGTAGAATCAAAACTTGGTAAAAACTATAACACTAAATAGTTTTAAACATAAACTTTCAAATATCAAAGAATAATAGTCTTAAAAACCTTTTAAATGAGTTAGAGTCGTTTTGCTGCGGTATGTGTTTTATCTTATAGTTGAGGAGAGTAATTTTTACTTGGGGTCTTTCTCTTGAAAGTCCACAACTATAGTTTTTACAGACATTTTACTTCACGATTCCCGCGTTTGTATGACGACTTTCGTCCATACATCCGTAAATTGACTTAAATCACTTAAGTGATCACTAAACAAGAAATCACGGATGAATTATTTACGCTATATTTCCATCAATAAATTTGCAAGTTCGGTACTTTTTGGGATACCCAGATTTTGAGTTTTTAAACTACAAACAGATACAAGTTGTACATTTGTTTCTAAACATTGCATTTTATGCTGACACATGTCAGTTTTGCATTTTATGACACTTGATATTATGGATAATTGTGTTTATTTTGTCATTATTCGAATCATTATATAGGTCACAACAGGTTAATTGTCAACCGGGCCCGAAATTTTCATTTGACTAAGATATTCCTAAGGATTTCCTTAGATAACAATAAAGTCATAGTGGTATTCATAAAGCATCTTAAGTACTCCCTTAACTAAGGAATACTTAAGTATCTATCAATACATAACTGCTCGTAACTAACCAGTGAATAATATGTAATTATATCAACAATTATTGAAGATGCCAATTTCTGCTTACTGAACTGGAACGATGATCTCCTGTGCCGTAAGAGTTTTTCGTACAAAATCTGCAGATTGATAGAACTGAGATACACTTTGTTTAATTGAACAAATGACTTTTTAATCGAACTTACTTCAGGGTTCATCATCCAACAGATGAATAAAAATGAAGCAAAAGAAAACAGGATTATCCAGCCCTCTCCTATAGTTTTATCAACGAGACTAAACAAACCTGACGTATAAACATATATTATGAAAGTCGGAATATTTGTCCTTGTTGAGGATCAATTACTATTTTTAAGACTCACAATCAAATTGATGTTAAGTTAAAACCAAATTCGAACTGAATTGCGACCTCAAATGAGCTACGCTTCCATTATATTGTTTAAAATTGTGCAATAGCTGTTACAAAATTTCTACGAAAACGATTTTGATTCAAACCATATATATGTTACAACGATTAAAATTTGTATTTATTCAGCTAACTAAACGCAGCATCCAGAGAAAGCTCTTTTAAATAGAGTTAATGTAGTATCAAGAAATATAGTTCACATTCACATCTACATGTAACTTACCATCTATCAATTTAGAAAAGCCCACAACTACCAGTACTATTGTACTTTGATTTGTAGTACATGGACATTACTGGAGCGCTTGTTGATTATGACACAAGCGATAGTTGTAAGGCATAACTCATGAAATTAATGAAAAGAAAAGATTGCATTTAAATTTAAAACTTGAAGAACAGATATGTGTTAAATTCCTAAATAACCACAGCTATCTAGAAATAAACTAAATCAGAGGTCTCAATATGGTTCAAAACAAATGAATTTCGCTCCTTTATTATGACGAGATCTAAATTGTCACCAACAACAAGCATACATCTCCTATAACTTAACTGAAAATGCAAAATAAATACGGTAAAACTATTAAGAAAGCACAAAGTAGCACAAAGATTACGAATTGACGAAGATTTCTGACTTGTGACATGTACATGAGAAATGTGGTGGGGTTAAAATGTTCTCTTTATACCCCTTTTCAAATTATTTTATGATATTATATATTCTCTTTTTAAAGCGGTATAGATTCGTAATTTGTAATGAAGTTTAAAAAATGCACCACTGAATGAATAATTGTGAGTGTTATTCCGATTATGAAACTGGGATAAAACTATTATTTTTACAAGTCCGAAAAGTATGACACTAGTTCCGGATTACAAGGTATTGGTTACAGCTCTATGTTAAACAAAATTATACAGATAAATCTAGAGGATGAACAGAACGGATTAAGAAGGGAAATTTCTTGTGAGGACAGTTCTGTGAATCGATCCCTGGAGACCACTCCGTTGCCCAGTTTTCAGTAGTAAAACAATACCTCTATACGGTAGACAATTGTATTTTCCAACTGACAATTTCATGTAATATCTGTGTTTTTATTATTCAAGCACCTTTAAACCAAGTCGAACAGGTTATTTTCCACAATATTTTTACACAATCCAGCAGCAGGCGACTTGCCTAGTTGATATTTAAAAAAGAGATTATACATATTTGATATATTGAAAATATTGTGTTGTTTTTTGAAGAAACATTTTGTTTATCATGATTAGACTACACTTGAACCTACTTATGTTGTGCCCGGATGCCTTTGCTAGTTATAGATACAAAATGTATATTTTTAGAGGATTTTGTTTAGATATTATGAATGTACCTAGTTATTATACCATTACTTACAGAGGGGGTGGACAGGGGGGTCTCCAATTCCCGCTTCCCTACCACTCGTCTCCCGCTTCCCGCCCTCATGTCCACCCTCTCCACTCCCGCT
>JAULBM010002040.1:0-11988 GCA_032357055.1 Geukensia granosissima | reverse complement strand
TAAAAACAGCCTTTATTACTATAATAGTATATTTATTGTGCCTCCATCCGTTAATGTATTTATAGTTGAGTCCTGGATCCTGTATTTATATATATAGTAAATATATGCTTTAGACCAATTTTAAAAGATCTCTTTTTACCTTTTTACTATTAACCAATTATTGTCATTTGTAATCAATCATTGTAATCATTTGTATCAAATTTAATGTTAATTGTTCTGTCTTAACAGGCGCCCTTAATTGGCAATAAAAATAGTTGTTGTTTGTTGTTGTTGGTTAGGGTAATATTCTCAAAAATCTTCTGGTAAGGGTAATAAGCTATTAAACCCACATATTACACTTCATCAACTCAAAAATTGACGTTTACAATACACTATATGTCAGGGACGTATACATCCCTGTATATGCGCAAAACTCAGTTATCAGAAACCTAAAACATGTATTTCCGGAATTCTTTTGGACCGTGTCCGTCAAAGATCTGATATTATATCTCTAACCCTGGATAACAGGTAGCTGTATGTTATTTTCAGCTTTTTCCACGTATTATTGATTATTTATCAATTAGTTCAGCTTTATAGGATCCATCGTAATAAGTAATTTATTATGAAGCATATTTCTGAACAATTTATAGCGTTTTACATCGAAACTCTATCAATATTCTGTATTATAATGGATTGTCTCGGCACTTCAAAATATTAAAAAGTTTATTGTACAATGTAAATACCGGACTTCCGGTGCCGACACAGACATATTTCCGAAAATGTTCCGACTCTGATGGGTCGAACTGTTTTTCCTGGTCGCTTCGAGTTCCATCCATCGAGGTTTAACTGTACATGTAATTTTTGCAAGAAATTTATTTCTTGTTTTTTCTGCCAAAATAAATGTATTAAATTTTATATTCTTTTCTCTTTATATCCCTGAGGTAATTCATGTTTACACTGTGTTCTAATGCCCCAGTGGGTGGAGGTGAACTTCTTACATGTATATACACTGTACAGGGATGTGAAAAAAATTTGGTAATGGTTTTTGAAAATTTTTATATTGATTTGGGTGTATTTTTTTACCATCTCCTATACAAATTTTATATACAGGACTTTGCAGGCACATGTATAAACATGATAAAGATAGGTTTAAATTGCTGCTCACACTTAATTTGACCATTAAATTCTACATTTATTCTGAACATTTATACAGACAGTAATATCAATAAATATCCAAAGATAAAAACAGCATGTTCTTGATGTTCCACAGTTACATGGTTACATCAGCTTTGTAAGTTCTCATCAATTGACCAATAAAACAAATTGTCAGCTAGTTAACTAAGTATGATACTAATTGTGCATTACTGGATGAATATAATTTATGGTTCTTAATGTCGGACTTAATGTCTACATAACTGAATGAAGAATCTGGTATTTTTTAAAGTTCCTTTTAAAAGTTTTAACTTCCTTATTGTTAGTTATAAATTAAATATTGTACATGTAAATAATACAAGAGTTCATCGGTTCAAAGTATGAATAGATATATAAATATGACTGCTTTATTACTTTTCATCCATGTAAACACAGATTACATTTTAAATGATTGAATATACATGTACAAGTATGGGTCCAGTTTCCCCCACCATGCTAAGGCCCAACTTTGTAATTTTCAAGTGAGGACAGACAAAACTAAAACTTATTTTAAATTTAAATGATAGCAGCACCTAGCTGTGAAAAATTGACATTCACTTTTCATAAAGTTCTTTTAAAATTGTATGCTTTGTTTGCTAAACATTTTTTCTCCATTTTCATAAATGTCTGAAAATAAACTGAGATGAGAGAATAGCGGGGAATACTTCGAGATTACCCCCAACAGGTTAATACATACAGGTATGAATAGTAAGAATACATTGAAATTATCGATAACAAGAGAAATATACAGATGTAGTCACAAAAATGGGACATTTTTAAAACATGTTTAACCAGGGGCAAATTTCAAACATTTTTAAACAAATTTCACAAGATAGTGTGTTTTTTTCAGGAAAGGAAAAAAAAGTTCAGCAAATACAAAACATAGTTTTGAAAGAATTTTATAAGAAATGAATCTAGATTTTTTTTATCGCTAGGCGCTACATGTACTATCATTTAAATTAAAAAAATATTGGCAGTTTTGTCTGTACCCATGTGTAATTTGGGCCTCAGAACACAGTGTTGTGATGAACCTTAAATTCAGATTTGAAGAAAGAATAAACATCCACAGATTTTACTTTTGAATTCTGAAATTTAATTCACTTTGTATATTACAAACATAATTATTGTCAACAAAAATTAAATATCATAATAATGTTTATCATCTACTTTGTACCCTATGATTAAATTTTTTACCAGCATCGCGGCTAGTAGCCGCTCCACTCTTTCCGTCCGTCTGAAATGCATGTCATACACTAACTCAAAAATGCCTTATCCGATTTATCTCAAATTTTAACACAATGTTTAGATTGACAATCCCTGGTTCCTTTTCATTTTTTGAAAAATTCTGACATGTCATTGCGGACTTATGGGACTTTATTCGTCAAGAAATCAAAATATTTTCGCATGTCTTACACATGTTACACTGACTCAAAAATGCCTTATCCGATTTATTCCAAATTTTAACACAATGTTTATATTGACAATGCCTGGTTCCCTTTCGTTTTTTGAAAAATTCCGATATGCCACTGCAGAGTTATGGGACTTTATATTTAAAAAATCGCAATATTTTTGCGAGTCCTACACTTACTAAAAAACACCTCATCCCATTTAACCCAAATTTTAACACAATGTGTACATTGACGATGCCTGTTTCCCTTTCTTTCTTTTTTTTTTTTTTATAAATTCCGACATGTCTTTGCGGAGTTATGGGACTTTATTCGTTAAAATATGCAATATTGCATGTGGTACATTAACTCTAAAACGTCTCATCCGAATTATCCCAAATTTTAACACAATGTTAAGATTGACAGTGGCTGGTTCCCTTTCGTTTTTTAATACAATAACGGTAATAATTATGCTGAAAGTCCAAACACCTTTTTCTACTTGGAGCCAACAAGTGCGAGCGACGCAGGTCCAGAGCCCACTTTGCTCTTGTTAATGTTTATATATGTCGTTCGATATGATATATCTCTATAGGGCAGTATTTTCTGGGCAGAAATCTTCAAATATCTACAAATTAAAAGCAATTGTTTATAATCCCTGATATTATAACAATATTAACATACAGAATCCATACTTATCTTCCATTGTTTTGATAATACTCTATTTGGAAGAACAAAGTGTAAAAGTTTTTAATGAAATATCTAAGTTTATTATCTTTTATGTTATAAACTGTGGACACAGGAGTATGTCTTGCCCTAGGGGGGATGCATTGCCAGAATATGTATACTGATCTAAAATATAAGTGTTTAGTGCATGACTGAAGAGTCAGGACCACCAACCAGGCATGGAATCTGTGTGTATACATACAGTACAGAATGGGTGTTACCATGGTAAATCACTGTGATGGTGGAAATGAGCTTTTATGTGGAACTCTTGTAACTTTTTTCAAATTTGTCCAATCCTCTTACTTTTTCTGATATTTAAAGTGTTAGCACTGAACACCCTAAATGCAACACAAAGTAAGAAGATTGGTCAAATAAAAAAAAGTTTCAGCAATTCCACCTAGAAGGGTATTTCCACCATCCCAATGATTTATCATGGTAACACCCATTCTGTACTGTATATACATGTATGCAACCACATGCCAAATATCAAGTGCCTAAGACTACCAGTTAAAGCTGTACAGACTGCTTGCGAAAAACTTAATGTGATCGCTCATGCATAACTGAGGGGTCCGGGCCACCAACCAGGCGTGGAATCGATGTGTACACATATACATATACAACCACATGCCAAATATCAAGTGCCTATGACTACCCGTTAGGACTGTACTGACTGCTTGCGAAAAACTTAACCTGATCGCTCATGCATGACTGAGGGGTCAGGGCCACTAACCGAGCATGAAATTGGTATGTACAAATATATATGCAACCATAAACCATATATCAAGTGCCTAAGACTACTGGTTAGTGCTGTACAGACTGCTTGCGAAAAACTTAACGTGATCACTCATCCATGACTGAGGGGTCAGTGCCACCAACCGGGCATGGAATTGGGGTGTACACATATATATGCAACTACACACCAAATATTATGGACCTACGTCTACTATAAGTATGAGATATATACAATTGTTGACCCTGCCGCCGCCAGAAACACTATCCCTATGTCTCACTTTCACGACTTTTCGTTGCGGGCGAGACAAAAATGGACAAAATATAATGAACTCTTTGCCATATAATATGTTCTATATTGAACATGTTGAATAAATGCCAATTGGATATGTTGAGTTTCAAAATGTTCATTTATTAAATACTGATATATTTGCGTCGTATCTAATTTTTCCAAAATATTTTTTCATGTTTTCCAACAAGGAAAAATACTTTTCTGATGTTTATCTTGGTTTTTGCAGATTCTAGGCTAGTAATTATTGATTTTCATTCACTAGGTATTTAATTTTTAACTTTCAACTTAACAAATATAATGTCTTCTGAAATATTTCCCCTCTCATCTATAATATTTATATACATGATATTACTATCAATCAAATATTTTATTATAAAAACAGCCTGATGCTAAATTGCTTCAACACATATGACTTTATCTAAAACATTGAATCAGTTTAACTAAGTACAAGTTCATGTTGACAAAAAAATATAAAGCATTTGTACTTAGGCCACACCAATTTAATTTTTAGTTCTTTGGATTTTTTTGGTCTGAAAAAGTGCAAGCAAGCAAAAAAATTTAAAAAAAAAAAAAAAAAAAAAAATACTGAATTTTCAGGTGAAGGCACATTTGGAGAGCAAGCGATAATTTTTTTCAATGAATTTTCTGAAATAATTGAACATGTTGAATGTACAAGCAATTCTTTTGTGGTGTTACTTAACATAGACACATTTAATATCTGGATACTTCACATTAAAATGTGGTTTGTTTTGTTCAATGTTTTCATTCAACCATGGACGTGCAGTTCCATTGACCTATCTGTGTTGTTCTGATTATAAAGTTATAGTAACCATCCAGTCCTGAATACTCCGTAAACGTGAAGTACAATTTTGTTCATCTACTTTCTAGAACTCACACACATGTCACCAAAAGGCTTGCATCTGCAATGCTTGCTATAATTGTTTCATAAGACGAACAACAACACATTATCAATCTCGGAAACAAATCTTATTTACATGTAAAATATTTATTGGATGGTAGATTTTGACAGTTTCCATGAATAATAAACTTAAAAATGTAAAAGAAATTATGCATCTTGTCGCATGTGCTAAGTATGTTATATTTGTATTTTAACATGGCTCTATATTCACGAAAACAGGAAGCCATATTAGAATTCTGTATATAAACTGGCCATTAAACAAATTGCAAATCTATTTAAGGCCATACTTTTTTTAAGTCTAGATTCTCACCTATCTTGTCCCTATTTTAAAGAAGGTCTCAATTTGTATGCCCTCTTAATGACTTTAATATCAAGGGATAAACATTTATGTTCATCTGTATGTCCATCTCGAAAACTTTTTTCTCTGAGTGTGAACATGGGGCTTTGATATTTACTGGGGGGTTTAGCTTGATGCATTATCATATATTGTTGGCGTATTTCAGATCTGTTGCATGTTTACTTCCTTTTTCTCTTTTTTTTTCTAAATTGCAAACAATCTGAGTGGAGAAGGGCATGCATAAGGATAAGCTGAAAATAAAAATTAATAGAGATCACTTTATTTCTAGGAGTACCAGTGATGTCTTTAGAAAAGTACCTTAGAGATAGGGGATTGGAAGATGTTATCGAAAAGTTTGAGAAAGAAAAGGTAATTTGTTCAAGACTTCACAAGTGGCAAACTGCGAAAGTACCTGACCAAAAGAGTCAGATGATCTATTGTCATCATAAGGAATCTGTCTGTAGTCTGTAACTTAAAAGTTGCATCTCTGAAACTGCTTAAGTGATTTTATCTAATATTTATTAAAGTACTATAAATTCAGAAATTACTGCCTGCATTTATTATTGCGAATCTTCCAATACCGGCATTAATGCGAGTTAATCTATTGCGATTTTGCAAAATTTGTAACCGACCATACATTTTTTTGTAAATAGGAATATTTGAAATGCGAGTTCTAATTAGTTCAATTCTTATCCTGTCGCAATATTTGCAATAATAAAAACATCTCAATAATTTCTGAATTTACAGTATCTAGTTTCAAAATTGTATTCGTCCTTCTGATTCAATGTAAAACATGGCGGCTACATTGCTAAACATAGAACATACAATGTAGGTGTTAATTGCAGTTTTTGGCTAATAACTCGAAAACTGTTACAGGTATAAAAAATCAGGAATGTGGTACAATTGTCTAGAACGACAAGATCTACCTACCCTGCAATTTTAAAGGAAATAAAAAACCTATGTAGGAGTTATAGCAATTTTTAGCTCACCTGGCCAAAGGCCAAGTGAGCTATTGCAATTACTTGGCGTCTGTTACCGGAGGCAGAAATGACGTCTGAAATTTTTATTTTTAAATCTTCTTCTCTGAAACTACTTAGTAGAATTGAATGAAAGTGAGTATGGTTTTTCAATTGGATACTCTGCACAAAATGATGGTTCGGATATTTGATCCATGAAAAAACATGGCCACTGTTACTACAAATAGAAATTACATTTTTTAGGGGTCAGACAGCAGTTTTTCTAATATATTTCAAAAACCGTTAGGTTTAGCCAAATTCTGACATATTTGAAGTGTTCAACATGACAAGATCTATTTATGGTTAAATTGTTGTGCAAATCCATAAACCGCTATTGGAGTTCTTTTTTTGCATTTTTTTGCTATTTTCAATGTTATTATCCCCTCGCCCAACGAAGTTGGTGAGGGAATATAGCGTTTCGTCCGTCCTTCCATCCTACTGTCCGTCCGTCCGTTCGTCACACTTCAAGTTAAGTTTTGGGTTAAAGTTTTAGATCTAGGATACTACATGTCATACCTCAATGATATTTGGTATGCAGATGCATCTTGCATAGTAATGCAGCTTCCAAAGACAGTTGGGTCATTTTGACCTACATTTTCCGCATGACCGACTGGTTCAGTTTTTGGTTAAAGTTTAGATCTAAGCTGCTATATGTCATACCTCGATGATATTTGGTATGCAGATGCATCTTGCATAGTAATGCAACTTACAAAAGACAACATTTTCATTTCATATGTCTGTGATGGTGTTTCAGATGTTTGTGTATTTCCTATTCTGGGATAACGGGCGAGGGGATTAGCTGTCATTTCCGACTGCTCCATCAGTTTATTAATTTTTAAAATCTTCTCCTTTGAAACTACTGAGCAGAGTTGAATGAAAATTGGTATGATGGTTCTTTATGAAACTCTGCACAAAATGATTGTTTTGGATCCGTGAAAAAACATGGCTGCTATTACTAAAAACAGACAGAACATGGGGGGGGGTTCTTTTTAATATATCTGAAAAACCGTTAGGTTCAGCCAAATTTTGGCATAGGGTTGAAATGCTCAGCATAATGAGATCTATGGTCAAATTTCCGTGAAAATCTAGAAACCAATGTTGGAGTTATGGTTCTTTTTGGCATTTTTTTTGCTAGTTTAGATGTTATTAGTTTTAAAGCTTCTCATCTGAAGCTAAAGAGAAGAATGGAATGAAAATTGATGTGGTTTTCTTAAGGAACTCTGCACAAAGTGACACTTTGGATTTTTTTTGTGGAAAAACATGGCTGCTGTTACTAAAAATAGAACATAAGGGCCAAGACAGCAATCTCAAAAACCATTAGGTTTAGCCAAATTCTGACAGAGGGTAAAAATGTTCAGCATGATGAAAGCTATTGTTGGTATAATTTTTGTGTAAATCCATAAACTGTTGTTGGAGTTATGGTTCTTTTTACCGAGATCAAGTACGTTGGATAATCGATGTTCGATATTCGATATTCAAATTTTTGAAAATCAAACTGAATATCAAACGGTATTTTTTTACCGTTTGATATTCATTAGATATTCATCATGAAAGACTCTTGTCTGAGAAAACCTTATTTCAACTTGTTTTGAACATCAAACGGTATTTTTTTTATGTTCTTGATCTCTGTGTTAGGTTTAGCCAAATTTTGACATAGGTCATCAAAGACTTTTTTGACCAGATGAGCAATTCAGGCTCTTTAAAGCCTCTAATTTACCAAATTTTCAAAATTTCAGTTTTTGCTTTTTATTTCCAAAACTTTTAACGATAAAGGTAAGTGAAATTGGATAAAATGTTTGCCACATCAAAGATCTACTTACCCTGCAATTTTGAAGGAAATACCATAATCAGTCATACACTCTCCATCTAAGGTGGCCGCCATAGTTTAACATTGGACCATATGTGAAGTGCTTGAAATTGAACAAAACTTGGCCACAACAGTCCTTCGGTGCTCCCCTTTCAAAATTTTGCCCAACAGGCTGATGGTAGAAAATGTTTTATGTAATACACCAACTATAAGGCTTCATGCAGTTGATCAAAAGTGTCCAGGTGAGCCATACAGGCTCAGATAAGCCTCTGGTTTTTAGCTCTCCTGGCCTAAAATGCCATGTGAGCTTTTGTCATCACTTGGCGTCCATCGTATGTCCGTCCACAATTCAAATTTTAATCTTCTCCATTGAAACCACTGGGCCGATTTGGACAAAAACTTTGGTGGGATGGTCCTTGGATGGTCCTCTTTCAGAATTATATCTGGGGTTATGATCGACCAACAAACATGGCTGCCGTTGCTTAAAATAGAAAAAAGGGGGGTGGTTTTTTAAAATCTTCTTCTCCAAAACTACTGAGCCAATTAAAGTCAAACTTTGGTACAATGGTCCTTGGGTGATCCCCTCTCAGAATTATATCTGATTACCCCGCCAACCAACCAAGATGGCGCCACAGTTTAACATAGGACCCTATGGGAAATTCATTGAAAAATCTGCTTGTCCTAAACTACTGACTCAAGTGGAACCAAATTTTTGTGATATGGCCACTAGGTGGGTACCTTACAGAATTATATCCGATGGCCCCAATTGTGAACCAAGATGGCCACCACAACAGGACTTTGTTTAACATAGGACCCTATGGGAAATTCATTGAAAAATCTTCTTGTCCAAAACTACTAATGCTCAATTGGAACTAAACTTTAGTGGCATGGTCACTAGATGATTCCATTTTAGAAATATCTTTCTTTTTTTTTCTTTTTTTTTGCTGATTGGAAAATCAAGATGAAGGCTGGGACATAGTTAAACATTGGACCTTTTGGGAATTCATACAAATTTCAATGTCAGCTTTGTATTGGCAACTCATGACAGGTGAGCGATTACAGGCTCCTGGGAGCCTCTGTTTCTTATACCCCCGCAAACGGAGTATGGTCATGTGATGAGACAAAGATAATCTCCTCTGAAACCACTTGGCCAATTGGAACTTAACTTGATAACAATAGTCCTTAGGTGGTCCCTTCTAAAAATAGTGTTTTAAGGTTGGTACCTCATCCAAGATGATGGCCAGGATTCTATGGGAAAACACACTCAGAGATCTTCTCCTCTTAAACTACATGGCAAATTCGAACCAAACTTGGTAACAATGAACCTTTTTAAAAATTTTGTTGAGTAGGTACAAGTCCTGTCCAAGGTGGCTGCCACAGGGGAACATAGTTTAACATTTGACCCTATGGGAACTATTTCAAAGATCTCTTAAACCACTGAGTAAATTGGAACCAAACTGAGTCAGGATAGTTCTTGGATGGGCTTCTTTGAAAATTGTGTCTGGCAGGTCCTGGTCCTATCCAATATTGCTGCCTGTGGGAAATATAGTTCAACAAATGTTAAAGACCCTGGTTCCAGGTGAACGATACAGGCTCTTTAGAGCCTCTTGTTTTATTATCCCCGCACTTTCGAATGAAAGTTCGGGGATATTGTCGTTACCCCCGTATGTCTGTCGGTCTGTCCGTCTGTCTGTCTGTCCGTCTGTCCGTCCGTCCGTCCGTCCGTCTGTCCGTCCGTCCGTCCGTCACACATTCTTGTGACTTGAACTCCTCCTACATTTTTGAAGGCAGGCATTTAAATTTTTTATAGAATGGTTGCATTATGCATGAAGGTTTCGGAATTTTGAAATTGTTCCAAATGCAAACAAGAGGCCCAAAAGGGTCAAAAATTTTAATATCACCTTTGTGACTTGAACTCCTCCTATACTTTTGAAGGCTGGCTTTTAATTTTATTATAGAATGGTTGCATATTACTTGTATGTGCGCATGAAGGTTTCAGAGTTTGGAAATATTTCCAAATGTAAACAAGAGGCCCAAAAGGGTAAAGTGAGTTTGTGTTTTACACATTGTGACTAAATACTTGTTTTATTATTTTTTTTAACATTTTATTGAAAAGTTAGGTGCATTCAATCAACCGATACAAAAGATGCTTTCAGAATTAAGCTGCGGCTCCATTTTTGGTAAATTTCCTGAAAGTGTCAAAGACCTTGTTTTTGGTAAATTTTGGAAAGTTATCATTTATGTTGACCATGATGAATGATTTTGAATGATTTGGAACATTTTTATTCCAAAACTATCGATTCCAACTTTGCCAAAATTCCTGAAATTACTCTAAGACTTATATGTTTTAAAATTTTACCCTAGCAAACATATATTTTTGGAATCACGAGAACAATCTTTATAATTTGGAACATATAGATTTCAACAAAATGAAATTCCGACTTTGGTAAAATTCCTGAAATTGCTCAAAGACTTATATTTTTTGGAATTTTACTTAGCAACCATATGTTTTTGGAATTATGTGAACAATCTTTATAATTTGGAGCTAAAAGTTTTCCAATATATAGTGTTTTGAAAGAACTTAAGGACTACATTTTTTTTTATTTTACCTATTGATCATATAGTTTTGGAATCATGTTAAAAATCACATGTTTATTTTGGAATTTTGTCCAATAAACAGTAGACTGAGAAGTTTTTGCAAGTTTTAGATAAAATCAAACTTGGGTACAACATCGAGGTTAGACATTGCAGAGGGTGCGGGGATAGCTGTCGTTTCCGACAACTTGCATCTAGTTTTTCATGCCATTTCAATGAGATTTGTTTCTTTGGATTCCCCTCCACAGTTTGAGAAGTAATGCATACAAATTTTACTACATTCTAATTTGAACATGCTGTTTATCATGCCCATTTAGCACAGTTGATTTTGTTTCTTTTTTTTTCTTTTTTTTGGGGGGTGGGAGGAGGAGGTGGAATGTTTGCCCCATATTCCATCGACTATATGCATCTCCAGCAAGGCATAACTGCTGTAGGATTGGTCTTATTTCCGATGGTCCTTAAGGGGTTCCTTGCACAATATGCGAAATATACGACCTTATTTGATGGTGATGAATTGAAATTGCCATGCACGTTAAGGTGAAATAAAAAAGAACATGTACATGTACCAAGACGTGAAAAAATAGCCATGCGCATGGAATGGAAATAACTCTTTAACACTCTCATTTCCTTGTCATAGTTTTTGTCCTATTTTGCCAGGCTTACTTTAAGGGCCTGACTTTCTTCACATACATGTAATTGTATAATTTTGTTTGCTTAAATATGCCTATGCATGATTGTAATATTGTTAATTTATTTCTTTACAGATTGATAAATAGGTGTTGCAAAAGATGTGTCCCGATGACTTAATTCAATATATCCCACGCCATGGTGACAGACTTCTATTATTGGATTTCGTAAAGAAAAAATGTGAGAAAACTCTAAGTCAGAAAAAAAGCTATTACAAAAATTGAGGAAAAAAATTGGTAGCAATGATACAACCACAAATCAAAACATTGGTAATAGTACTACAGAATCTGATTCAGATAGTGCTCGCACCGAGACCAAAGTAAAAAAA
>JAULBM010002019.1:0-11989 GCA_032357055.1 Geukensia granosissima | reverse complement strand
GTAAAAATAATATCTAAAGTCAGCAATATACTACATGCATTAATTGTATTTCATAACTTTTCTAATCATTGGCGGGGTATAGTGTCCATTGGACACATATCGACTTGTTTCCTCTAACTTGATTTTAATGCAAATTACAAATAAGATTTATTTTGTTAAATAGCTCTCTTACGTTTTTGTGTTTTTCAGAAGACCTCCAGATATGCCTAAATTGTACATAAATAGGAGAGCTGCCATGGAACACAGATGTGATCCTCAACAAGATCCAGATTTTAAAAATTCTATTTTTTCACAAATTTATGAAGGCCTGCGGCCGAGAGATAAAAACAGTAAACCTTTAGATTACAGGTAAAAAATTTTAGTATAAAATCTAGTGTTAAAAAATTTAGAATTTGAGTTTGAGCAATCAAATCCAAACCTGTACATTTGATTGGTTGTATTTTTTGCTTTAGTTTAATATTTTATTTAAAAGCTGTTATAAGCATATTTTTGTATATTTATATACATATAATTGCTAGATAGTTTTTCTTTGAAAAAGTATAGGAGAGTATTAATCATAGAGGGCACTGTATTTAGCTACAATTTCTTTTTCTAATGGCATTTAATTTCTATAAATATACTAGCATATGACCAAAATTTCATGACAGTCTATCACTTTGTCATGTAAACGGCACAATATGGTTTCTGCATGAGTCTTACCAGGACTGTGTGTCTGGTATTTAATTTAAGTACAGTCAAACCCAACATGTATGTTAGTTTTTTAATATTTCCTGTTCATTTCAGCATTTATGAAAAAATAAATATGCTTAAACCCTATATTGTTGGTTTTATTTGTAGACCAATTATCATGAAATAAACACATTAAAAAGCAGAAGTATTTACAGTTATTCTTCCTATAATTTTACCTGTCTTGGTTAAGAAGAGTTCATAATTTAAAATCAAAGTTTAATAAAAAAATATCCTTATTTCATAAACAAAAGCACCAAAAATATAATTTATGTTTAATAACTTCTAAAACAGGAAAAATGAAATAATTTTTAAATTATCCATTAAATTTTAGGGATTTCTGCTTATATAATTGCTTGATTTACATGTTTGGTAGAAAAGGGATCTGAATTAAAATTTTTGGATTTGGAATTGTATCATGAAAACTTTATTTCAATTTAATTGGCATACACCTATTGCAGTTTTAGGTTTTACTGGATTCACCCTAGGATTTTACACTGATTGACCTCTTGAACATTTGGGTTTTTATCTGATCTGTAACATCAATATAATTAATATAGAGCCAGGCCGAATTGAATTTAAGTCCATAAAAAATTTCTTCTTATACAGTAAGCCAAAACAGTGGTCATGGTTAAGACAAATTATGCATGTCCCTCCATGTCATGATCTATGGTCTTAACTCTGACCACTATTAAAAACAACATTATTATCAAAATATTGTTTTTGTTTTAGATGGTCATCCCGTTATGACCAGTGGTGGGAGTGTAAATTTATGTCTGAGGGTGTGATTGATCAGGGAGGAGGATTTAGAGACAGTTTGTCAGATCTGTCAGAAGAACTTTGTCCTACAACCAGTGATTCAGCCTTACCATTACCTTTCTTTATCAGATCTCCAAATCAGGTATTGTAATAGTGTATAAAATCAAGTTATGAAGATACTAACAGGCTGAAAAAATCCATATTTAAAAGAAAGATTGAATCGTGACCAGATGAAGGGGAACAGTTGACAAACAAAGCCTAAAAATTTGGAAAATAATTAAACCACAGGATCCCATAAAAATGAAAGGCAGTCTTTGGTGCTCTGAACAGTGAGTGCTCTTGCTGCATGAGCTAGCTTCATCTGTAACTCATATTCAAAGCTTGGTGATAAGAAGAGTTCAAGAACATAATTTTGATTACGACAGTTGGTCCATATCCACAAAGCAATTGGACCTCACTGTCTGTAAAACATTAGTAACACATGCTGGCATACATGTATAATGTTTTCAAGATGTTAAGACAAATGAAATTGGTTAAAAAATAATTTTTTATTATTAGAAACAATAATTTCAGATTTTTTTTAAGTATCTGAAAAGTAATTGATGAAGGTTCATATTAATTTTACGATTATTTGTGACTTCACTAGTTTTGACATGTTAAAAAAGATATATTTTATTAGCTACAACATGACCATTAAAACAATTGCATTTTTCTCAAACTCATATGTATCAGCCAATTTGGTTCTTTGAAGTTTTATTAATTGCCTGCTAGTTGTTTTTGTGAGGACATTTAAACAAATTTGAACTTCTTTTAGGTGGGAGATGATTCCAATATTCACAGAGATGTTTACATATTAAACCATCAATGTAAAGAATTTGTAAAGTATGAATGGATTGGTCAGTTAATGGGAGCCTGTTTACGTGGAAAAGAAAACTTGGTAAGTCAAAGAGATAACGTTCAATATTTACTTACTAAAACATTAATAAGCGTAAAATTTGTTTGGTACACAAGTCAGATTATCCCTTCATATTAAATTTTATGAAAACCACTATGGAAATATAAATATTAAGGTCTTATAAGGAAATTTTTTTAAAAGAAAGAATATGGAATATATGCCAGAAAGACATGATCCACATCTTACATACATTAATAAATAATCAAAAGCAAAATTTAACTTTTTGTGACTTAACTGCTTTAAAATGTTCTTTAAAGCTGGTTTTTCTATAAATAATTTGGTTAAATTTTGAAACATTATGAAATTTAATAAAACAGGATCTTTACATATAATTGGTATGGTGTTTTCAGAATCTAATTAACAATAGATAGATTTCTTAGGAAACTGTTATTTTAACAATGCTTGCTGGTGTAACAGTCTGCTTGGACTGTGATTGAATTTCTCAAGATTCAGGATGCCACCCAGAGGCAAAATTTGTATTATTATTTATATTAAGAATGATGCATGCAAAGTTTTGACCTTTGACTAAAATAGCCTCGTGTAGGAGAATGGAATAGGGTTAATAATATTGATAACAACTCAGTGTTTCTCTAGGGAAGTCATAAATCAACACAACCAAAAGACCTGAAGTACAGACAATGAACACAAAGTGATACTCTTTAGATCAACAACCTCTTTTGTAGAAATAGTTTCTGACATTTAAATACTTTACTATATAAAATTGAAATTTATCAAGACATTCAACATTCAAAATGAAAAGCAATGGGAAGGTGTCGGCTCAATAACAACATGACACCTTTATATTGACAAACTGAGTGTCCGCTACAGAGTCCATTTAAATTCATTTTCACTACATAACAAACATTTTCAGTATGCTTTTGTAATTCGTTAGATGATTTGATAAAATTCTCCTTTAAATTCCACTACAACTGGAACACAATCTTTGCTTGTTTTAAATAAAAAACTTTGTTGAAAATGAAGGATAGTCAGCAGAACAGCAAACTGCATTGTTTGTGCAAATGTCTGACTTTCAGGCTAATGTAACTACAGATCAGTTCTGGACTGGTCAAAACCATTATAATCAAAATAGAGAACCTGCATTGAAATTAGAGAAAAGGCTTGTAATCCTTCCCCCTAAAACTTGGTGAGGCTAGATCAAAAGTTATTGTGGGGAAACCAACCTGTCTACAGAAGCCAACACCAATGATGACAGTGCCATACACAGCCAAATGGCAATGCATAAAAATGGCATAAATTTGATATGAATTTTATGCCAAAATTTTTGCATTAAATTACAACAAATTGAGCATTTGCCCACCTTTTACATGTTAATGTGCTGCAGTCATAACATGCTGTTCTTACAAGACACCTCAGTACCTATTCATTCAGTATGAGCAATCCCACACAAGTACATGTAATGCCAGTTTTAAGCATAATGGGGGTCAAAATGATCCCTGATCCTGTCATATTTCTTTGCCCAGTGTTTTACTGTGTCCATTACATTATTGCGTCCAGCAAACTACTGTATCAACACTTACCCAAATGTTAATTTATTCATCTTTTACATGTCAATATGCTAGGTTCTATCCTGCTGCACTTGCAAAGCGCCTCAGTTTATTAATAATTTTGCCTGCTGTTTTTGTTCAAGGTGTTGTCATTTCCTCCATTAGTATGGAAAAGATTATGTGGAGAGAGAGTCACCTGGGGTAGAGACTATCACACAGTTGATGCAGCTGAGGTACAAATTTATGATGTGGTTTAAATTTAAAATATAGAACAGTCAAAGACTTGTAGATAAATCATTGTGGTTCTTGCTTCAAAGGTTTGATAACACAATATGTAGATGTAACATCAAGATTAACATTTTAAATTAAGCTTGCCTATGCAAAGTTTCATTAAAGCAGAAGTGATATTCTATCCTTCAAATTGGTAAACAAATGCTCTGTATATGGCACTTGTCCCATTGATAAAGAGTATCAAAGTCAGTGGCATTTTTTAAAGAATAATTTCAATCTTAACCATTTGTTCCTTTTAGTGTGTGCCTGTTTGTGGTTGCTATTTCAATTAATTTTTGTTTTTAGGTAAAATTGATTGATCAACTTGAAACCTTAGATAAAGAGACATTTATATCCATGGGTAGGACATGGAGTACAACACTGACAGATGGGACACCCGTGGAACTCAAAGTAGATGGGGATGGGAATCCCTTAACTCTAGATTATGATGATAGACATGAATATTGCAGGCAGGTTCGACATATCAGAATGACAGAATTTGATGAGCAGGTTAGTCAAATTTCATATCTCTAAGACTATATCAGATTAAGTTAGAAGCAGACTTTTTTTCAGACTATGTTTTGTCTAGTGTTTATTTTTATACAACAGCAAAAAAAATTGATGTCATATTATTGTTTGTTTCTGTTGTCAGCATTGTCGGTGTTCAGTGACTAGAAACAGGTTGGTTCAAGACAATAACTTTTGTCCTAATAAATGGATTCTTTGAATATTTTGGGACCTTGATTTTTGATACTATATAAAGATTTATGGATGATCTAGCTCCAATTTTTAAGGGGTGGACTAAAATGTTTTTTTTTTGTATTTTTATGGAAGTTATCTATTTCTTTTCGTGTGTTATAGGGTGTTTTTTATTTGCATTCTCTATGGCGAAGTTAACTTTATAAGGCATATGTGCCATGACCTATCTCTTACTGTTATTGAGATAAATTACCATGTCTCAATGCTAGAAACTTCATTTATTTCTGATCCAAATTTGATGGTCTCCCCCCCTTCCCCCCCGTATTATTCCTTTTTTAAATATGCAACCAAATTTACTCAAAGCAATTTTTTCCAACCATTTACCTACTTTGACACAAAAGCTGGGGTTAAAAAAGGGCAATTTTGTAGGAGATGAGTTCTTTTTTTTTATTTTCATTCAATTTGGTGAGATTTTTTTTTTCATTATAGTTATTTCAATCAGAGATTTCAGCACTTTGTCTATAGTATTTTCTGTCTTTTACACTTTTCAAGTTTAATGGGGTCAAATTGGATGAAAAATGGGTGAAAAAAACAATTTTGCATCATATGGAATAATTATTTCATTAAAGACTGTGTTTGATTTACTTACATGTAATTTTTAGAAGGCAGCAATGGGAAAAGGTTTATTAAAGACTGTACCAAAGGCTGTGTTTGATTTACTTACATGTAATGTTTATATGGCACCAATGAGAAAAGTTTTAATAAAGAATGTACCACAGGCTGTGTTTGATTTACTTACATGTAATTTTAAAATGGCAGCAATGAGAAAAGATTTATTAAAGACTTTACCACAGGCTGTGTTTGATTTACTTATATGTAATTTTTAGATGGCAGCAATGAGAAAAGGTTTATTATATTAAAGACTGAACCATAGACTGTGTTTGATTTTCTTACATGTAATTTTTAGATGGCAGCAATGAGAAAAGGTTTATTAAAGACTGTACCACAGGCTGTGTTTGATTTACTTACATGGCAAGAGATGGAACACAGAATCAGTGGTAATCCTGACATCAGTATAGAAGCTCTCAAACGCTCAGGTACATGCTTATAAAACATTGTTAGAACTCTCTTGTTCAATCTGAATACACATACCATATTTGGCTGTAGATAATACACATTTATACTTAATATACAGGGCCTTTTCAGCCCACAAAACCTGGGAAAAAGTCTAGTTTGTATATATATATATCATATGCAAGGACTTTTGTTAAGAAGGTACTCAACTGGCCACCAGAAACAATTATTTATTTTCTTGTTAAAATAGTGTAAAAGACTTTTATTATCGTTGCTCCCCTGTTTGAGTATCATAATGAATATGAAATAAAAAGATTTGAGGCAATTTTTATTTTTAACGGGAATTCATGGGCAAATGAGGCTCTTTCTGCACAAACACCTTTTGTATGTTATTAGCAAAGTTAAGCCTGAAAATGTAAATTATAAATGTAAACTTTGATTTTTGTAGTGCATTATGATGATATAGAAGAAGATTGCTCTACTGTGAAGTATATGTGGGCAGCCTTAGAAAAGTTTTCCACAGAAGACAGAAGTAGATTTTTACGGTTTGTGACTGGACGTAAAAGGCTTCCAGCTCCTATTTATGTTTCTTCTGGCAAAACGTAAGTCACCTTACAGGTTTTTCGAAGGTAGTGTAAAGATTTTTACAAATGGTTCAATTTAAAATTTTTGTCTTTACTTCAGAATCTAGGACAAGATTATAAAAATATTATTGTTTTTAATGTATATTTTATTATTCTCAAGAATACAGTATTTATCTAAATGAAAACAGGAAAAATTCTTAAATGATTTAAAAATTTGCTGTTGGAGAAGCAAATTAAAACTTTCTTTATATGATTTCAATTTCAATTGAAATTTAAGGTTTAGTTGAAAAGAAATTTTTTATGCAGGATTTATATAAGAATCATTATGAAAGTTGTACATAGCTATTTCATGGTATGCACTGCAATATTATAAGTGCTGTAAATGGAATAATTTTTGTTGAAAATTCAGCCAATTGTATAATGGCTTCTGATTTTGTTTTTATTTATTTTGCACAGTGATGCCATAGATTGTTTACCAGAGTCATCAACCTGTGCTAACATGCTTTACATTCCTACCTACTCTAGGTAAGTTGTATTACCCGGAACATATGTTGCACAAATTTTTCTATTTCACCTGACCCTAAGGGTCATATGAGCTCTTGTCATCACTTTGTGTCCGTCCACATTTCACATTTTTAACTACTTTTAGAACATCTAAATGGATTGAAACCACACATGGCCCTCATATTCCTTAGGAATTGCTGACCAAGTGTATTATTTTGATGCAGATCGGTTATCTAAGATGGCCCAGCATTTGGGGACTTAGTTTTACATGAGAAACACATACAAGTGACTTCTTCTTGATTACCACTGAATAGATTGGAATAGATATGGTCTGAATGTTTTTATGATGTGCTGAACAAGTGCTGTTATTTTGGTGCCAATCTGTCATCCAAGATGGTTTTTAGATGGATACATAATTTTAACAAAGAATACTTTGGGAAATACTAACAAATGACTTCTTCAGAATCATTAAATGGATTGAAACAAATCTTGGCATTTGAGGTGCTGACAAATGTTGTAACTTTGATGCTGATCTGCCATCAAAAATGGCCACAAGTAGATAGTTAATACAAACTACTTCTCTCTTGACAACCACTGGATAAATTGAACCCCAAATTAGTATAAATGCTGAACAATGGTTGTAACTTTGGTTTGAAATGAGATCAAAGATGGCCACCAGCAAAGTTTAACATAGGACCCTATTGAAAATACATACACACAATATTTTACATTGAAACGCTGAATGGTCTGAAATTTAACATGGCATATGTGTGTGTTTCTTATTGGGGCTTACCAACTGACCACTTTCAAATTCACTCATAATTACCTGCCATGATTTAAAACTACACATTTGAGCTTTATTAGATGCTTCGGGAGTACAAATGATTCTTTTGTATATTTTATATTACATATTATATATAATTTCATAAGCCAGAATAGTTATTAAACATATGTTCCATAGACGACTTTTCACATGCAAAGAAAAAAAATATCCAGTAAAACTCATTTTCTGCAGAACTTACTGAAACCACAGAAAAGCTACCGATTTCAATTCTGATATTATGATTTCATGTAAAGTAAACAGACGATTTGTTCTGGGGAAGCTAAATGCAAAACGTAGCCGGAATCGCCCTTTTTTATCTTGAAATCTTATGTATACGGCTCTAGCCTGGTATATATCCTCATATTCCTGTCTAATTATCCAATCAAATAGTCCATATAAATATAAACCATAACATTGTCTTCTGTATAGTAAGATTGAGAAAGGGCATATAGAGTATTTTGTTACAACATTGTCATTTTGTTAAGAATCGTACATAAAGTCAACCCCTTAAAGGTACAAAGACATTAAAATACTTTGCATCACATGCAAATGATTAAAAAAAATGGTATATTTAACAACAAAAATGAACCATTAGATGTACAGTTTTTATTGTTTTCAAGATAAATGTTGCCAATGAATGCAATTAAGCAAGAAATGGGAAATTATTTTAAATCTGCAACTGAAGTTTTTTGTTACAGATAATATTCTTTTCATCCTTTATCTTTTTCTGAGATGGAGCCAAGAAATATTTGTTTTTACTTCTTTGTACGACCAAAACAATTTGAGATGGTATGATTATGATTATGATGTTGGCATCGTTCCTGAACACCTGGGTTTCAATGTAACTTTTGTTCTAGTAAACTGATTCATTCAGTACTTGGTACAATAATTCCTCAGGATGAGGACTTTTTTTTAAATTCCTTTGCTCTCCAAACCAAATGAGTCATACTCCTCAATGCCCTGTTGGTCATCCAACTCAGTGAAGAATGGTTTGATATATATGATATCCTTTTCAATATCTGCACTATCCATATAATAACATGTTGGTGCTTTTGATTTCTGTGTTGTAATTTTTATTTTTATTGCCTGTTTTGTTATTGTCTTGTACTTTCATTTGCCGTGTCTATCGTCTTCTCTCCTGCATTATGGATCCTTGGTTTTTTCTGCGGTTTTCTCCTTGAAATCAGTGAGTTTCTCACATATAAACCTAATTTATCCTTGATCATCACGACATGATGCATGAAATATTATTAGTAGGGTTAGTGCCCTTTGGGTTATGCCCCAAGGGGCTGTATCATGCAGCTTGTGAAGGGCTTCAGCCACAATCTAACCAGAATCTGTAACTTAGTTTCACTATAAAATATTCACATATTCACATACTAGTAATCTTTGAACTTTTCACTGGTGATAATCAGGTGTGTGCCATCCTTACATTTAAATCATAAATCAGACTGAAATTTTAGATATTCAAAAAAAGGAAAATAATGTTTTCTCCCTTTATTTCAGATTAATTATAAAGACGGTTACACTAATGCCTTTCTTTTTCTTTTTCGAAACCATAAACAGAAATTGATGAAATGTTTATAATTACCAACTCTTGCACCAATTAAGATAAAATTGAGATCTGATGTAACACTGTCTGTAACCTCAATCCTTATTTGCTTATACTCTGTATCAAGCTTTTCCGGAGTGAAATTTTTGGGTTAATTTAATTACATATTCAAGTCCACCTTTCCATTTGTTTTAAATCAAATGAAAGAATTACCCCACGGTTAATGGTTCAGGAATTACACTGTTCAAAATAGTTTTACATTCAATTATCTGCCCCAGAATTTCTCTACGGAGATTTAACATTGATGGTTTGCCATCTTTGTTTGTGGCAGGAGTGCTAAAGTTTGACCTAGATAAAGTAATTTGAAAAGTTGCGCTCATTTTTTTGTTTGGACCCCCATTTGCGGAACATAACAGAAGAATTTAATTTAAAATTCAATTCAGGCGCACCATTATGCATTTTTGTAGGTCATTTAATCCTAGTAAAATTACTTAACGATTATGCAGCTTTAACAATGTGTACTCCCCGTCTCGCGCTAGCTTATGCAACAGCCCAATTCCGGCAAAGAAATGGCTAATTCTATGTAAAATCCCTGTAGAGAATTTAAAACTCGGCGCAGCTTAAAATACATCATGATTGCT
The DNA here is from genome assembly GCA_032357055.1 of Geukensia granosissima. Lineage (NCBI taxonomy): Eukaryota > Metazoa > Mollusca > Bivalvia > Mytilida > Mytilidae > Geukensia > Geukensia granosissima. Next base: position 1,897 of record JAULBM010002019.1, on the reverse strand, counting down.
AAAAAGTATTATTGCAAGTCATTTGCACCTTTTGCAATTTACAAAATTAACACTATTTTATATCAATAGGGCAAACAGTTTTTCTGTCACAACCTTTTCACCCGTTCCAACAAACTCTGACATAGAGTATAATAAAAAATCAGCTGATGACTTTCCAAAGCCATATTTAGCAGTTCAATTGAGATGGATATAAAACTTATTAAGAATTCCTTACAAATATCTGTTTATTTTACCTTGGCAACTTTAGCAACAATAAACTAATTATTGTCAGAATATTTGGTTTGTTACAGTCAAACAGTCCATGAATATAACAAAACATTCCTAAAGTTTGACTGATCTTCATATTTTTTGCTGCTTGCATGTCTGGTGTTGGTAAATCCAAAAAAAAAGGACTTTACACACAGTTTTTGGCTTTTGAAAATTTGTTACAAACGTATGCCAAATGTTGATTGTGTCTTTTTTGGCATGCATTCATTTTATTTCTTTTAAATAAAAATATCATTTTTGGTTTTGGAAGTCTTCAAAATACACCTGTGCTAATTTCTTTCATATGAAATTCAATAATAAACAGTCAAGAGTCAGTAACTAATGTTTTATTTTGCACAAGTCCAAAGGTGGCAGAAGAGAAACTAAGATATGCAGGTTATAACTGCATGGATATGGATGCAGATGTTTCTAACTTAAATGATGCAGAGATTTTTTAAGTATACTGAAATTCTTTGCATGTGTGTACTAGTTCACCCTATTAAAAAACCCACATTTTCATAATTAGTGATTTTGCTTTAGTTAAAAATTGCTTTCTTTTTTAAAAGAACTCTGGCTTTATTTTGATAAATTGCTACCTTTTATAGAAAAACTGAGAGTTAAGTATAACCAGCCATTTAAAAATCAGATTTTAGTCATTATTATGAAGAACTTTTGATTTTATTATTATTAATGCATGTAAATGTGTAAGAATACAAGTATACACATTAACTGTATTGATGTAGTCAGATACATTCATAAAATTTATTACTGCAAAATTTACCAAGCATCATTAGAATTCAGCTAGAACTGCATTATTTTACCATAACTAGGTATTGTTTACTAATTAACACTCTCAGAACAGAATGTAAAGAGAAAAATTATAACTTGCATTTGTGCAAATAAGATTTAATGTTAAATATTTGAGTTAGGGGCTGCAACTTAAGGTAATCCTAAGTTAACATAGAACCTCAAGGTAAATTAATTTACAGATTAATTTCTCATTGCATAAACAGTAAGAAGTTTAACTTTCAACAAAGTTGACCACTACATCTAAATTTAGTGGTATTAAAACCTGAGGATAAATGCTTTTTTTTCTTTAAGTAAAATAGTATGATCTTCTCATGGCCAAATGCTGCTAATTAGGAGTTAACAGTATTGTATTTGAAGACTTGCTGGCATCAATTGACAATTTGATGGTCGCAAATTAAGTTTACTGGCAACATGTTAGCAGAGCTAGTAAGATATTTGCAACTATCAAATCAAAATTAATGCTGGCAAATCTTCAAATACAATACTTTTAACAGCATTTTAATGCAAATAAATAGAAATAAGTTCAATCAGAACATTTCGAAATCTAAAATAAACGTTTGCGCATGGATAGTTTCTTCAACAGCATCAAATGTGGATTTGATGCTAATAAAATTTCGACATCATTCAATCAATTCCAAAGTTACAAACACAGTTGCATTAGAATCTGTTATTTGTTGTCTTTTTTCATTCCTATCAGTTCGGTTGCCACATTGCAAGAAAACATAATTCAACATGGACAGTTTGCCCTTAGAAATATTTTATTATTGTTTTGAATGATCGTTTTTCCACATTTTTATACGACCGCAAAAATTTGCGGTCGTATTATGGTATGATGCTGTCG
>JAULBM010002008.1:0-11989 GCA_032357055.1 Geukensia granosissima | reverse complement strand
CATAAGTATGATTTTACTTGTGTCCAATCCATTTTGTTTCTTATTGAGCAAATAAAATATGTTTAAACTAAACTAAAGACAGTTAGTATTGTCATGATTATTAGTCCTAAATAAAAATATTGTTTGTTTGCAGTTTGCCTACTGACCAATCTAAATGGTCCAGGTCCATACCAATTCAGTTTTTTTTTTTAAAAATAGACTTTTTTTGTTGATTTGATACTAATTCCTCATAGATTAAGAAATTATGGTGTAATTTGATTGTCATTGAAAAAAAAAATAATATTTTATTTTTATGCCTACCTTAGGACCCACATTTTAATATCATGAGCAGTTGGGGAACATCAAACAAACATATAATTATCTTTGGCCTCATTCTACCATTATGTTCAAAAGTTTTATTTTGAGGACTGAATACAATTTGCACTGTGATTTTAATTCATGTAATATAATTGTAATTTATATATTTCATACATTGATAATTTTCAGGTCAGTCTTAATCAAATCCTTTCATTAAATTTTCTTAAAGAAATTATTAAAGCATGTGATAAGATTCCATTTTGTCATGTTTAAATGGCATAACATTATAACATATATAAAGAGTAGAAGTACAACATCTGTGCTTTGATTGAATAATGAAAACATTTCTGGCTTTTGGCTATTATGAAGAAGAAAATTTTGATTTATGATAAATGAAGTCCTTTCATGAAAAGAAATTTTGTCTACATGTTGTTTGAAGGCAGATGTAATTTGATGATCACTCAATTACAAAATTTCCTAAGACCTAGAAAATTTCCTCTTAATTTTGCAAAAGACTGTATCATTAAAATTTATTTTATTACTTTTTAAAAGAAGTGTCATTGAAAAGTCAAGGCACATGGTAACCTATATCTACAACAAATTCCTAGCATTTTTATACTGATTTATTTCTTAATGCATGTAAACATTGCAGTTGATGTTTGTTTGTGGTTCTTATGGTACATGTACATGGTTCGTTAATTATGCTGACAATTGGAATACATTAACATGCATTGACATACATATAAAGGACATTTGAATAGTATATTTTGTACATGTTCATTGCATTTCAACATGGCAAGGATTAGAATATGCACATAAACAAAATAATTGATATCTTTGTTTGTGCGTTATCAATATATGATATAGAATTTATGACCAAATCATGCGAATGTCACTTTAATCTACTTGTTTTCCAATATTTGTTACCAAAAGAAAATAAGTGTTTCCATCAATTTGAAGGAACACCTGGATATTAATTTCATAGGTGATGTAAACATATTGTACATGATTCGTAATTCATGAAGAGTTGTTCCCCTTTGTTTATAAGTAAAGGTAATTTTTTACATTTGAAAGAAAGTAGGATGTCAAACAATTATAACATACATTGTACATCCATTAAAGATTCACATGTTTTGCATAGGTTATTACACATTTTAAGGTACATGTATTTTATAAATGCATTTACTCTAAGAATATTATGGAATAAGTGAAAAGGAAATACAGAAGGAATTTAAATCAATGTGTTCTCAAAATTCCTTATTGTTAAAGATTTGTGAATAAAACAGTTGTAATATATATTTTGTATTTTTCAGGTTACACAATGTATCACCCACAAAATCAACAGGGATCCAGTGGAGGTCATCCTAAAAGAAGGAAAAAGAGACCCATACATGGACTAAAAACAGTGGAGGTTACAAGGGGTAAAAGTGGATATGGTTTCACCATTTCAGGACAGCATCCCTGTATCCTAAGTAACATAGTAAAAGACAGTCCTGCTGAACGAGCTGGATTAAAAGCAGGGGATTATCTTGTTTCTGTTAATAATTTAAATATTTCAAAAGCACCCCATGATGACGTTGTACGCATGGTTGGTACAAGTACTGGAACGCTGATTTTGCAAGTTGCTGAGAATTATAATAGTTCAGATTCCTCGGATGATGAATATCATCATAGGACTAAAGCTCGTTATCCGAATAGAATACGTCAACGACACGGTTCTAAGCATGGTGAAAAAATATTAGGGGAGTGTAATCAAAAGGACAAGCATAATTCACAAGAACATAAACATAAAGATACACACTTTGTTAAACCTTCTGATCCTAAAGGTGCCATTTCGAAATCACGGGCTCGTCTACATACACCAATTGGTGCAGAGAATAATTTTACAGAATCTAAAGATAATCATCAGTTTGCCGGACCTTTGCCTGTAGAAAGAAGATCTGCCTCTCAGTCACGTTCTATGCATGTTACACCCATTATGCAAAGACCACAAGCTAAACAAGCAATAGTTAAGAGTACTTCACAAAGTGCTCAATCATCACGACAAATGTCTGTTGTTAATTCCAAAAATCATTATGGAAGTGTTGATCAGAATTTAAATGTAAATGGTAATTCAAGGGATCAGAAATCAATTGTGAACAATAGCATTTCCTCACTGTTAAAAACTTCTGTTGCCAATAATTCGGCAAATAATGCCTTTATTGCAATGGAAGAGGATGATGGCGATGATGAGGAAAGCTTATTAAATCAGAGTTTTCATGATACTCGTGTCATCGTTGGTTACATTGGGTCGTTGGAGATGCCAAGTGATGCTGATAAACCACACATCAGGATTCAATCAATACGGAATGCAGTTCGTAGACTGAGGGTTGAACAAAAAATTCACATCTTGGTTTTGATGGAAGTTTCATCAGAAGGAGTAAAATTAACAAACTCAATGGGTACAACAGTTGCACATTATCCTGTAGACAGAATTGCATTTAGTGGCATCACGCCTGATGATAAACGATTTTTTGGTATCGTAACTTTGCACAGTTTTAATGATGATGATACAAGTAGTGAAGCGGGAAGTCAGGATGAATCTGTGTCCAGTGGCTCCTGTCATGTTTTTATGGTTGACCCGGAAATGAAATCTCATAATATTCATGCACAAAAAGCAAAATCATTTGGTATAACCTGTACTCCTACACCAGACAAACACCACTGTGCAGAATTTCCTAAATCTGCTACGCCAGTTATTTTGTGCATTAGCAATCTATATAAAGACCGTCCTGGTGTATCTAATGACAATGAATTAGCTCTCTCACAAGCATTTACTGATCCCTCAAGGGCCCCACAGCGTAGTCATAGTAACAGTAGTAATAGTGATAGTGGTCTTGGATTTGGCCGAGAGGAAGCACGACAGGAGCAAGTTCTGGTTGTTGATATGCCACCTCCACGGAACCCACCAAGTCATAATGGTTGGGGATCAGCTAATGGTTCTATTCAACATTGTTCTCCCGACAATCACACAATTCCTACTCCAAGAGCAATAAATAAATCAATGCTTGTTCAAAGGGAGGCAACTGCAAAATTGAACCAGTCCACATTAAGTGAAGATTGGGGCAGAAGCAAACGAAAACTGGATCTTAGAGCAATGGCTGACTTAGGACCGAAATCTCATTCTTCTGATGGGTTAGAGAGACAAAATAGTGCAGAAAATTTGAGAGCCAGTATGAGAAAGCTAATAGAACAACGACAAAGAAGTGGGTCAACAATTAGTAGTGACCAAGAATCAAACACTTCAAATGTCAGTGACTTTCAGAGATCATTGTCTCAACCTGACCTTCAAAGTTCAAGGCCAGCTTCAACACAGGTTAAACAACTTCAGGACCAGAGTTTTGGCTCTTGTCCCAACAACAGTAGAATGGAAGTTGTTGATATTGAGGATGACAGACTCAGTCCACGAGCCATCTTGCCTCCACCATTTCACCAATTACGATCGCCATCAGCTCCACCTGCCTTTCACTGTGATGACAGTTTTGACGATATACCTGCAGCAGATACAAGTGGAATGTGCAGTTTGATAGAAAGATTTGAACAAGACCATGCGTTCAGAATATCATCTCCTGCAGACATTTCCAGAAGGTTTTCAGATGGAACTCCAATACATCAGAAACAGGTTTGTAGAAATTTGTCTTGGTATAAACTGCTGTTTACCAGTAAGCGATTATTTTCTCAAAAGTAATTTTTTACAAAATTTCTTAAACGTGGGATAAGAGTATTTGTAGATTGGCTTCTTTATAATTATAGATCTAATCTTTTGTTTTTTTTTGCAGTTTTTTTTTTAGTTATTAATAATTGTTTTGAAAATTGAAAAATTTTAGAATTATATACTAAGAAAAATAACCACTTACGAGCGTGCTTGTATAAACTGGTATGGTACAACTAAAAAAAGTTTATTACATTAATACTTGTACAGTACTTCCATGTAGATGTACAAGGTACATGTAATTATGATAGTGAGATTGTTATATGATGTTGTCAGTGGTATTATTATATAGACAAGTTATTATTTTGCTTCTGGGAGCTTCTGGTGCATATTCATGTTGTTCCAAAAGGACTCAATAACTAGTTAAAATTGGATTTTCATTCATCCATGTATATGTATACATGTATGAGTGTGGTACAGGGTTATTTTCGTGCAATGTTTTTACAGCTTTTTATTTCATGTTTTGTCATGCAAGAGGGTTGTATATGTCAAGTTTCGTGAAACTTTATCAAATTTCAACATGCAAGCCAAATTCTAATTATTGGTTCCTCCTGAAATGACAATTTATTTCTCATACAATTTATGTCCATGTGTACATGTGGTACCCCCCCTGTACCACCCTTGTATATTTGTCATTGAGGCAAACAATTTGTTCATTATTATATACTCACTTTCATTTTGATTGAAAGCCTTACATTTCTTAAATGCCTCCACAATCTTCTGGAAATGCAAGATAGAAAAACAGAAAATTCTTTAAGAAAACAACATTGATATTGAGAGGCATTTATTGTTATAATTTTAGCTGTGGAAAATTAATATTATTTATTTCGAGCGATTCTAAACATGGGGAAAACCAGAATTCTGGATATTTATAAAAAAAGTGCCATGTGGGTTATCTCATTTAGCCCTGTAGGTGCTGAAAACAAGGAGTGTTGGAATACAAAATGTACATGTACAGTGTAACGAGTTTTTAAATCCTTATAGTCCTTATTTTGCCTAACATTGCAAAGCTATTTATATAACAATCTTATGTACTTGTCAAGTTAGATGTGCTTTGAATAAATTTCCAATTACAAATTTAAACATGTACATTATGTTCTTATTGCATCCAGATGGGGTCAAGAAGATAATACAGTGACCTAGTTGCATGCAGATACATGTATTTAACAAATGTTGGACTACATGTATTTCTATTTTGAGATAAAAATCATAAGTACAAGTAGTTAAAAAATCATTTGTCAAATCCTGTGATTATTAAATTTCCTGTTCGTAAAATCTAATTTCCTGTTAATTTAAGACACTATACAGGATATCATCCTACTTAGATCTTACTAAAGGAGAAAAAATTTCTACAATTTTAAGAACTGTGAGAAAAAACTGTTCAAATCTCAGGTATAAAACAAAAAATTTTACTTGAGTGTGACAATGTTTTATGATGAAAATGAGGATAAAACTGTTGATGAAGAAATAGATGTACAAATGCGAAGGATTGGGAGTCTGGATGAGGCTGATTCAGACTCCAGCAAATTAAATATGGGAACAGAATTGCTTGATGCCATGAATCTTGTTAATCTCTTTCCACGGAATAAGCATATATCTCCTGCCCAATTACGAAGGTTTTATAGTGTAAGGAGAACAACTAGACTTTTACATAAGGTAAGGTTTGTAGGTTTATTGATACAGCAGAGACATACAGTACACACCGAGGGTTTTATATAAAAAAAAGTTGGGAGAAATTTCTTCAGCTTTGGAGTATTAACTGTATCACATATAGTTTTGTATAAAAAATACTCTAGCCTGACCTTCAAGATTGAGAGAAAGTCAAAGAGAGTTCACCAACCTTGGTGTTTTATTTATATGGTATTTGTTTAAATGTCTCTAATAAAAACCAGTATTTATTTAGATTCAGAAATCAACATATTGTTTCTATTGTATTAGGAAATCTGATGAGATACAATTGTGAGATTTGCATTTAAATTTTGAAGGTGAAATGACCTATATTTCCTAACAAGAAATATTATTTTCTTTTTTTGAGAAGTTGCATTTTTATACTATACTCTATGTCAGAGTTTGCTGCAATGGGTAAATACGTTGTGAAAGAAAAACTGTCTTAGTGTCTACCATATTCTTATAAAATAGTGTTAATTTTGTAGATTGAAAAAAGTGCAAGTGACTTGCAATAATACTTTTTAGCAATCACAATGTTTTTTAAGCTGCTCGGATTTTTTAATTTTCTCTGGGGATTTTACATTATAAAATTAGCCATATTTTTGCTGGAAGTAGGCAATTGCATGCGCTAGCGCATGACCGGGAGTATACATTATCAATTCTGTGTAATAATTTGGTAATTTAGCTAAGATTAATTAACCTGCAAAAATGCTTAGTGGCGGGCCTGAATGGAATTTTAAAAGTAATTCTTCTGATATGTATGGCAAAAGGGGGTCAGAATTTAAAAAATGAGCGCGATTTTTCAAATTACTTTATCTAGGTCAATCTAAAGTGCTCCCACCAAAAACAAAGATGGTCAACCCCGTTAAGAATTTCAGGGGCAGATAATAGTATGTTTTAAAACACTTTTTCATAGTGTAAAGCTTGAACCTTTAACCATGGGATAATTCTTTCTTTTGATTTAGAATAAATTCAAAGGTGGAAACGCACATATAATTAAATAAAGCCCAAAATTTGCACCCAAGAAAAAGCCCGACATAGAGTATAGTTGACTATGACGGCATAGTAAACTAGCATTGGATCTTAATGTTTTATTTGACAGAAATAATTACCAAAAAGATTTTTTAAAACAAGGGTAACAATTTAAAAAAAAATGAATGGGGGTGTGAATAAAGGTCATGTCCTCGTGTACTAGTGGTAAAGGACTCCTATACAGTACAGCCTTGTTATATTGCCATCTGTGGTACCAGGCCAAACTTTGGTGATATAGTTCCTTGGAACCTGGCGTCTCGCCTGCTCTAAGTATTGCCAGTATATGAAGTATTCTATATTTATGGGTTTATTTCAATTAATAAATCCTACATTTAAGCAAGATTCATTAATATCCATAAAGATTTGACAATGCTATTGAAGTTAAAAAACTAACATGAGGGTTAACAAAAATTTTGAAAAAAACCAAGAAGTACAATTATTGGTCATAATATGTAAAACTGGGGGGAAAATTTAAATTTTATTCTGAAGAATATATTTTCGATGTAGAAAAGCATTTGAGCTGCTTTTCACAATAACTAACAGGATTTGACAAAGCTTTACCAATTATCCATCAAAATGTGGAAAAATAAATATTTTTTTTTCAATTTTCAATCTAAATGATATAAATTAAGCATAGAGAACACCCTTAGCAAGTTTCATCATTGTCTATTAAGATCTAGCAAAATTATTAAACTTTGAAAAAAACTAAACCTCAGGTTAACAAAAACTTTGAAAAAAGCTAAACCTCAGGTCAACAAAACTTTAAAAAGTCCATTAATCGATCAAAATATGTAAAAGTTAGAAATTAAAATTTCAGAATTTTATTCTGAAGAATATATTTTCAATATAGAGAAGCATTTAAAATTCCTATGGAAACATCTAATAAGATTTGACAAAGCTGTACCAATTTTGATAACTTTTACCTGAATCAATAAAAAAGATGAATTATCTACCAGAATACAGAAAAATTTTAATATATGTTTTCAAAGTTTAACTCTGGATGATATCAATATGCACTAGGGAAGCTTTTCAGCAAGTTCATCTTTATCAATAAAGACTGACAAAGATATTCAACTGTGGAAAAATCTTAACCTCAGGGTTAACCAAAAATCAAGCAAAAATCATACTTAGTCAAGTTATCTGTTAAAATAGGGAAAAATAAAATTTAATTTCTTCAAAATTTCAATATTGATGAAATATTTTGAACATAAAGAAGCTGCTGAGCAAGTTTAACTCATATCTATATAGATCTGACAAAGCTATTCGAGTTTGAAAAAGTGTCCACGCTGCCGATGTCAGAATTTGGACTGCTATGTCTCGCTACAGTGACTTTTGTCGCAGGCAAGACAAAAACTCTCTATTACATAAAATTGTTATTATTTAACAAAATGTGTTGTCAACACTAAATTAAATCATAAAAAAAAATTAAATTCATATCATACTGTCGATCACCTTTAACATGCTACATGTATTTCTTTACTTAAAATTTAACAAGAAGCCTGCACAATATGGTATCCAACTTTTTACATAGTGTTCAATTTTTACAACTTTCTCATGTCAATGGGCTGCAGGTGTATCATGCTGTGCTTGCAGAGCACCTCAGTTGGCATGCTTCAAAACAAATGCAATATGTTCCAATAAATTTACAGTCACCTCTCAATCCAAAAAAAATATAGAGTTATCTCTCTTTTATTTTAAAATGTTCCCATACATTACAAGATATTTAATCCAACCAGTTTTAATCAGGATCAGTTTTAATGTGATATTGTCCTTAATTAATTTTTAACAATAAGATGTGATAAGATGAATTAATTCTAGAAGATATTCAATCCTTAATCCTATTAATAGTCTTCTTTACTCCTCAAAAACTGCATATATATTAGAATTTAATTACAGATTATAATAAAATTTGCTCAATTTTGACTTAAAATAGAGCTGTCTGATAAGACACTTGAAATAGATAGATTATAATAGTATACAGTTTTATTATAGAAATGTGAACTTAGATAGTGCTAAATGTATCAAATCTGAATCGGAGTTCATTTGTACATGTACTAGTAAATAATTTGGTTTGTAAAGTGTAATTTTATTGTTTGGACCTAATTCACAGTTTGTAAAAAAACATTTTATAAGAATAACATATGGAGGTTTGATCATAGTGACTAATGGCCAGATACAAAAAGGTTAGTAAGGATTGTTTATTTAATTCAAGTAAATCCCAAACATTGATCCGTCAAAGAGGAATACAGAGATTATTACTCAGCATACATGCTGTATTGATAAAGTTTTAGAACTGGATTGTCAGAGGGTAATAACATTCAGACTTTATTTTTTTTCTGCTTTTTGGTCAAAGTGTGCTTTTCAAAACTTAGATTTTCCAGTATTGCATCCTTTATTACACATAGAATTTAGTTTCTGGTAACACATTTCCCCTTTACATGTATTTCTATGTTTGCAAAATCATGTCTGTATATTGTAAATCTTAGTTGCCTAAAAGATATCTGGCCAATTCAGTCAGTTCCACCAATCTTGCCTGCTAAATTTAGTTCACTTTTTCCTTGAAATTGAACATATTATCTTGATCCATTCAGGAATCTTAACATTCATGACATTGTTTCAAACCTCATTTATTTGAGCAGTCATTTGTGATTTATTTGGTCGGTGATAGTTAAAGCTACTGTTACGACACTTTACCAAATAGAATTAATTATATGCATTATTAAACATCATATAAAACTTATGACCCTCTGATATATCCAATGACAATTTCAAACTTTTACCATACTCTAGCTGTGTAATATTTCTTCACAAAAGGCCTATCTCTTTTTGTTACATTGACATTATCTTATAATATTTGTATAATTTTTAATTACCTGAACCTGTTTATTACAATTTAGGTCAGTGTTGCATATTTCTTCAATAAATTTATATTAAAAATAGGATAAAGAGCAATTTTTAGGAACTAGTTTGAAAAAGTCCATTCAGATGTAGGCTAACAAAGTTCTTTAGATTTTCATTTGTTCAAGTGTGCTGTTCTAATTTATCTTTCAGCTACTTGTAGATGTACCGGTATACATAATATTTGAATTAGTCCAAGTATCTTTAAACATATTTACTAAGTTACTTATCAATGTGTTTTTATGTGAATTTATAAATTATTGGATGATTGAATGTTCATTTTATTGAAATCTATGTTTATCAAACAAGGTGTTAAGTCTTATATCAATGAGTTATGTTTGTACAAATTCAATTAAATATTGACAACTTTTGTTCAAACCAGGAGCATGGATAGACTCTTTCTAAGAGGGTGGATACGGAGAGGGTTTCCACTTGAATAAGTTCATAATTAGATACTCCTTAGGCAATATTTTAAAGTTTCAATATTTCAGTTTTACTCTGACTTTTAAGTTTTAAAAACAGTAAATATATATTTTCAGATTATAATTTTCTGTCTCTCTCCATAATGTCAATAAACTTTAATCTTTTCTACCCCCGTTGTGTTGACAAATGCAATACTTGTGCCTGATATGTATTACCATATTGGCAGAAAACCAAACAGGATAGACTATAATAGTTTTAAAACTTTATATAATTCTATAATCTTAGATCTATATGTAACCCCTTATGATTTTAATCAATAACTGACTTGTGTACCCTCGATTGACATCTTTGGTTTAAATGAAGGTTTTTAACATTGGAAACTTTATATTCAGCTTTAGTTGAAGGTTATCTTTTTTTTCTTGCAATATTTATTTACCATGGAAAGTTTGCAATTGATCTAGCATCTTTTCAAACTGATGATTTATGGCAAAAGATTCGTCATGTGGGGTATTGTCTCGGATCTACATTTCATCTGAAATTGAATAAGGGGAATAGAATTGCTTGAATAATTTAGCAAACAAATATGTAGTGAGATTGTTAAATTTGTGGATGAAAGGGTATTTATAACTCAACAATTGGGTAAAACACTTCTTTGAGGATAAGCTGTTTATAAAATAATGTGATCGTTGGGATTAGAAATGGCTGATTTGTTAAGCTGGAAGTCAACGTTCAGACCTTACCATACCATCAGTGCAGGACAACAGCCTAGAACACAACTCCCCATGGAGGGGTTCTTTCGTTCCAGCACTCCTGGACCAATGGAAACTGTTACTAAGGCTTTTATATCTAGACTCCGCAAGCAGGTAAAAAATCATACTGTTGATTAATGTGTTTAGTCAGTTTATGGAAAAAACACAGTTCTCAGTTGAGGTTTGTTTATAGTTTATAGTTATGTATTGCTGTTTAGAGACTATGGCCAGTTTTCATGTGAATTAAAAGAATATTCTGTTTTGCAGAGAACAGTTACATATAGATAATTTGGAGTTTTAAAATCTTTTTTTTTCTGCTGCAATTTGACTTTTGAAGAAAGAAAGGATTTTTGGTAAATGACACATGATAATATTCAGGTAGGGGCAGTATTATTTTATGTATACTAATTTTTTTTTACTTTGAGAGATTTGTTTAAAAGAAAGAATATGGAAAATATGCCAAAAAGACACAATCCACATCTCTGGATTGTTTACTGCATAATTTCTCATTAAGATGATGCCTTTAGTTCACTAGATTTCTATAGGGCATTAAACAAATTCTTAAAAAATAGTGCCTTGCAATACTTTCTTTTTTTTCAAACAGATTGTAGACCAATAAGAAAAACAACAATTGAAAATGTCTTAATTATACTGTGTATGAAGTGCTTTTCTGGAGTTACCTTCATCAGGTATGCTCTGGACCAAAATTTGGAAAACGGGGAATTAAGGGTAGGCACGTTAAGAGTGCCCTACCATATTACAATAATTTTGTGGTCATTCTGATCTGATCAAATGACTGGATACAGACTAAAAATATAAGAGTTATCAATGTTGGTTGATTTATTGATTGAATGTTGCTTAACACCCAGTGGCAAATATAACATGCATATTCAGGACTAGAGCATATTAATGAATGGTGATGATGAAGATGATGAAAAGCCCTGCTTTGTACTGGACCAACATGCTGAGCCAGATTTTAACGTGCTAGCTCGCGAAAGCAACAGTCCATAGGAAGATGTGCCACTTTACCCAGACACATTATTCTGACTATGGGCAGACCAGTCTTTGCTCTTACTCTTAAATGCTGTGTTCTTTGTGGTAAGCAGCAAATAACAATTTTAATGTCTTTGGTTTGACCTGGCCTGGATCCAACTCATGACCTTCCGCTTTA
>JAULBM010001997.1:0-11989 GCA_032357055.1 Geukensia granosissima | reverse complement strand
TCAAAGCTTGTTTTTGTTGAAAAAATTGTGCTAAAATGCCTCAAAAGGATCCAATTTTGGGCTAGAATTGTAGAAAATTATGACTCTGTCCAATAAACCCCTAAAAGATGAGTTTTGAATGTATGGAAGCCCACTGGAGTCACTGAAAGACGACCAGTACCCAGCGCGACTATTGTCGCGCTTAGCAGGTTAAGGGTTAATAAAAAATGATACTTGATTAAAACATTTGGATGATTTTTTCAGAGTTATTTCCCTTAGGTGTTGGGTACCCCCTTAAATGTTAATAGCTTCTGTATCAGGAAAGCATTTCACAAAAGGTCGTAAGTGTTATGAGTGGTTGTAAGTTACATAATGCAGGGCAAACAAGTTATTGTAAGTCTTATATATATATACTTTTTGTGAAATGTTCACCTGGTGCATAACTGGTATATAAATGAAGAATTTTACAGAATTTGGTACTTGGAACTCTATAACTTGCATACAGAGTAGTTTTGAATTTTTTGGGACAAGTTCTTTAGAGATTGGGCAGATGGGGATACATGTTTTTTATTTGGCTTTGGCTTCACCTCTTGATTTGTAAATTCCCTTGATATTTCTTGTGGTTGGAGTGCTTTCTCTCTGACATACCCCATGTCTTTCCATTTTCATATTTTTTGGAGCAGGCCCTTTAGAGATTTGGCAGGTGGGGATGGAAATCTAAGCATCAATTTGAACTTGCTTGATATTGATTGAGATAAAAAAAAAATTGACTTAATCCAAAAGTATTCCCAAGAACTACCAGGATCTGTGATCAGCCATCTGAAACCAAGTCATTTTACATTAATAAAAGATGATGATTGTGGTCCACGATAGAACATTGGGAAAAAAGTTTTACATCATCAAATGTAAAGTTAATTAGACTTTGTCATGTTACTTTCTGTGTTTCCAATTCTTTTCATCCGTAGAAATCAATAACTAAAATTGCTGTTGTGTTAAATTATTCACTGTGTTTCATTCTATGGGATCGGTAAATAGTTTTAGTCGGAGATCTTATATGTGCTAGGGGAGAATATGAAAGTGGAATTTATGGCCATGTTGTGTAGGGATTGATGCTTACAACAGTCACTCCAGGATGCTGAGATGTTAGGATATCAAAGATCTTATGAAAAGGTTAATTGAAAGGGGACTAGATAAAAGAATAATGATAAATTATTGTTACTTTGTTTTTATTTTTATGGTTGTAAAATATTTTATAATTACTCAGGGTGCCATTAGCAAGATGCTGTTAACAACAAAAATAAGAGATATTATCGATAAAATTATTAACAGTTATCATCAAAATGTGGCTTCTGTATTTCATAAATATGTGCTGGGTATATACATACATATGTAAATGTGTTACACAATTTTTATTCTGTTTGTAGGGTTGTCTTTCCTTTATACAATCCATTTAGTGCCAAATTTTTTAGTAATTCCTTATTTATCTCCCCACACCAAAGATTATTCCTCATAAGGTTTTTTTTGTGCATGTTGGGTTGTCTTGTTAGGAGGACTACAAAAATTAAATTGATACAAAGTTGGCATGGGAGTATTTGCTAGAAAAGCAACCATTATTATGTTTTTGAGAGGATTCTGCGAACACCATGCCTGAAACCTCCTCTTTGAAGCCAGGATCTCAAAATTTAATGAAGTTGGACTTGAATTAAAAAAAAACAGATAAAAAAAAACCCAAATCTGTGTTATCTCACGGTACAATGAATCAAGTGATAATATGAAACCATAAAGTGAAACATCTAATAAACATTATGACTTGAAAATAAATTCAAATATTTCTAACCTTGCTCATAAATTTGATATCTTTTCAAAAAAACAATTCAGATTTAAATATAAAAATTATGACATGAAGATAATTTCAATGTAGAAATTTCTCCTCAGTTGTTTAACTTTGCTATATTTAAATTCAAATTTAAATTTTACACCTGACTTGGGTCAGTCATTTTTAAACATATGTTTGTTTAAAAAGTTGTTGTAAATAAAAATTATTTTTAATTTATGCGAAAAACAGTCTTTTTGCACCAGATTTTATGGACCGTATCTTAGTGATATTTTAGTAATAATTCATATATGTCGTTGACAACTTATGATGTCTATAAAGTATACTTAGTTATGAGAGTGCAATTTTAAATACACCTGCTAGCTATTCAAAATGTCTGGACATGCTGTTTATACAAATTAAATTTAAATTTATAATGTTCAATACTAAATCTTTCTAATTTTGGCCCCTAGTGTGTTTAATGAAGGTTAATCCAAAAAGTGCTTTACATGCAGTTAAACTTGCTTTTGAATATTTGTTATAAACCTATGTAAGAATTAAGTGGATTGTGTCCTTCTGGCAAAATATTACATATTCTTTTTAAATAGATGAAATTGATTTTTAAACCAACAGTTTAAGTTGAAGGAGTTGCAGGTTCTTTTATCTTTAAGTCGTTTCTTATTTTTGAATCCTGCTCCATTTTGACACCCCTTATAAAATTGAATGAAGGTCATATAAGGTTGCCAATTCATTAATGTGGATAAGTTAAGGTTACGATATCAGTTACACCCAACATAAGAGCTGGCTTCATCTCAGTTTTGAGGATTTCCTCAGTTTTCTCCTCATTTCAATATTTAATGACAAACTCAAGGATTTGAGGAAAGTCTCAATTTGAGATGTTTTATAAAACTTAAGCCTGAACTTTTAGCATATAAATTGGAGACATGTGACAGGTTGATGGCACGTGATTGACAACTGTCATGTGTTAATTACGCAACCAAGTTAACCACAACATTTAACCAATCAGGACATCACCTGGTGGAATTTGTAATGTTTTTATGTTCAGTGATGAATTTATGGTTTTTCTGTCAATTACCAAATTCTGCAATTGCAGCACTTCAAATTTTTGCAGCTGTTAATATATTACTGGATTTTTATAAATGACTTGAAAAAAAAGTTTGGTTGACATTTTAATATGTTTATGCATTGAGATTTCAGTTTTACAGAGGAAGAACAATAAAAGCATTAGTTTATTTGATTGTTTGTTTGGGGTTTAACGCAACTTTCAACAATATTTTAGTCATATCGTGGCGGTCAGCTTAACTGGCGGAGGAAGCCGGAGTACCCAGGGAGAGAACCACCGACCTTTAGCAGGTAACTGATAAACCTTATCATGTGCGATGCTAGTTTATCTCAACCCGTTTTTGTGTGTAACAAGGTCAGGCGGGACTCACGCCCTATAGGTGATAGACTACAGTGATCTGTACAGGTAAGTTTAGACCAACTACCTAGACCACTAGCCCACCCAGGACCCCATAATTTATTTGAACATTGGATCATTGAGTAATTATATAGATTTATCATGTAACTGTTTTTTCTTTGCTGGAAAATGGAAAACTTGGTGTGAAGCACTGCAGCAAAAATGATAAGATTTATTGAACTGAATAACAAATTGATATAATGATAATTTTAGATTTACCTCTCCTAAATACATGTAACAACAAAAATATTAAAATTTAGGTCCATTGAATAACAATATAAAAATAAGAGATGTGGCATGATTGTCAGTGAGACAGCCATCCACCAAATAACAGTCAAATTTAAACTTCTACAGGTACCATTAAAGCCTTCAATAATGACATACCATAACAGAAGCTGTAAAAGAATCCAAAAAAAACAAAATACAAAACTATTCATAATACTCAACAACTGAATGAATTGATTTTATCAACTAGACTCTTCATAAACAAGACATTAATATGTGATCCAACAAATTTAATCGTTGTATTACAAAGTTTTGTGATATTTGGATTCCACGTTGAGGCTATAAACTCATCGTAACATATTTGATAGTATTGATAAAGTTCATGTAAAGCAGAACTTAATTAGGTTTTGATGGACTTATTTTGTTAAATAATCAGGCTTTATTGAATCAGTTTTTACTAATAAAAGATCATATAGCATTTTGTATTGTGTTGCTCTGTTCTGCATAGCACAGATGTCTAAGAGTGAATTGTGGAGGATTCTGGGATTGATTGATTTAAAATTTCACAGACAGGAGAATATTAATCTATTGAACTTTGGTAATGATCTTTGTGAAAACCATATTGTTGTTTAGAAGATGGCTAGTGCAGAATCATTTGTTTGCACAATGACACCTGAAGAAAACATATTGATTAAAACATAAGCAGGATTAGGATTTTTTTAGGTGACCTTGGAAAATGCAGTGCGAGGGAAAATTCATTGATGAAATTTTTCGAATCATTGAATTAATTATTACAGAATTGTATAATATTCAAAGGTCACGTTGCTGAGGTCAACATGCAATACAATCAGAAAACATACATAGAAAGTCACCAGTATTGATTAAGACAGTTGAATATGGTTAAATTAATCAGGCGACACGGAAATAAAGTGTAGTGCTCTTGAAAATATGAAAATGTAGCGAAAGTCTTACATTTTTGTGGATGTCTTGGAAACCATATAGCCTTGGAAAATTCATTTCCTATTCCTTAGATTAAATTTCAGTTTAATGACCATTATTTGTTAATCATTATCCCTAACATTAAAGGAAATTTCAGGCTATTAATTGAAATCTTTGCAGGCAAAGCACAAAACTTTGTTGAGTTGTTTACAACATTAATGGATTAGAAGCACGAAAGTTTTATGTATTCCAAAAGTCTTAGGTAAAATGTAATGTGAATGCTTATGACTTTTCAGTTTAGGTCTAAAATTGTTTACAATAATTTTGCATGAAGATCCTTGTTTTGACGACTCTGGATAATACATCATGTACCTCATTTTGAAACCTATCTTGACTTGCATGATAGTTAGGACTCGTGATCAAAAATATGCGATAAATGTGATTAAAGGATTGTTCACACTTGTTAAGGATTTTTAAGTAGTTTCTTGTTCATTATACCCATTTTGCTGTTTATTCTCACTTAGACAAGTCAGTTTTTGTCAAAGATTTCTCAGCTTGTGTATGTTGATTTGATATTTGGTCTGGATGAGTTGTACCTTGTCTCCTCTTTTTAGGTCCATCATATGTCTACTACCTGTATGGCAGAGTCAGGGCATCCTTTTCCAATGGACAATTTTCTCCTTAAAATCTGCATTTTAAGTATGGACTACTTGTAAATAGAAATGTGTTGTTTTGTTGAAATTCAGCTTACAAGACTTATTTGTGCCAGTTTCTGTATTTGGCCAATTCCAAGACACAAGAGCAGGTGGTGTGGAATGAAAAACTATGTCTAATTTAATATTGTTTAAAGATTGATCTTAATTCTTTACTGTGATATGACATTAACAATTAAGTCCTGCTTTCTCCTAGAGATATTGATTCGGACATTCCTTGACACTCGGCAGTATATCTATAAGAATGTTACACGACTATTGCATTTCTCCAGCGATCTCCAATGTTCGAGTCAATTGACGCATTTGAAGATTTATTGAGTATGACATTATCGGAAATATTAGATTCCCTATTGAGTGTGTGACAGAAAAAAATTGTTAGTTTGAGATTTATTAAGAAAGTCAAATGTTGGGTTTGAAATAAAGAAATTGTGATAGGAAAATTGATGGTTAAGAATCGTGTAAAAAAGTTAGAAAAAAGCCATCATATTGATTGTTTTTTTTTTTCAGGACAAATAAACAGTTATTCATCATTTTCAGAAAAAGGGGGACAGATGATTAAAAAATTTTTTTTGGTTGGGGTGAACTGGATTTCATTGAAATATCCTGTATTCAACTGATTTTATAAAAAATGCCGATCAATCCAAATATCTAAAAAAAATTATTTTTTTTGACAAGTCGTAGGTGTAGTACATGTACTGTGTTCTTTTTAATTTTTATCCTAATTAACTTTATCAAAAATAATTCTTGAATTAAAAAAAAAATTGTTCTTTGCCTTGAAATGAAATGATTGACCAATTTCTTCATTTAAAAAATTGCTTCAGTTTAATTGTTATGAATGACAGTTTACAAAAGATGTAATTGAATTAATAATTGTCATTGATTGAGCAACAAATCTCTGTGCTATAACAGTTAGAACTGGATCAGGAAGGCAAGACATCCTGTTATTAATAATACAATGGGAATACACTGCAAAAGGTTTTCACTTCATGAGGAGTTAGTATATCAATTCTCAAGTCACGGAAATTCACAGCTATAATTTTTGTCCATTTATCGTTGGCCAAGGGTCCTTGATATTGTTTTGTCAATCTTCATTTGTCAATTTCGATGTTGATTTCTATCCAGATTTATACATAATTAATCAATGTTGTTCATTGATTTAGGCTCATAACCACACGTTCGGCTTCAATTAATGGTTGATATTTCACAAGTCTGGTTTGATGTACGTGTTCGTAGGTTCACCCTCAGGTTGTTGAGTTTTCAATACATGTTCGTTTTTTTGTAATGATGGGTATATTGTAATATGGGAAAGTCTGTTATATTGAGAGATATTGAAATCAATATTATGATTAATTAGTCTCCGAGTGTATATGGTAGAAATTCACTATGCTTGATTCAGGGAAATACAACTAATGGAAATTATACAGGTAGGATATCTTACTAATTACCATTTACTTAAAATTATGGGAGAATTTTGAAGTCATTTGAACATTGTTTTCATGGTGAATTCCAAGGATTATCTTGGGTTGGGGTGGTGGTCGGTAAAAAGTGGGAAAAAATAGTTTTTAGAGATCTTGGGTTGGGGTGGTGGTCGGTAAAAAGTTGGAAAAAATAGTTTTTAGAGAGTTGAAGTAGAGGAAATGAGACTGCATAGTTAAACATAATCTGTATTATCTTTATAATATTATCTAGTGGGTATTGTCTGCTCTGTGCCTTAAAATGTCCAACTCCTGCCTCTCAAACCCGAAGTTTCATTGAAATTTTTACTTCTTTAGGTAACAAAAAACTTAATATGAGTCAAATCCTAAAAAAAATGATGTATTTTTGAATCCAGGAAACATCCAAATCTATAATCAAACAATCTAAAAATGACAAGAATGTGTATAGACCTGCATGTTCATCTTGGATGCCAACCATACTATGTTATTCGTCATATTAAGCCTGCTATAAGAGCCGCTATAAGTGCCCTTTCACCAAAATCCTTAGCACCCCCCTCACAATGCTTAAAAAAAAAAACGATTAGATATCAATGACATTTAATATAGGGGAGTTATACTAGAATTATTCTTTTCTGCAATTCTAAATTATGGAAGCAATAAATTTCCAAAAGAACCTGATTAAATTCAGAATTTTTTAGATTCTAAACAGCATCCCCATATTGGAATTTTTTGGGTACCCCAGGGACTTAATACGCATAATACAAGAAAAAAAAATATATACTAAAAGTCCGTATTGTGTAGAAGTTGATGCAGTGATAGATATCGATTCTTCTTCTGTAAATAAATATTGATGACACAAACTTTTTTCCCCTCCAAATATTGACGTTTTTATGTAATCATCCGATTTCAAAACACAAGTTAATTAATTAAAACAGGAGAATCCCTGGAGAGCTTGCATACTTCTTACATTCTCCTAGTTTAAATCAAGGTTAGAAAAATTGATCCTATTAATTTATCGCTTTAGAAATGATGGGCGATCGTACTTACAATAGGTAATATGATTCATTACAGATACATTGTAGGAAAAATCGTGGACAGAATCGTTCAAGAGCATTTGGGTCGTCTTTTATAATGGTAATTTCCAGATTAAATACAAATTTTCATTGCAGACTGTAAGACTTCATTAAGTCTCTTTGACACTAGCAAGTGTATTAAAATATTTTATTTGGGAGAATATTTTATCCTTGACAAGTAACCCTCGATGATACTTTGATTGAAATTATCGATTTTTAATGGTAGTTTAACCATTGACAATATTATATATATATAAAGAGGATTAAATAGAGAAATTAATTGAAAAAAGTGCATTGGCACAGTAAAAAATGATGACCGATATGTTTACACTGAAATATTATAAGCGGGGGCTGACTGGTTAATTTCTTTCGTCATTATCAAGGATTTCAAGTTTTACATAATTGTTTTTAATCAAATTAATTTGCCAGATTAAGATCCGTGAATCGTTCTCAGCCAAATTAATAATTTGTTCCCTGTGATTAAAGCCATTTTTGTTTTTGTGAACAATTTTAACCCAGTTGTACCAATATGGATATGAAAGTAAGATCTCCACTTGTATCTATGCAGAGAACCAAGCGATAAGTTAAACATCATTTTTTTTTACCCTTTTCTATGTTTTTTTCATGAAACATTTTGTCTTGTAATTCTTGAACTGTGATTGACAAAATTAATTTCTCATGGGCTGTGATTTAATAGCAAAATTAATTTTTGTGAACTGTGATGAGACACCTTCATTAACCCTCTATTGTAAGGTAAACTTTAATCTACCTCAAAAATTTATTAACACAGAGATATCTTTTCCTGTCCCAAGTTTGCTTACTTTCTTTTAAATATGTGGCCTTTTGGGGGTAAATGGGGGATGGGTATTGGGTAGGGGATGATGGATGGGGGATCTGAAAGAGCCATGATCTAAGAAAAATGAATTTTGGTCAAGAACAGGAAGACAGGTTCTCCAAGCAAAGAGTTTTAAATAGACAGGTTGCTATGCAACAAACCAAAATTTTTTAATACATCTTGGGTAACCTGGATTCACTTATGTTTGTGGATTTTATTTTTAGTTGTGTTGTTTCAAGGTTACTGAAATATGTTGCATTTGACCTTTTTGTTAAATACTTAAATTTGATGTAAGATGTAAGATTTTGCAATTGCAAAAAATAATGAATTTAAGTGTCATGGGTCTTGTATAAAACCATTTTGAATGATCACGCGACAATTTTTATTACCAGAAGATGGGTTTTTTTAAAAGATAAATGATCTTTTCCTGTTTGGCTAAAAGTACATTTGAACGAAAAACATTTAATACAACAGGATATACATTGCTCTTTGGTCGCCAAGACTGATGTGGAAATAAAAAATAATAGATGATATACTTGGTATAAAGACAGTTTAATTGTTGGATAGAGGACTGTGATGGATCTTGATTGAAAGTGTCGTTTCGATTCCATCTCCAAAATCATGACTACGATTTTTTCTCTTATTTGGTTGTAAGTCAGACCCAATAATTACCATCAATCGACCTGATTTATTACGTAATCGTCTTTGATCGTTAAGATATTTATTTGCAAATTCGGCTGTAAATTATTTGTTTGTTAAACAGTTGTGTTATGAAACCAGCTATATAAGTCAGTTTACGGTAATTGCAGGTGTTCTGTCTATCATTTATCTATCCACACAACTATAATTGGTGAGATGTAATGGTGTATTTATGGTATATTTAAAGACATAAGTTCATAAGGAATGTAGGTCCTACAGTCTTGGTTAACCTGGCTTAAGAGGTCTTGGTGTAAGAGTACCTTGAGTATCCTGGGGCTCTCTGGGCTTTGGCTGGTAGTACATATTTGGGACCGTATTAGGGGGCTCTCTGAGCTTCAGCTGGTAGTACATATTTGGGAACAAAAAAAAATTTTTCTTGCATCAAAATCATAGAAACTTAATAGATAATCAAAATAATGAAGCTGAGTGGCTCAGATATAAGATGATATCAGAAATAAGGCAAAGCTGAGAGTCTGGGGTTTCTGAAAAGCCTTCAGAAGCTCTGCATGGGTATTTGGTGTTAAATTCTGTATCAGGAAATATCCTGACACTTGACTTTAATCACAACATTGAGTTGTATAGTGCATGATGGTTTTTAAGGGGACTTTGTACAAACTCTCCTGGCTAAGGGTGTGATACTGACTTATGCACACGATTTTCTTTGTATAAGACAAAAATTCAGTTTCCAGTCTTTGTTTTAATACAAAGCCTTTCTTCAGCTAATAAGAAGAAATAAGTTTATTTCTGTTTAAGTTCATTTGACTATAATTGTCTTTGTTCTTATTATCCACTGACCAAACATAAAACCAATCGTTGATTGTAATTTCTGGATACATAACCAGTTCTCTATGTTTAACTCTCCGACAGAGAATTGTAACTGTAATATATATACGCTTGAATTGCTCCCATATGGTTGTAATATTGATGTAATAATAGCTCAATTCAGATCTTAGAAATGAAGTTAACCTCTGAGTATATAAGGTTTAATCATAGACTTGAGGGTTACGATTAGATAGCTGATGGCCTAATGTGTAAATAAGATCCGGGCTTTGTGGGCGATTCAATTAAGTAATGAGTGCTTTGTAGTTGAGAACTGTATTTAGTTGACAAGATCAAAGATAAGTGATGTAATCTAAATGTTTAGGAAAAGGCTGTAAAAAACATGGAAGAGGGGGATGTGGTATGATTGTCCATGAGACAGCCATCCATAAAACACAAAAATACAAGCATCTTCAGATTATCTGAAGGCTTTGAGCATTAAGAGACAAATATTCACATTACAAGGCGTGCTGTAAAAGGTCTGAAGGCTTTGGGCATTAACAGACAAATATTCACATTACAAGGCATGCTGTAAAAGGTCTGAAGGCTTTGAGCATTAACAGACAAATATTCACATTACAAGGCGTGCTGTAAAAGGTCCCGAACAATGAATTTTGATGATATTTAAATGTGACAATAATAGGCTATGTCTGTATTATGAACTTGAATGAGAATCATATTCTTCTTTATTTATTATACCCTGCAAACAAAGTTTGTCTCTCATATGAGGTTTTGACTTATATTACGAGGCTGATATTTGTGGCAATGGAATTTATGTTGAATTTCGAGGCTGATATTTGTGGCAATGGAATTTATGTTGAATTCCGAGGCTGATATTTGTGGCAATGGAATTTATGTTGAATTCCGAGGCTGATATTTGTGGCAATGGAATCATTCTGTGTTATAACCAAGTAATAGCAGTACTACAGAAATATGAACCCATCAGGGTAAATAGAAAAGAAAACTAAAAATATTCTACATGATCTGATGTTAGAGGCTTCAGAAATTTTTGGAAATCTAAACATGAATAGGCCTAACCGATTTTATATAGATTTGCTGGTGTTTAATTGGGCTGAATTTTGACATAAACTGGTTTGAAAACATTATTATAATTTATGTTACAGTTAAAAAAATTGAAGATTTGTCATTAATTTGAAGACTTTAATTACCGTTGAATTGATTTGTATTTGCAGGTCCGAACATTATTTGTGAGTGGTCTGCCCATGGATGCAAAGCCTCGAGAATTATATCTTCTGTTCAGAGCTTACAAGGTTTGTAAAATAGAATTACCAGAAATCTCAAACAATAGTTTGGATGTCATTTATTTAAAACTATTCAAATGGAACAAAACCTTGTCACATTGTCAGGTCTCTAAGACTACCACCAGTATTTGGCTTGGGACAGGCACATAAAAGATATTTTAGTCTCACACTGAACATACCTTTACAACAGGTTGTAAGTGTTATCAGTGGTCTTAACTTAAAAACAAGATACAGGATTTAAAAGAAATCACAAGCCTTACTACCTTTTATAAAACGTTTGCCAAGTCCCTAGCATCAGATTTCACTGGAACAAAATCTGGTCACATCCTTAGTTCTCTGGCACAGGATATTACAAGTGTTGGAACGGAAAATTCAAATTACATATAAATACACAACATACTGAACAATGTTTTATCAAAAATAACCCTCTATAAACTGATTTAGATCTCATGCTGGCGGAAAAGTTTTTATTAAGAGGTGGAAGCTGGTGAATTTTTCCATTGTATTGCTGTAATTTTTCTGGCTATTTCATTTTTAGACATAAAAAAATATACCGGTTCATGTGCATTCTTACCAATCAAATTTCATGTAATTCAAAAACTGACTGAAAACACTGCTGTTTCATCAAAGATCATCCAGCTTAAGGTAGTAGATCTAGGTTAAGGGAGATAACTCTTGAAATCAGGAGTATGTTTTTGATATTCTGTTACATGAAG
>JAULBM010001996.1:0-21963 GCA_032357055.1 Geukensia granosissima | reverse complement strand
TTGCGCAAAAAATATTCTACCGGTGGATAGATCATTATTGTATTTACAAAGGAAGTACGTGCAGTCATAATAGAATTTCGTTTTAATTGTTAGTTTGTTGTAAATTTTTCTTGTCTCTTTGGACTTATAAACCTTTTTATATCATGAATTTACCAATTGTTTAGTAAATAATTTATCTCTTGAGAAGTTTTTATTTTTTAAATGTGAGAAATACTTACATATTAAAACATTTTTCCTGTTTATTTGAACTTCGGATGGATTCAGTGATATCCCTCTATTATTTATTGAATAAATATCAATGTCTATGATATCCGTTCCGTTTCCGACGGGGATTCTCAAAGTAGAACTATCCGCCAGGAAGTAAAATGTACTATTATCTCCCAAAGAAGAAACTTTAACCTGATATCCAGTTATATTTCCTCTAGAAAAATCTATATCCATTTTCTGTAAAAAGGAAGTACATCATCTTACACCTGCAATGCCAAAGTTGCAGCAAACGTCTGCTGGGTTCACTTTTACCACATCTTTTTGATAATTGACATTTATTTAAAATGTTGTTGCTAGATGCTTTTACAAAAATAACAAGTCTGAAATTCTTCTATCAAATTCATCAAATTTTTAAGTAGCAGTCTTTATAAAATTCATGCAATATCAAAGATGAAGTGATACATGGTGTTGAAAAACCCACCAATCTGTAGTTGATTTTTCAGATTAAATACCTCATATGATAACACAATTACTGCCGTTTTGCATTCAAGGCGTATACTTGTAAGAAAATCATACATTTATATATTTATATTTATAAGAAATTAAGTTAATCAAGATCGATAACTCTTGCAAATGGTCGTTTTCATGTACAATCTATGTAATTTTAATCTCAAAAGAACAAGGTTCAAATGACAAACAAAGGGTGGTTATGTATAGAAGAACAGTCCCCGATAAAAGAAGCTTAAGCTTGGTGGGTTTTTGATATGAATGAATCACCTCCTGCATGATTTTTATATGGACTGATACTTAACTGTTTAAGGTGGCTATGTGTTTTGATTCTAGTTTCTAAATCCCCCTCCGCAATATGCATGTAATATGGCATTCAGCCAAAATCAAACAAAAAAATTAGTGAGGGTCAGTTTTATTGACATGAACCCAAAGTATCCAGAAAGAGCAAAATCACATGCATTGCGAGTCGGTTGCATCCTAGAAATCAATTCTATGATTCTGCATGATACCTACCATAAAATATAAATAAACTACATCGTTCTTAATCACGAATGAACTGTTGCCTACTATTGGTCCAGAAAGAGGCACTGAAACAAGAACCGTGGTAATTTAATATCAGAAAGATGCAACTTAAAGAAACCGAGCAAAGAAGTATTTGTGTTCATGATGGTCTTGTGCATTCCGAAAACGTCGTTGATTTTGTATTTAATCTAATTCAAAGCGAGAATCTTACGGATTCCGCCATGTTGATCAAAGTTTTTGGCATCTTCAAAGTGTGATACAATCATCATCAATTTTACCACAATTTTTACTATAAACAGCTCTATTCGCACGCTTATAAATTCTTCAGGTGAATGAAGAGTGTAAATATATTTAAATATGGTATGCAATGGCAACAATGATGCTGTTGCAATTGGTGAAATCTTTCCAAAAAATTATATAGTCCTAAAATAGAACAACCTTTAAAAGTCTTCTAAGCAATATGAAAAATAGGCGTAAATAGTAAAAATTTTATTTTGTTGTGTTTATAATCCGGGTATAATGAAACCATAACAAAACGCACTGCCTGAATCAGTATATGCCTCAGCAGAAATAACCGGTGCGCTCCACCTAGTGGCGTTCATTAGTTTACATTGTACTTCTACGGAATATTTTGTAAATGGGTGAAGATCCTCAACACGGAGTGTAACCTTACTTTGGTTAGTTGTAACATTTATCAGTATCTGAAATGATATAAAAATTTAACACTTTAGACTAAAAAAATGGAAATTTTAGACTTCTCATAATATTTTTCATAAAAAAAATTATTGACATAACTTTTTCGTGGAGTGCAAGTTTACCCCTGTTAAAGACCTTGATTTAGAACTGGTTTAGGTTTTTCGTTAAAATGTGATGCTGTCCATACACTTATTAAAGGAAAATTTTCGTATCTTAAAAATTGGTCATCCAAAAATCTAATTGTGCATATATCGTTCTCAAATATACATAAACTGATGCATAATGATATGTTTTAAAGCAATAAAATTCCTTCTTGGTAATATCTATGTTTTATTTGGCAATATAGATTATCGACTGAGAGGGGTCGTTAATATGAAGAAATTGTATGTTTTCTTGTAAGATGTAAGTAGATTTTAAGTAAAGATTAATTCAAACTGCAGGATTGATCCTTCAGACTCTGAATATTAGTAAAATTACCAGTTAAGATAGTTGAAAATGACATCGAAAATAAAACAAAGACCATTTGACAGCACACTCTTAGAACCACAGAGCACATACAAATAAAAACATACAATGTCTCGTCGTCCGCCATATATATAATATCAAACACCAGTCGCAAGGTTTCAGAACTTGTGCTCAATCGTTAGGGTAATGCTTATAAAACGCTTCAACATTAATAAAGAATTGCCCTGATGAATGTGTCACAAATATCATCAGGAGAAAAATTAACTACATTATTTAAACCAACCAATCAGAATCCAGTGGAAAAACTAACTTCATTTATTTAAAACAACCAATCAAAATCAAAGAACCGCCCTTGTATATTGGCGGAAACATTCCATTCTACGTTATGTTAGAATTTCAAACGCTACCAGCTTTCCAACCACCTCGAAGGTACTTAATTTTTCCATCAAAAGTGTCTAAGTCCTTAAACACAAACATGTTGTGTATTTCTTTTTTCACGATGATGTTGTTTATTTAAACAATGTGTTTGATAACATCCAAATTATGTAACGCAGTTGATGCATCATGTCTAAAAATAATTTGGTAACCAAAATATAAATTAAATTCCTTTGAATGGAAAATCTTTAAAAAAACTTTTGTTTGCATTTTTGTTCGTAATTTCTCTCGTTAATCTGAAGTACTATGTACAAAAGTACTCAAAAATCAATATATAACTTAAAATTGTTAAAAACAAATTTACCATGATGTTTACATTGAATTAAATCTATAACGTCACAGAGTTTTGCTTTGCTAGATGCACCTGCCTTCGATCATATTATAAGTGGTTAAACAAGACGCTCACATATTTTTGTCTAAACACTTCAAGTTTTGTTTAAATGTTTGAAGTTTGAATATTTATATAAATCATTCAGCTTTTTTGGTTCTTTCATATTTTAAAAGAATAAAAATAAAACTTTACCGCTAAAGTCTTTGTCATTTGCCGGTAATAATCATTTGGTTTTTCGAGGTAATGAAACTTTCATATGAAAAAATGCTGATCTAAACAGATTGTTTTTAGGATCTTATTCTAATATATATGGTTAATTTATATTACCATTGTCTTTTCTTTGTCACTGATAGTAAATAAAGCACAATTAATGCTTGTTTCATTTTGAAACAATCTTGGAACAGGTGGCAGTATCCAGAAAACAAGCAGAGTGTCCACGGTAGTTTCAATAATGCTGAGATTAGAAACTGGTTCCAGCAGTACTAAAAAAGTGATTGCATATTAACGCATTTTTACCTTGACAATATAAAAAATCTGATCGAGTTTCAAAATATATAACTAATATGCTTTATTCTGTAGTTTTATTGACAACAACGGTGATATTTTTCTCTAGTCTAAATAGTTTTCATGAAAGCAGTACCGACCTATTGATAGAAATACTACTTGTTTAATTAATGTCCATTTCAGTTCCCAAAGGAATGGATTTTGCCGTCTAGCAACTTTATTTGTCAACCAGATTAGTTCATATTTGATCACAGCAAATAATGACAATACGTCCCTTATTCTACTTTAGCTACTTGATTTTGAAAAAAAAGATGTCATAATTTTACTAATTTAAGCTCAACGGTAATGGTTTCTTCCGTTATTCATGTTTAATCGAAAGTAAGGTCGATCAAGCATAAAATCCATTAGCCTTCAGTCGTAACTTGACTATTCTCATGATTAATTGAAGGCTGCTTAACGTCCAGCGGCAAATATCCCATTCATATTAAGTACGACAGCCTATCAACACATGTATGATTAACTCTGCTTTGTACTAGACCAACACGCTGAGCCGGATTTTTAACGTGGTAGCTCTCGAAAGGCATGTCTCTTTACCATGACACATTATTCACTCTCTGCCCCGACAAGAATTTGCTGTTACTCCTAAATGCTGCTTACTTAGCGGAGAAGCAGCAAATAGCAATTTAAATGTCTTTATTTTGAACCGGCTTGGGATCGAACTCACGATCTCCTGCACTGCATGCTAACCATTACATCACCGAGGCGGTCGACTATCCTCATGAATAATCTTTCAAATATCAGTTTAATCATACTGAATGGCTTACTTTTTATCAAAATCAAAAATGTTAATGTCGATGCAGGTTAATTTCATTGAAATATTTTTCCAAGTTTACCTGAAATAAGGGAGTTCTTAGGACAGCTGCATTCGAGAATACAGCATGTATTCAGCGCACCCTTTTACATGTAATAAACTGACTTTCCCAAAGATGGGTGACTCCACAACTTAATTTCTTATCGACGTATGTTTCAAATCACATTTTTATAGTGAGAGGCGAAAAAAAGACGAGAGGGACGTATTATAATCGAACTTTTTTATGTTATTTTTTTGCAAATGAAAATGCCAGCCTCAGTTTTCCATTAATTAAAGGAATTGAAATTAAAAAGACTTTACTGATATGAGAAACCTTTACCATATACCTATAAAATGAAAACGTTTAAAATTGATAATCTATAAAATATAAAAATAGAAAATGTGGCATGATTGTCTATAAACAGCCATCCGCCAAATAACAGTCGAAATTGAACTTTCACAGGTATACAATGATAATCCCGTGTCCATACCATAACGGAAGCTTTCAAAATCCCCCAAAATACAAAAAGTGAAAATATTCATAAAACGCGACAATCGACCTAATCCAAATAAAAATCGAATAGAAATATAATAAAAATATGATTTATTGAAGATAAAGTTATTGCATGTGATGTAATATGTATAGTGATATCAACAAGTTGCGATCCTCTTTGAGAAGTGCTAATTATTTTGTTTGGTGCCTGAGTTATTGTCGGATTGCACTGGATGCCGTTGTTATGTTACAGAACTAAATTTGATAACATGAAAAACAACATAAGTTCTAACATTTGCGAGTGTGTACAGCTTATCATCAGATTGCGGTGATTACGAAAATTTCCGGCGAATGAGACAATGTTAATTTTTATTTAAAAAGTTAAAAATGTCATGGATAAAAATAACCAACCATAAACGACTAACTTAATTGTAACAGATCATAATTATTGAATCTCGGCTTTCCTACATATTGGTAATTGTAATGCTGGCGATGAGAGGTTATTCCTTGAAATGAGCATATAACATCAAAATTCAGCATATTTATTTCACATGGGTAAATCTGTTATCAAAAGATAGTATATCCAGACTGTTTAGTGATATATACGCTAAATATTTAGACATTAAAACTTAATGTTTTTGCTTTAACAAGCAACGATGTTCAAGAGAAAATGTTTTGTTTAGAGATGAGGCAAATAGATGAATACCAGGTACTGTCACTTTTGTCGAGACAAATATTGTTTTGTTGACATGTATTCACTATGGATGTGTATTAGAAAAAGAGGTTTTTGACCAACCAGTTATACTAACGTCATGACTGAAAGATTGTTGAAAGTAACGGTAGGCCATATACATGAAAACAACCGCCTTAGACCTTGTTGAAATTTGAACATTAGAAATAACAGCGAGATGAAAAAAGAAATATTTTGCCATACACACTCAAACTTACCATTATTTTCCTCAATTATTACATTACTGCTAAAGTTGATGCTGCCCCATTTATTTTCTCCTTGGAATTCTAAGGTCAACTTCTCATTAATTTCAGTGTTGTCTTTAAGTTTTATCTCACACTGTCGACAAAGTGACATATTTGGAATAACAGACTTGACGAAACACACAGACGACGGACAGTTTTGACATCCATTGGCCGAATTGTGGGTACAGTCTCCTTGCACAGATCTTTATTGAAGTAGATAAAAAGTTTTTATTTTTATTATTAAAGGTTCTGTCCAAGCAACGGAACTGACTCATAAATTGGTTACCAATGTCATAAAAGTGTTTAGATGTAATCATGGTGTCTCGTCTGTTTTAAAGATATTTTTAAGGAAGAGTTTTGTCTCTCGTGCTAATTGGATGTCGTAAAACGGAGTCTTAAAGTTACGACGTATTATAGATGTACATTACACATGTTTTTCCAATAGTAAAATGTCCAAAGGATATTGATTGATTGTTGCTTAATGTCCAGTTTGCAATATTGCTGTCAGGTTTAGGACGGGAACAAGTTAACAAACAATAAATCAATATGAAAACTGTGAACTGGGTAACATAATGATGGGATTTTTTGCAGTTTACTTCCATTGAAAAAATACTTGGATAGGGTCGGAAAGTTTAGCGTTACTTTTTGCCGCCTACTGACGACGGAAAACAAGTTGTTAGAACTTGTTCTTAGCAATTTCAAGGAACCTTGATCTTGCTTAGAATGTGAAATATTTTAATTACGGCCGTCTTTACACAAAACGGGTTGTGAATTAATGCACCCCACAACCAGGGCGATCCTTATGAACGATCAGCCCTGAAGACGGAGATATATAGTGCTCAGTTATACCTGGGCACGCAAAATGAGAAGGGGAAGTCGGGTTTTTTTTACACCTGCTCTTTTTACAAACGCCCCATTAGCAGGGGCACTACCTACTGGCGAATAAAACGAACAAACTCTTTTTATACACCGGAAACTCTCGGGACCGAAAAGAAACCGTGTTATCAATGTTGATACGCTTGCGATTTCAAGCATAAGTTAAGCAACTTAAAAAAACCTTCAAATTGGTGATTGAAAAATTCAGAGAAAGCAATTATTCGTCATCGTTAGAAACAATCTTTGCGAATTTGCAACACTAACATTAATTCATTTGAGAAAAAAATAGATATATCTGTAACATTGTTGATTTAAATGTTGTGGGAAAACTTACAAAAAGACTTCAAGTTATTTTGCTTTTATCATAAGTTGTATGCCCAAAGTTTTCTTATATGAAGACCGTGAGACAATCGACCTCTACCATAAATGAAAAGTAAAATGTACCCATTTACTGCTCGATTATCTAAGTAACTATATATTTAGTTGCAAGTCCAAAGTTTCTTAGATGAAGACAGTTGGACAATGTTTGTGAGACAGGGGTGCGTAGTCTCAGAGACACCTGACCTGTAGTGGCGAAAAATAATGGTTTGTTATCGTTTGGATGAATTTTAAGATTTCTTCTTCGCGTTGAAAATATCCCTTAGTCTCCAAAAATATAAATGAATCTCTAGTTTTGCTTAAATATAGTTTACAGATACCAAAGGACCATAGGGAATTTGAAGGTCAAAAGAAAGACAATACCAAGAACCAAAAGACAAACGACAGCACACAAAACATAAAAATTGGGGAACAATACCCCTATAAAGCGGCAGGCCAGTTCAGGCGCTCCTGGGAGGTTAAGCAGGTTCTACTTCAATAATGAAACCCGTCGTGTTATTCGTGTAAAACCCGATGGGAAGTCGACATTATATTATTGAAGAAGGATATATGTAAAAAGTAGTTTGTTTACTTTGATGTATACAGTATTCGCCATTGAGTGCAGTCGTCGTCACTTCTCCATTTACAGAATAATCTGTTGTCACCATTAATTTGACATTCTAATTGGAAATCTTTACCAGGTTTATCTGAAATCGTAATACTATTTTACATATTTGATTTGACAGAATGTGACATTTTGTTGTCTTCTTAATTAAAAAAAACTAAGAATAAAAACATAAAAAATCTAGCATTGGTGAAAACGACTGAAACATTAACGAGTTGCAGATTAAGAAAACACTGCATAGGAGTACTGTGTAGAATAAAATGTGAATTTTCCATTCCATATCAATTTTGTTAAATAATTACAATTGCTTAAAAAGAAGCTAAGTGTACTTTAATATTATATAAATGTTGAATATCACATGAAAACCAAAAGATTCTGAACTTTCAACAGCTTTTTGTTGAGGCGTGTTGCGGTCTCCTCGACATTTACTTTATATTTTTCATTTTAATAGTACATGTAGGCACTGTTGCCTGATGTTTTAGAGTACATGTAGACACGGTTGCCTGATGTCTTAGAGTACATAAAGACACGGTTGCCTGATGTTTTAGAGTACATGTAGGCACGGTTTCCTGATGTTTTAGAGTACATGTAAACACAGTTGCCTGATGTTTTAGAGTATATGGTAACACAGTTGCCTGATGTTTTAGAGTACATGGTAAAACAGTTGCCTGATGTTTCATAGTACATGTAGACACAGTTGTGATATGTTTAATAGTACATGTAGACACAGTTGTGATATGTTTAATAGTACATGTAGACACAGTTGTGAGATGTTTTATAGTACATGTAGACACAGTTGTGAGATGTTTCATAGTACATGTAGACACAGTTGCCTTATGTTTTATAGCAAAATAATAGCAAAAATGGGGGAAAATATAAATATACTAGAAAAGAGAATCTGTGAGATGCGTATTTTGCGCCGAAATGTAAACAAATGCTGAACTCTACTCTACACATGTTTTAAGTAATCTATAGCATGTCGTTCATCCATGATGGGTACTCTGTTGTGCACTTTTCTTCTAATTTGGTTGAATGCGCTCCATGGCGGTACTGACCCATTTTTCGCTATTTTTTGCTATAAAAAATCAAGCAATTGTGATGTAGACTTAAAAAATTTAAATATATTTAGGAATAGTTTGTCTAGAGAATTAAAGATGTCACAGCGCTTCATTTCGTTTGTTTTAAACATTTTTGGTATTTTTTGAAATATTGTTGTTTTGACAAGTTGCAAGACAAATACCAACATTCTTTCAGTTGCAAAAACTATATTTACCTCCAACATACACATTAACACTCCCGATTGCCTTTCTGCAATCCCCTGGACAGCAACAGTATCCCCCGTTATCACGGTCATGAACTCTTTCTATCTCAGTAATTACGGATCGTGTTGTCCTTTTCGTGGTTGCATTGAATTGTTTATGATTTGAGATATGGAAAATATCAAAGTCTTGTGGTAGTTCAGTTCCGGAAATATCACATGTGATTTTCAGTGGTGATCCTGGTGTCAAAAACTGGTGATTGACTTTGACTTGATTCGTATTATTACCTTAAAAGGACGATATGACAAATAATTTCTTTTTTGATTTTGTATTGCACTAGTGGTACAAGATGGGTTTTAAAAATAACCAAAGCCCTGACCTCAAACAAACTGTCATGAATACAAATCCGTTCCTATACCGGTTGTGACTAACATCGATTATGAGTATATACCGGCTTTGACTACTAAGCAACACGGCGGGTGCCACTAATGGAGCAGGAGATGCTTACCCTTCCGGAACACCTGAACTCACCCTGGTTTTTGTAGGAAACGTGTTACTATAGCTTTATTTTTCAGTGTAGTGTCATGTGTTCTATGCTTGTCTTTCGTTTTATTTTGTAGGCCATGGTCTTGTCAGTCTTCCGACGTAACGATTTCTGTCTGCCCCTTTGGTATCTTCGAATTGATTTTACATAGATTTTGTAAATACCGAAATTCTTGGTGTCACCAAGGTAGTGTAAAAATAATCTTAAACGATTTCAAAATCTAAAACATAAATGTTCGTTCACAGTATGACGGGTACATTACTGTTTTAACAAAAATTTTGTCCTAATTACAATTTGATTCCAAATTGAAGCACACATAAGACTTTATAAATTAAAAATTTGTCAATAAAGTATTACTGAAATTAAAATTGAATCAGCCGTCCACATATATATTCAAATATGTGTGGACAACTGATTTGAATTCTTCCTTCAGTCGTGCACAAAAGTTACATCAAAACGTTTGACGTTTTCACGTCTTCATTATTAAAACGTTCTGGCTGAAACCCAAATAGGGTTTTAAAAAATTTCCGTATCAACTGAACGTACTTGAAGCAAGTTAGAGTGTTTTGGATGAACGCTATGCTTTACCGAAACTAACTATATTAAAGAGTTTTGAAATCGTATTACGTGTGAACGCAACCACAAGCTTCTCTTTTTTCATTTTGGTTGCTTATATTGTTGTTCACAGCATTGGTTTGACAATAGTTTTTATTTATTAGCTTTGCACATGTATTTAAAATGGCTATCTTTAAATGGTCTTAACATACTTAATGTGCCTGTCCTAAGTTTGGAACCTGTAGTCAAGTGAAAGTCGTTGTTTGTTTTTACTGTTATTCGTTTTACATTGTTAACCAATATGACCAATTAATGCTGCATTTGAATGAAATCAAATTTTTGGGTTTTATATGACGGTGTCCATTATTGTCACCTGTAGGCAATCATTCCAAATCTTTGTTCTACATTAACTTACCATAACGACAAGCTGCAAAGAACAAACCAACGGTGTATACTGTAAAGACAGCCGGGCACATTTTAAAAAGTTCATTTTCATCTCAATATATTTCTCATCTTAAATTGTTACACTATATGGCGGTTTCTGCAGCTAAAAAAAATTACAAAAATATTATGACTAATACTTTCAAATTATCTTGATATTTGAGTTACCTTCAAAGCAGGTAAAATTTTTGGCGTTGAGGAACAATTGCCAGGGAGACTAACTTTTTCGTGAAAACATTTGGTCTATTTACATGCATGATATTTTGACAGCTACCACAGTTGGGGTAAATGGTATTAATTCTGAAGTCGAAATCGCTTCAAATTTGATGCAATTAAACCCACAATCAAATTATCTAAACACACCAACAAATGCATTTTATATAATCAAATTTAAAGTTCGAATGAGAAAATGTACATTAAGGCACTACTTCCAAATTCCTTATAAAAGTTAAGAAAAGTAGCAAAATACAATTGTATGACCAAACACCGGTGTTCACGGAATATTGCTGGTTTTCCATTTTATATTAAAAAAGAAAGTCGTGACCCGAGTGACTATCTGGACTAGCTTTAGCGTAGGCTAACTATGGGCTAATGGTTTGCATTTAGTGACTTTCTATCTATGAATTATCCCATGGTATCCGAATACACATTAAACTCATAACAAAAGAGGAAAGTTTTGTTACAGTCCGAAGTTCGATGATGCTATCAGGGTTTTCTGATTTTCTGTTTCAATATAAGGAACGCCACCGTATGACAAAATTGTCGTTGGGAATTGAAGTAAAATCCTTTCATGCTATAAAAACTACAAAAAAAAACTTAAAAAAAACATTTGGAGACAAAACCAGATGAACCGTAAAATTCATATAATTTTTGAATTTGAGATGTGGTAAGAAAGGCTGTGGCTATAACTTTTGGTGCATTTATGGTTACAGCTCGGATGAATCGATTTCAAACCCAAAATTAAACATGTAAACATAATATATTGAATTGACGTCTGTGAGATAGCAAACAAGTAAGTCTCTTAATACAAAACACCGGGAAGGATGTCATCCTCTCAACTTTGGACTTTTATTATAAAAAATTGGTGTCTTAAAATTCAATATTTCATTTCCATTTTTGAATTGGCTTTCAATTTTTTAATATAATTTCTCTTTTTTTTTGTCTTGAAATCGTTCTCTTTACATTGATTTTATTAATTCGCAAAATCTTTTCTCGGGTGACCAAGTTTGACAATTCAAACTTGTACAATAGACCTCATTTAATTCTTTAAATTCTTAATTCTGATTGTTCTTGATAGTTATACGTAGTTAAAAGGCAAAACCTAAAATAGTGACACACACTTTTCTACAATCTTATTTCTGGATCAGTCAACATGTAAAACGTTATGTTTCAAACAAACGATACTGGAAAGTAAACAAGCTCGTTGTGTTCCACTTCGGTGCGCTGATAGAAGGGAGGTAAACACTTCAAACTGTTTCCCAGTAATAATCTAGAGAAAAATCTTCTAGCAACACCAAATTCTAAAATTTACCCAAAATCATTGTTGCATCACGAGTGGTAAATTTTTCAAATAATAATAAGGCAGTGTCTAATGCGAATTAGAGCTTTTCAAGTCGTTTTTGTTACAAACAGTTTATATCGAAATTAAAATGCAATTACAAATACTCACTACTCAATTTTGTAACTTAAAACAAATCCTGCAACTAGTAACTAGTGGAGCAGGAGTTGCTTACCCTTACGGAGCAGCTGAACTCACCCTAGTTTTTGTAGGGTTCGTGTTACTTTAGCTTTAGTTTTCAGTGTAGTGTTGTGTGTTCTATGTTTGTCTTTCGTTTCATTTCGTTAGCCACGGTCTCGATTGTTTTCCGACTGAACGATTTCTGTCTGTCCATTTGCTATCTTTGAATTCCTTTTAATACCTTTTTTTGCAACTCGACACTCACTTTTGCACGTCGAAGCTCACTTAGTCAATTCGACACTAGTAAAGTGTAACTTGTTATTCAAAGTCAACTCTCATTCAAACCTGAAGTATTGTCACTTGAAAGACTTGGCATTCAAAACTGGCAGAAAAGACAAACAAGACTGAATATAAACAATCAACTGCTTTGTTATCATCTAATTGATAAACTATTCAGGTCGAGTTTACATGTTTTAGTGTAAAACTTAAAAATTACGACTACTTCGACAACGTATACAATTAAATAAGGTTTTTATATAACCCACCATTACTGTCTACAATAATGGTAAAGATAACTTTTAAAAATATTAATAATAAAATGAACTTTACCTATAAATTCATTTATGTCATACGAACAGCTCTATCTTAAACGGGATTGCCAACTGATAATTTTTGTGAAAACAATAGATAAATAAAATGTGATTTAAAGGTTTTTTCCCAAATGACAATGTATTACAAAATAGTTCGAACATTCAAAGTACAAAGGGAGGATTTTATTATTAATTTCATTCTGTACAATTAAATGGCGTATAGGTTTTGGATCAACATATTTATTAAAAAATTGTATAAATACATTTTTCTATTTTTAATAGTTTGAACTTACAGCTGAAATAAATTCCAATTCTCGATCAAAACCCTTCTTACCAATACATTTTTCAATATTTTTTTATTCTCTTAAGATACTGTTGTAACAGTAACCGTAACAAGGAATTTCCTTACTAAAATACTCAAAATTTTACTTTCACGCAACGAAAATTTCAGATATGTGAATATGGATTCTCGTTTTGCCGGACGAAATGACAAATACTGGAATGACAGCATGGCAAAAGATAAATTTTACTCAAGTCACACCTGAATGTAAAAAGAAAATTAAAAATGAAACAGGTTTAAGGTTCATGTAAAGTCATCCGCCATATTTTGATATTTCTTACCTGCGATTCAGATGACCACTGGATTAACTAATGAACAGATTTTCAATTCCTTGCTAATACCAACCGCGCTGTGCAATTTCAAATGCAATAATGATAAAAATTATTTGTATTTTCACATAAAAAACGCAAGATGTTTCTTCGATTTTAAATCACCATGTAAACATCAAATTACTAACTGAACTTTAGTTAATATTATATGTGTTCTCGTCACGATATGGCTGAAATACGGCAGACTACCCGATAAACGCTAAATAAAATCTGATAACAGTTATATCTTAAGTTTTGATTCTTTGATGTGACGTGAAAGTCCTAAGATCAACTACAAAACAATGTGATAAAGTGATACTTGTTTACTAAATAAAATATGAAATTCCGACATTTAAAAGAAAAATTAGAGGCTCAGAAGGTTGAACCTTAACGCTCACCTGACATTTGCCCAGGCCGATTCAGGAGAGAGGAATCAGCCAATGAGAAACAAGAATCGTCCATGGCAGCCATGTTTTTTGTCCGATAGGGACAAAATAAAAAAAACTTTTTAAAGGGCCTTCAATAGATGATCGATATCAAATTTTCATTAATTTTGTCAAGCGCTTTCATAGGCGATTTTTTAATGTATCAGAAAATCAGAAACAAGAAATGGCGGCAATGATTTTTGTCTGATAGGGACGAAATAAGGAAACTTTATAAACGACCTTCCATAGACCATCCCCCATCTGACCAAATAGTTTCAGAATGTATCAGCCAATCAGAAACAAGAATCGTCTATGGCAGGCATGTTTATTATCCGATCATAAGGAAAATAGGAAATTTTATAAAGGACCACCAATAGATGTTCCATATCAAATATTAATCAATTTGGCCAAGCGGTTTCAGAGGAGAAGATTTTTATGCATCAGCCAATCAGAAACAAGAATTGTCCATGGCGGCCATGATTGTTATCCGATCATGACGAAACGAGGAAACTTTGTAAAGGAATCTGAAAAAAAGAATCGTCCATGACGGCCTTATTATTTCCGATTGGGAAGAAATGAGGAAATTATATATAGGACCTCCCATTTATGCTCAACATCAAATATTATTCCATTTGGCCAAGCGGTATTAGAGGGGAAGCTTTTTTAATGTACCAACCAATCAGAAACAAGAATCTACTATGGCAGCCATGTTTTTCACCTACCAGGACAAAACGAGGAACCCTTCGAGAAAAGATCTTTCATAGATGCTTCCTTTCACAGGAGAAGATGAAAATGTTCAATTTGACAGACGACTGACGGAAGACGGACAACGGACGCCAAGTGATTACAAAAGCTCACATGGCCTTTGGTCAGGTGAATTAAAAAAGAA
Organism: Geukensia granosissima; assembly: GCA_032357055.1. Taxonomy (NCBI): domain Eukaryota; kingdom Metazoa; phylum Mollusca; class Bivalvia; order Mytilida; family Mytilidae; genus Geukensia; species Geukensia granosissima. The sequence continues at coordinate 7,088 of JAULBM010001996.1, read as the reverse complement.
AAATGCGATACAGTTAATTTAACTTTCTTCACAGAAACTCCGCCGGTCTATTTCAATTTTGATAAATTCTAAACTTACAAAGGTGTTGATTTAAATATCAAGGTCAAACGTAATATGTTTGTCCAAAATTGAGGACAACTGCTAAAAGCCTTTCCGTCTTAACTATATACGTGTATACGAGGCGCCGATTGGGACTTGATCATTTTGTTATCAAATCAAATTTTTGTACACAAAATTTTATATGTCATAAATTCTTGATTTGTGTCGTACAAAAGACTTGTTTTGTAAAAACTGCAATTTTGTAATGACAAGATTCATTTTTGTAAACAAAATTCTATTTCGTAAAAAAGTAGGGAAATATAAACTCAATTGATAGAAAATTGGCTTTTGTTACCATATATTAAAATTAAAATACAAGAGCAAAACTCACTTTTGTCTGTAAAAATGAATTTGGAGTACAAAATCACCGGGTTCATCCTTTTGAAATTTAAATCAAGTTTTTGTATAAATTGTTAAGGAGAATATAGCCTTAGTTATACATCTGCCTACAAAATTCACTTTTTTTCCTTTGTAAGGGTTAGTTTTATATTTGCGTAATAAAGTTAAATTTTGTCTACAAAACTCAGTTTTGTTGTTAAAATTATATTCTGTGATTGACAAAAATGAATTCTGTCATTTATCTACAAAAATGACTTTTGTCCACTGTAAAATAAGTTCCCGCGCGTACGACAAGGAATGATTACCCTTCAGGAGCACCTAATCCCACTAATGTTTCGTAAAGGAATTTATGGAGTCCAAGCCGTTGTTATTTTTGTTTTCATTTTATCTTTTAGTTTGTTTCGAATTGGACTATGCACCTTTAATATCAAGCATAGGCATTCTACAATTGGTCCATAATTAAGATCTGTTTTAAATTTTCAGGATTTGATTCAAAGAAACTTTGCATAGCAAAATGTTCAGCATATAAGAAACTACAAAATGGGGTCAAGATAAAAGACTGAGCCCATAGCAACGTGGAAATAAACAACCATTTATTTATTAAACTAAAAAAAGTACAACAATTTGGAATCGGTAGTATTATTACTCAAATTGATATTTTGTCCTAACTAGCAAGCACTAAATAAAGCATTTTCTCCAAATCAGTCTGAGGGAGACCAACATTTATTCTCTGACTATTGACCTATGATTTTGCTCTATTTTGATAATGCTTCATCGATTTAGTAAAGGAGATGATACTAAAGAGGATAATAGTTCTTTAGTTTAGGAGATGATACTAAAGAGGATAATGTTTCTTTAGTGTAGGAGATGATACTAAAGAGGATAATGTTTCTTTAGTTTAGGAGATGATACTAAAGGGGGGTAATTTCTCTTTTACTGTAAAGCTATATTAATGTTGAACTATTTGTAGTCAGATATAGCTCTGCTCATATAGCGGAATTCTATTTCATTATGATTTATTGCCCTTGTCTGTAGCTGCAGGCCAGCCGGCAACACATTGACAGGAGATTCTTGCAGTGGCAAAGGCATCGACGATGAAGACAAAAAGAGAAACTCCATTAAAAAAGTACAACAAAATATCTGCTCAGCTAGAAGTGTGTAGTTTATACCACCATTAAACACAATAATGTTGTATGACAAGGACTGTAGCATCCTCCGTAATTTTAGTGTTTTTAGAATTTGAATTAGTTACGGAAATAAAGATTAGAAAAGACCTCAGATTTTTTTATTTTAGTTTTTCAAGCTAATATGATTTCGAGAGCTATGAATGCGCCAGCAATGAAGAATGACAGATGAATTTGGTATCGAATCAAAGCTTCAGGCATTTGCGTTCAAATGTGTCCAGAATATATAGGTCTCCTTTCCTTCTTTTAGTAGTATCATTGAAATTTTACCCCTAACGCTAAATAACGTACGGAAAAAGTGCTTCAGTTCTGTTATTTAGTGACTGGTAGCTACTTTTCAAGAATACTTGTATTGAACATCTTTTGAATGATTATATTTACCAAGATGAGTAAAAACGTTTGACAAATCAATTTTTGTAGACAAAATTGAGATAACAGGGGAATTTTTAATTTTAGATTTTTCAAATTTGGTATGTATAGTTTTTCATCTTCTAAATAAAAAAATGGCACAGTTTACGCTGGAATTCAACATGAACCTTGAATGATTTCTGGATTAGGCTATGCACAAAGGTGATTCTTCATTCAATTGACAGAATCAACACTCTCATTTACAAATCTAATAATTATATGGTAACTAAATATCTACACTTTGAATTAAACGGAATATTGAAAAAATGGGAGATTTCAGTATAATAGAATTTTCGAATGCTGCATAGAAACTCTATATAAGCAAAACAATAAACATGATATCCTGTTTTAACTATGTCTCACTTATGAATACAAATCCTTTCACCGGTTGTGACTAACATAGGTTGTGACTATATACCGGCTTTGACTACTGAGTAACACGACGGGTACCACTAGTGGAGCAGGAGTTGCTTAACGATTTCTGTCTGTCCCTTTGGTATCTTGGAATTCCTTTATGATTCTGATTTAATTATGTTTGAGTACGCCATAATTGGACATTTATTACAACATATTTACGAACATTTGAAAGAAAATATAGGGAAAGTCCCAATTATTTTTGTCATGTCCTAATTATTACGTTCTTAATGGGCCAAATATTAGATTCATCGGACATTTTTCTTCGATTTATTATGTTCTTCTCTTATTAAATCGGATGAATGAGAATTATATCGTGGTTTCACAGAGGTATCATTGTATTAAGGGAAAATGACGGATTAATTGTTTCATAGTAAAATTATAGTTACTGTCATAATATTCAATAAATGAAAGTTTTTAAAGTAATTTGAAGGTTTCAGATATCGTTGAAAAAAAATTCAAAGGTTACAGTCTTTTTTGAGAACTTTTATCGGAACCTAAAATTTAGGCCTCTGATATGAGTTTTCTCAATATTTTTTGTAAATAATTCGTTTAATTTTTCACTGCACTTTCCACTGAAACCAGATTTAAAACTCATTCTTCCTTGGTGGCGTTGTCAGAGATTTGGAAAATATACTGACTGATTTATACGTCCTATAAAGGTTGATGTCGTCCTCCTTAAATTATATGGTGGCCATCATGTATTGGTTAAATCATATGGCATCAAGGTATCTCAACTAGTTGTGGACCTGTTACCGGAAATTCAACAACAAGTTGACCTCTTCTCGGATTGACATTAACCTGGATTAGAGTTAAAGGATTCAACGATGGGTGTTGCGCGCAAGACAAGGAATGTTTACCCTATCTAAATACCTGATACTACACCTGTATTGTAAAGAAGTTCGTGGAGTCGAATCCTTTGTTCTTTTTACTTCCTTTTCATCTCATTTGTTTCGAATTTGTCATGTCTCTTGAGACTAGGAACATTTGATCTTTTGCATTGGTATAATACAAAGGACTTGCAAAAACTAAAAATCTAAAAAAACTGAGGGTGATACTTTGCATTGGCCTTAAATATACAGCCTGTCTCAAAATCTTTCTGAACATCCTTCAGTATTGACCCTAATTCATAAAAATCTTATGTGGTAATATAAAAAGCGGAAGGGGTGTCGATAGGTGGACGTAGCTCACGGACTACCGAATGAGAGTATTTTTGCAACTTATTAAAATGATACTAACTATATAATTTACTCGTATCCAGTTGTGCTGTTATTACATTCTACAACACAGTTGTCATTTACAAAAATCTTGTTTTGTAGTTTTTATTGTTTTATTTTGTTTAAATTGAAGTGTAAATTCTGTTCAACTTGATCTGTCTTATACACAAGTTTTCCATGCACATTTAAACTTGGTTTACAAACCGATACGTAAAATTTCTTTTGTTACGTAAGGTATTTTATTTTCACAATTCCTAGTCTTCAATAGAATCTTTTGTTGAAATAACACCTACTCCGAATTAAATACTCCTTTTTGGTTAATAATTCACATTTACCGGTTAATTATTAGCTTTGGCAGGTAATAATTCCGCCTGTAAACTTACTGTCGCTTAAATGAGTGCGTCCCTCCAATTTAAACGGGGCCACCAAAGGAAAATTAATAGACGTCAATAGATGTAAATGTAGTCAACAGATGAAAATGGAACATTTTAATATAAAACTTAAAGTACTGATAAAGCCGTAGCGGAACCAAAGACAAAAAAGCATTTGCCATTTTAAATTTTACAAATGTAGAAGGTGCAGTATGGCTAAAACGGATTATTTACGCTTCATGATTAAATCACACTTACCTGCCAGATGTTCGTCAAAACAAAATAATCCAATATCACATACTTTATACATGAACAAAAGTTTTCACGAGATTTTTTCTATCTTTCTATATAAAAGCACTTTTATCATTAAATTTAAGTTTACCTGCGCGTGTTGTTTGAACAAGTGGGTTTGTTATGAATGGTGTAATTTGGACCCGTCCAGATGTAGTGAAGAAATGTACCCCAATACAACAAAATACGAACATTTTCTGTTATTTGTCGGTTTGTAAGTTGGTTAAAGGATTCAGAACGGTTTTTATTTCTTTAAACCACTTCGAAACAGAAGGATATGTCTAAAAAAAATCGGGACTTCGTCTCTCGCTTTTTTTGAAACAGACCTTCCATTTCTCAGCTGTTTAATTGAAATAAAAGCCTACCTTTATCTTTTTAACTTTACTTGTTTATAAGGTTGCTCTATAATTTATTAAAGCGCCATTGATGAATTTTTAATAGTTATCTGCAAAACGTAATTTGATCTTATCAGTCATACCACAGAATTACTGTTATAGGACAGGGACGTTCCGTAATTCCATGTTTTCCATATTTGGCCCCGGGGATACAATTTGTAAAAAAAATGACAGTCAATGTTAAAATAAGAAAAAAATATTGCTGACGTGAATTATTTCAATTCTAATGTTTGTTTTACATACGTTTTGCACAATATTCCATGTGACGTCGCGATTTTTTTTTGGCTCAAAACAAATTGTGAAGTCATGGCGCGTGCAAGTCATGATTTATTGGAGATATTACTATTGGTAAATCCTGTTGACGTTTTCCTGGCCCCTTATAAAAATTGAACAATCTGGCAACTCTTGACGTTTTTGGAAAGGTGTTAATAATACCATTTGTACGGCTAAGAACACCAATAGCCTGATTTACAATTTAAATGTTATCTAACACTTCATTATATATAAAAATATCGAAAAAATGTAGTTTTGTAGTAAACATGAAAACTACAATTTATTTATGCGGGGAGAATTTTGAATGGTGTTGTATAATATATCATGTACCTGGTTTGCATTTACAAAGTGGACAACCGTTTTCATCTAATTCTTTACCAAACTCGCAGTACATCGCACATTCTGGTGGACACGGCTGCGGTTCCGGTGCTATAAAATGCAAAATATAATGGTTTTAGTTCATTTAGCCTCAATGACAAAACTTATCTCACTTTCATTAAATAACTTGAAACAAAACTTGTCTTAAAGATACAATCTTTGTGTATTCTTCCCGTCATAGCAAAAAATATTGTTTTAAGCTGTGCCAAGATAGTTACATTCGATTTCTATATCCATTTGAACGGAAGAAAATATTCGCTTAAGACAGAATATCCAGTTCCCAAGATTGAGGCGATGTTTGATTACAGATCGGCACCCAAAGTATAACGCTTTGTCAACACCCGATCGAGACTTTTCATGTCATGCTTGGTTTCATTCAGTTGTTCTCTTGAAGTAGTCTTTTGTTTGCATTTCCAATAAGGTTCATTATAAACCCAAGTCTCTAGCCCATTAATTATCACATGATTTTCCAAAAAAAAGAGCTCATATTTTGTACACCGTATACGGATCGTTGTTCTAAAGAAGACCTATGCATTTATCTGTGAAGGTAATTAAGCTGTGTCAATGGCTGACTGCCATCTTGGATGATTGGTGAGCACCAAAATAACAATACTTAGTCAGCACGTTATAAAAAAAAAGCATTCTCCCTCCAGTGGCCATCTTGGATAAAGGACAAATTTCAATGTTAACAAGGGTTGTCAGCACCCCAACAATAACATTCATCCCATCCTTTGATTTAATTCGTCTAGTGGTTCTCAGGAAGACGATCTGGACCAAAATATCGTGGTCTTTACCCTTTAAAAAACCTCAATGCCATGTTTGGTAACGACATATTAACTGGTTCTAGACGGAGTTCGAAATTGGTAATTCGATAATAAGGACGACAAATGAAAGAAAGACGCAATATGATGGCAATAGCCCAGATGAACGAATGAACGTTTTATATGTCTTCTTCATCACGATTACGCAACCTTGTGACTGATCATCTCCCAACAGGGTTATTTCATAGTAACTAAGGTCAATATTTGTTTAAATATTGAAAATAAAAATAAATCACAATTCATGTTTAAAGGGAAGTCTAACATTTTTGGTAGTTTCAATATCGTTCCAGATTTTAGAACTGCTATAATTACCTGTTAACAATGCTATATGTTGTTTCTCCAAGTTATTTAAATAAAAGATTGTAGAATATTAAAGCAATTTTAAACCTCTATTCTTTATTACGTATCAAATATCAAAACGCTTTTGGTAAAATTTGTTAAATATGAACATCTGCAAATACATAGAAAACTATTTCAACTTTAGTTCTACATGAGAAATAAAAAAATATAAAAATAGGAGATGTGGCATGATTGTCCATGAGACAGCCACCCACCAAGTGTCAGTAGAATTTTAATTTCTTGTAAAGCTAATTTATTTGACAATCAAACAATTAGACATCTTCTGTAGTTTGCGGTAAGGTAGATTTTACTAATTTTGCAGCTAAGATCAACTATCTAGAATCTAGTCTGATTTACAATTTAAAAAATTCTTACACTTCAAAATACCCCCGAGGGTGGCCGGGGTATAGAAATAGGTCATGCGGTTTCTCCGCCTGCAGGTAAAACCCCTGCTAAAGGGGCGTCCGTTAGTTCCAGCGGAATGTATAAATACTTGAACTCCCCTTCTCGAAGGTTGTGCCAGGGAAAGAATAGGCGCCAGGTATCTCCGTCCTGGAGG
>JAULBM010001985.1:0-11989 GCA_032357055.1 Geukensia granosissima | reverse complement strand
AAACTGACCGCCGCGATATGACTGAAATATTGTTGAAAGTGGCGTTAAACCCCATTCAAACAAACAAACAAATCAATAAGTCCATAATGTTAGTTTAGTTTGTTAAGCAGTCATTTAATGTAGCGATGTTATATATGACACACCTATGTTAAATAAGGCTGGTGTGTGTCCATGTATTTATAGGGTCAAAGCTGTTTAAACAGGTGAGACATTATAATGTCCATACTTGTCATGCTATAGATAAGATTTGGTAAGTTCATGGATCATTGGACAATGGTTATCAATATAGGGGTCATTAGTTCATTGATCGTTTGACAAGGGTTGTCAAGCTGTGTTTTTGGCCCAATATTTTGGCTAAAAAATGGAAAGTGGCTGAGATTTATAATTCTATATCCTTTGTATAGAATAATGTCTATAAAAAATCCAACAGTTTTTTTAGTTTAATTAGATCTACAGTGGCCATATGACCCATGGAAATTGCTTTAATTGTCAAAATGCTGGAAAATTACTTAATTTGATGCAATATTTGATACAATGTGTTGGTAACAAATAGACGGCACTAAACATCATAACTAAACTTTGCACAATTATTATTGTGTCACAAAATATAGAACTTGGGCCTAATATTGCGCTTAATGTGTCTGCTTCTTTTCTGACTTTAGATTAATTCATGTGTCAAGTTCTTTAGGTCATTAACATCTAATTTTGTGGCTATAGATTAATTATGTCAAGTATTTTTTTATACATCCTATTTTCTCACTTAAGATTAATTTAGTCATACATCTAATTTCTTCCTAAATATAACTTGAGTGCGGAAGGTCGTGGGTTCGATCCCCGGCCGGGTCAAACCAAAGACTATAAAATTGGTATTTGCTGCTTCTCTGCTAAGCAAGCATTTAGGATTAAGGGCCCAGAGTCAGAATAATATGTCTGGGTAAAGTGGCATGTCTTCCTGCGGTCTGTTGCTTTGTGAGCTAGCATGTTAAAAATCCGGCTCAGCATGTCGTTCTAGTACAAAGCAGGGTTCATCATCATCATTCATTAATATATATATATCTCCCATGATGCGACCAAAGAAAAAACAAATAAAAAAGGGGGAGCGAGTGCGGAGATCTAATTTTAATTAGATTGGTATATTGATCACCAATTTTTTTTCCAAAAGATTATGATAGATCATTAAAATCTCCCATGGATGGAGTGCAATCTCTCTGACATTTACCTCATATCTTTTTCATTTTCACAGATAGTATTTTTTCATACTTTGCTGAAATGTAGTTTGTATTGTGGCATTTAAAAAAATATATACATGTATATATGAAAATGAAAAGATATGGGGTAAATGTCACATCCTTGTTTTCCACTTTCTGTTGGTACAAAAATAACTTGTTTTACAAAGCCTATAATAGGGAAAATACACAATTCTGCAAAAAGAAAGAAAACCAGCAGATATGCAAATTGTAAAGATAGCTTTTATATTATGCTTTCAGAAAATAAAAGAAAATTTGGGGGTCACCGTTCTAGTTTCAAAGTACTAAACAAAGTGTTCATCTTTGTAATTAAAATTTTAAAGAGTTATCTCCCCTTTAGATAATTATCAAATTTTATTTAAAGAAAATTGGAATAAATTGAACATGTCTAGGATTACAACAAAACATATGTAATTTGGATAGATAAAGTAAATATCTCAATTGTAAGAGAAAAAAGGTATGGCACAGTGTTGATCTACCTTAAATAAATGCAGGAATTCTTTGGGTAAGTGTAGAAATATTATTTTGCTGGACACACTAATGTACCAGACACAGTTATATGGCTGGATCAATGACCAAGTGAAGAACCATTAAGTTAGAATGGAAATCAAGGCTATGTTTTTTTAGCTGACCTAACCTGACCTGACCTGAAAAATCATGTGACGTATGCATGTTGCCATTGCTCATTTAAAAATAAAGAAAAAATAGGAGATGTGACTGGGATGATTGTCCATGAGAATATACCAAATAACAGTTGAAATTTAACTTCTACAGGTCCCATTACAGTCTTCAATAATGAACTGGAGTCCACATAATAATGAAAGCTGTAAAAGTCCCCCATATACAAAATGTCAAACTATTCATAAAACATGACAATTGAAGTAATCTATTGTAAAAATTGCGAACAAGTAACAATAAATGACTATTGTATTTAAACAATGAAATCCACTTGAATAAACTTAATTCTTCTTGAGAGCCATTGAATGGATTGTCACTGAACTTGAAGTGCAAGGGATAAGTGTGACCAAGTATTGTTGTTTTTGGTTTTGATTGGACTTAAATTAACATACAACCCTATATCATGGGTATGGTAAATACATACAAAAGACATCTTCTTAAAATCCACTGAATGTTTTAAACCATACATGGTGTGAATGTTGGTGTTTATCAGTTATCCATGATGGCTACTACATGTATAGACGGATTGCCAGTACGTGCATTTTCCCGCAAATCTTGACGTTACTATACAAATATTTGGACGTTACAATGTAAAATGATGTCATTTACACCGATTGACCCGAGGTCATTCGGACCAATTCATTCATGAAATGGAATGTGCAATACGTCTATTAGGGGACTATCAGTCAAACATACTTTGTGAAATACAAAACTAATCTTCAAAGCATGCTTAGAATAATTGAATTTATTAGGTGTAACTGAGTATTGATACTAGCTACATGCTGAATATGTTACTTGTTAACCAAAGCCCTATAATCAATACATACAAACAAATATTTTCTTCAAATAAAGACATGTACTGTTGTTTCAATTAGGCATTCAAGCTGGCAAGCATTTTATATTTGTTCATTCGCTAGCTTTTTTTCAGTTGCAAAAATAAATAATATTCACTTGGAAAATTTTGCATGTTGTCATTTAGCAATTGTTTTTTTTTCTACCTAGGCCTTCTAAATAAATTTTCTTAGGGACGCTGAATCACATTATTTTTTCACGAAAAACAGCCTACATATTTAGTTTATAAGAGTCACACTTCCTTTCCTCTCCGAATTTTAATATCTTGTTTAGGGAGAATTTACAAATAGATTGTTCGTGGCACAGCTCCAATTTTTGTGAACAAAAATGATATCTTTAGTTTATAATTGTTATCTCAGAATTAAAATTAAAAAAAGGATGATTCTACTTCACTCTTTAGGAAAACAAACGTTAAAAGAGATATATATCATGTAAATATTTCATGGCCTATTTAAAACCTTGTACTGAATTTTTAGAGTCTATGTTGACTATGTGTCTAATCTACATTTTCCCCATAGACTTATCATGGAAATGAACCCCCCTTGGTGGTATAATGGTTAGCATGCTCACCTTGAATGCAGAAGGTCTTTGGTTCAATTCAAACCAAAGACATTACATTTAATATTTTGATTTTGACACTTAAATCCAAAATTCGAGATAAATTAATGCAATTTAAAGAAAACCTGTATGCAAATGTAGTATATAGAATAAGAATACCATTATCACTTCCTTGCATTATTTGCAACAGTAAAAACATCACATTAATTTCTGATTTTACAGTATATATATATATATATGTACTTAAAATTAAAAAAAAATTGTTACATGTAAAATAAGGAATTTATCATCAATATTAGCATTCAAACTTATGAAGGCAATAAACATCAGTCACAAGGACGAAAGATTTTCCAGTATCAGTGGCATTTTTTTCACACAGAATTGAGAAAATGAAATATTTCTGATTTTATAGATACAAACGGTCTGAAAAGGAGATTTGTAAGGGGGTTTCTGGTAGTTGGGATTTCCGCTGATATACTTTTACCCACAGGAGTTTATGTCTGCAATCACCTTAATTACAATTAGCGATTGATGATATTTTCAAGTTGATTATGCTCACCTCCTAGACAACTGAAAATTTTAGGCAGAAAAATCAAATGAAAATGTATTAAATTGCTGGTAAGTAATTTTGATGGAGTCTGTGATACTTATGTAAGCATAGATTTATACCAGGTGTAAAGTTTCCGGTTTACTTTTTTATTTCTATCTTGTAGATAAAATACGCTAGTGCACTTTTTTTCCACCAATCAACCCATACACACTATTGTATTTTGGTACAGTAATATTTACTCTACGGAATAATATCCAACTGGGAAGAATATTTATGGTCCACTTATACATTTACAGAGGGTTACTGTTGACAGTAAAGCTTCTAAACAGAGAATTTTGGGAAAAAAACAATCTTTTCAGAAAATTCTTATTTGTCATCTTGACTTGATCAATTTATGCAACTAATCACAAACTATAATAATATGTACAACTTGTAAGTGGTTCATCACCCTGTAGGTGTTACATCACTCTGTAGGTGGTAAATCACTCTGTAGTTGGTACATCATCCTGTAAGTGGTACATCACCCTGTAGTTGGTACATAACCCTGTAGTATGTACATCACCCTGTAGGTGGTTCATCAACCTGTAAATGTACATCACTCTGTAGTTGGTACATCATCCTGTAAGTGGTACATCACCGTGTAGTTGGTACATAACCCTGTAGTATGTACATCGCCCTGTAGGTGGTTCATCAACCTGTAAATGTACATCACCCTTTAGTTGGTACATCACCTTGTAGTTGGTACATCACCCTGTAGGTGGTACATCACCCTGTAGTTAGTACATCACCCTGTAGGTGGTACATCACCCTGTAGTTAGTACATCACCCTGTAGTTAGTACATCACCCTGTAGGTGGTACATCACCCTGTAGTTAGTACATCACCCTGTAGGTGATACATCACCCTGTAGTTAGTACATCACCCTGTAGGTGGTACCAATTGCTTGCTTATTTCTTTGTAAAAGATAACTAACAAGGAGGCTTTCCATTTTGAGGATGATGCCTTTGTACCTATTGTTATGACAAAAATGTATTAAAAACAGTTGATTCCAATTCATAGACAAGGAAAAAAATCAAATAAGATGTTAACATATAGACATTTCCCTGTTATACTCATTTGTCTCATTGCAAACAAAGTTTGTTGAATATTTATATATGAATCCCCCTGTCTATAGAAAAAACCAGGATATTTCCAATTCATAGACAAGGGAAAAACAAAATGAAATACAATGTATATCTGGACAGTTCCTCCCTGTTAATTGTATAAAAAATAACCAGGTATTAAAAAAAAATTAAAGATGAAATTGACATGGTTATGTATGGTTAACATTCATTGGTCCACAAGAATTTAGTGCTTATATTAGTTACGGACCTCTTGAGTTTTTTTCACAAGGAACTTTGTCATAATAATACAGTAATTATCTTGATCTGTGTACAAATAAAAAAAATTCATTATTTTTTTAGAATTCATTTCATTGGTGAGGGCTAACCTTTCCCCTATAAGTGGTGCTAAGACAACAAAGTATTGGCGGCTTGTGACTTATTATGAAAAGTAAAGTGGGCATAGAAAAGTTAAAAAGTATATATGGTATAATAGACAACTCCCAAGTATGGCAACAAAAGATGACAATAGACATTTTGAGAGTATATAGAATTTTCCTTCATGTTCATGTTCATGTCCATTGTATTAAAAAACAATGCAGGTCTAACTATGACTCCCCTTTTGAGGGCTGCCGGGATTTGGGATTAAATATTTCCTGTAGGTGGAACTCCTGCTAAGGTGGTGTATGTTATTTGGGCTAGATGTTATTATACTCAACAAAACCTAAAAGAAGTCAGGGGGTGGGATAGGGTGGGGACTTTGTTTCTCTGCATGGAGGTAGAACCCATCCTTTTGCCTGTAGCATCTGTCTGTGCTAGATGAATAAATTATCAACCAACAAACTTAGAAGGTGACGTAAAAAAATCTGTCCCATTTTGGGAGAAATGGCACAATCTCAGCACAGTAAATAGTATTTTGCACAAGCTGTTTATAAAGATCCATGTGTGGTCAGTTGTGAAGTCTCTGTACTTTTCCTACAGTGATAAGATATATTTCCCCAATCCACTATGAGTTATTTCTTGTCAACTTGATTCCACCCTGAATATGAAGAAATGTTTGCCACTGGAAGTTAAGCAATAATAATCCAATAGGACCATGACTAAGACCTAAAGATAAATCCTTTGGAAAATGAAAAGTGCTTGATTTTTGTTGTGATAAATGTGTACGAAACCTGTAATCAGTTGCACATTTGAAGTTGTTCATTTCAGCAATATACAAGATTTAACAGAGCATATATATTAAATTGTGGGAGGAAATAAATTCAGAGTGAACTGGAAAGTGGTCAATTGCCTCAGTACCACAATGAGATGTGTCATACATGGGAAGAATTTCCGCTGAATTTTCATAATGTTTGATAATTCTATAGGCCACATCCCAATCAGTATGATATGTCATGTTACCAATAACAACTGCCTCTTAAGCAGATATTTACAGTCACATGTATCACAGCATGGTTGCTCATTTGTGACTGATACTGAAAATATTAGGCAGAAAGATCAAAGGGAGATAATCAATTTCCTTTCAAGTTGTATTGTTAGATTCTGTGATCTTAAATTTTATAATTTAAATTGTACCTAGATCACTTCCTTTTATTCCGTCCCCTTTCTTGTTTAGGGAGAAATTACAGGGAATTGAGACAGCTCGAGTTTTAGGAAAAGATAATATCTTTATATAATTGTTATTTAGAAGTATATTTATGGAAAAACAGCTTTAGATAAGGAAAAGATGATATCTTGATATACTGGTAATTGTTAAGATGAAGTTTATATAGAAAAACAGGATAGTTCCACTTAATATGAAAGGAAAGGTGATGTTAGATATATATTATGAATAAAATTTCCAAAGTTTGGCTTCTGATTAAATCAATAAAATATTTCCTTGACAGTTAAAAAAATATTTCTGATAGTATTAAAAAAATAGAAGACAAAAAGTTTAAAAAAGTAAACCCTACTTTTTGTGTTGCCTGCTCCTAGCAGGGTGACATATAGGGATTATTCTGTCATCTTGCGGTGGCATTGTCGTCATCACACTTTCTAATACACTACTTAACTCTTAAACCACTGAATAGATTTTAACCAGACTTTTTATAGATCTTTATTATGAGGTGTAGTGCTGCATCTCCTATTTTATTTTTGACAGATTCTTTATCAATAAATTTAGTATTTCACCTCCTTTTTTTCCCAGGAATTCAGTGTAGTAAAATTCTGTGTGCAAATTTGACTTGCAATATGCGTAAAAGGGGGGGGAGGCAACAATTTATAATCTGCTACTCCTTTTTGACCATTCAACAAAAATAAACCAAATTTTAACAGAATACCTGTAATTATTTTTTGTGTCACTTGCTTCTAAGGATTACTCTGTCATCTTGCACCTGCATAGTCATTGTCGGAATAACACTTTCTAATCCACTAATACTGTAAAACACCGAACAGATTTAATCAAACTTTCACAGATTCTTTATTATGATGTGTAGTGTTGCAACTCCTATTTTATTTTCAAAAACTCATTTTTTCTCAATTTTTGCTGCAATTTTGTCTTGTGAAAAAGGGGGTACCATTTCTAATCTGCTTCTCCCCATTAACCACTCTTTGACAGATTCTTTATCAATAAATATAGTATTGCACCTCCTTTTCCCCAGGAATTCAGTGTGGTAAATTCTTTGTGCAAATTCAGCTTGAGATATGCTAAAAGAGGGGGGGCAACAATTATAATCTGCTACTCATTCTTAACCATTCAACAAAAAACAGAATACTTGTCATCAGAGGTAAGTATTGCACCTCCTATTTTGCTTTTCCACAAATTTTATATTTGAAATTTGGCTGCACTTTTGACTTGTAAATGCAGTGAGAAAAAGAAAGGTACTATTTCTAACCTGCTACTCCTCATAAACCAGTTTATAGAAATTAAACAAACTTTCACAGATTCTTTATCAATAGATGTTGTATTGCACCTCCTATTTTATTTTCACAGGTATTAAGTGCTGTTAATGTTTAATTTTGACTTGCAGTTAATATGCTGAAAGAAAGGGGGTAATTATTTCTAATCTCTGCTGCCCCTTCTAAACCAGTCAACAGTTATTAACCAAACTTGATGCCTTCAATGTTTGCCTCTCTAGGCAAATAGAAAGCAGGCGACACATGTCTTCTGGGGAAGACTCAATACTAAGTCATTTGTAAAGTTCACAGGCTCTTATACTTTCATTAAAAGATCGACAGGGCTAGTGATGTGGTGTTATACATGCATATAGTAACCGATACAGAGTTGAATTGTGATGGCTGAGAATTGCTACCATAGAAGGTGTTGTCGTATGTCGTTGCTAAGCAAACTCTATACAGTGTTTACTATTTTTTGCCTTCCTTTATTAACACTGCCATCAGCATTTCGGCTTACTTCTTGTGTTTCTATTTGATTATTGCAGTGGAATTTTCATAAATCATGAAGTTATTGTTTAATCAGAAATTATGAATGGATTAAACATGGATTCAAAATTTTTTAGTTTGTGGCGCTATGAATCAGTTTTAACTAGAAATTTACAGAATTGGAAGGGTTGAAAGTTTTTTCAAGAATTTTGAAATAACTTGAAGCTAAATTTCCTTGATGATGTAGTGTTATTAGGGCTGACCAGAAATCAGATACTGTGCGGAGTTTGGTTGCTAAGGTTATTTATTGCTGCTGAGAATATATGACCCATCACATAAGAATTCTGTCTCACCAACCCACCCATCTTGTAGTTGGCAAACCCACACTAAGAATTGGCAGTTGGCAAATTTCACAATATCTGTTTATTTGAATTACATCCAAAGGTTTACTTGGGAGGAGACTGCCTCAGTGGTATAATGGTTAGCTTGCTCGCTTTGATTGCGAAAGGTGGTTTGATCAATCCGCAGCTGGGGCAACTTAACGACATTAGAATTGGTATTTGCTGCTTCTCCGCTAAGCATGCAGCATTTACGAGTAAGAGCAAAGACTGGTCGGCCCAGAGTCAGAATAATGTGTCTTAGTTAAGTGGCACATCTTCCTTCGTATTGTTGCTTTCTTGAGCTAGCTTATTAAAAATCTGGCTCAGCGTGTCAGTCTAGTACAAAGCAATGTTCATTCATCATCACTCATCATTAATATGCTCTTGTCCTGAATAGGCATGAAATATTTGCCACAGGACGTTAAGCACCATTCAATCGATCAATCAATCTACTTGGGATGATAAACTTCATTTAATTAAGAGAATTTGTAGCTGTTTTAATTGAAAATATCTTTACTTTTCTGAAAGTCTACTGTAGTATGTTCTCAAATGAATGATAATAGATCATATCTCCTGTGTCCAATTGACAGGTTGGACTTGAGAGTTATTTATAGACAAACATTTTGCTCTTTGTGAATTTGGCATTCTTGTTCCTTTCCATCTTTATTGCTATTATAGTTTAGTGGCACATTTAAAGTAATTCCTAGCTACTAATTGCCTGGCATTAGCTGGAATTTAAAGGGCAACATGCAATAAGGGGCTGAAATGGCCTAAATGTTTAAGGTTTTTTGAGGGGATGTTACTTCAGGAGTTTATTTCATGTTTGCGTAAAAGTTGAGATCCAATAGGTACAATTATTGCGTCACCAAAAAGCCAAATCTGTGTTTTCATTAATGGTACATAATTTTGTCTTATTTTTTAATGGTTTTTTTATCCGGAAATGTTGAGGGCAGAAAGAATTCTGCAATCATTAAAATAGGCCAAATATATATTCCCAGACATGCAACCCAGCAGGTTAGACAAATATTGTGTCAACATTAATTTGATACTATTTTTAGTGCCTTGATAGGGTACACAAACAAGAAGTATTCAGGACAACCAGAGGCTGAATGGAAAGGCTACATCCTTGCATCAGGATTTTTTGTGGTTGCCATTCTCCAGTCAACATTTTTTCACCAGAACTTTCATATTTCCATGACAGCTGGGATGAGAGCCAGATCAGCTTTGATTGCTGCTGTATTCAAAAAGGTTTGTGTATACTGTACATTCAGGAATTATTGTGTGCATTTATTATTGCCAATCATCGAAAAGCAACAATAATGCGAGTTTTATTTTTGGGGATTTTCGAAATGTGTCAAAAAAAAAAACTAGAAAATTTCAGAAGGTAAGTTCTAATTATTGTGATTACAATCCTGTTGCATTATTGGCAATAATAAAAACATCGCAATAAAGATATCTTTATTGTAAAACATAGATATGTAACAGGAAAAGTTCCCCCCAAGCGGCCTACGAATAGATGATTTGGTTTCTCCGCCTGCAGGCAGAACTCCTGAAAAATGGGTGTCTGTTAGTTTGAGCTGTAGGTATAAATACTCAAACTCCACTTCTTGAAGGTTGTGCCTAGGAAAGAATAGGTGTCTCCGTCCTGGAGGCAATAGTCCTCTAAAAGGGGCTTCCCTAATTGTGGGGGATGTATAAATTCACAATCCATCAAGAGGGAGACGTTAAAGACCCTCCGTGTTTAGGAAATACCACGAGGTAGGCACGATAAAGACCCCTTGTAACAGCTCATTTTGAGTGGTCAGTAGGCGGCCGGTTACAAGGCTAAATTTTCTGCCCCTATCCAACCCGCAATTTTTCCAGTGGCTGTCTAAAAGTCCGTCCCTTACCGGTCCCTTGCTCACAGTCTACATATTGATTTATTGTTTAACTTGTTTTCGTCCTAAATATGCATGAAATATTTGCCACTGGACGCTAAACAACAATCAGGTCTAGGTGGATAATCAATCTTTTCTTGAGCTCAAAAATATAAACTCAAGAATGAAACCAGGCTTCAGCAAACTTCATCATTTTAGAACATATTGAAATGTATCATATTGTCAACTTTAAATCGGGAAATTATCATATCGTGGAGTAGATGTAACATTACAGCACTTCAGAGCAGCAATGTCCTTTCAGAATTAGTATAACATGTTTTATATAAACAATAAACTTGTTTTGCTTTAGACAAATTTTTTACCCATTATATGATAAACTTTAGCAACAGTTCCATATAAGAGGAGGGGTTCTGATCCCGGCTTCCTGTTGAAAAAATCTGGTAATCCAGAAGTCCCAGTTAAAAAATGCTTTTCCTGAATATCTGTTAATTCAAGTTTGAAATTTTGGAAATTTTTTTACCTTACCTGTTAGGATGACCATAATTAGAGATCCTGATTGTGTTGTACTTACTGTGATCTGCCACTTTTTCATCTATGATCATCCATCAAGAAAATACAACAGTATGCTGTTTGGTCATATACTTTGAAGCTTTAATATAAAATTTGAAAAATGCACTGCTGATCAAGTTTTTTGACATAAAAAGACAATCCCTATCTCAGAATCATAAAAAACCTGATTTCCCGATGAAAAAATATCGTTTTCCCGTACTCCCGCTTCGTTTGAATCCCAAATTCCCAGTGAATAAAATCACAAATCCTGAATTCCCGTCAATTAAAAATCTCAATCCTGGGGTACCGAAAATGTACCTTCCCCCTCATATAAAAATCCAAGAAATCCAATTTTTAGGGGCTAAGTCAAATGGGGGATCATCGGGGAATTGTACATATATATGGCACTTGAAGTGTGATGGCACTGACTTCTTCAAAATTCAAAGAACAAGAGAAAGAATATTATAAAAACAACACTGAGTTTGTTTAAACATGTGGTGTGTATTGGGATTTTCATATAATTGTGTATAAAGGGGAGTAACTCTGAAAGTTAATGACAGCCTCAGTGACCATGCAAATCTAGCATTTAAAAGTTACACAATGCATATATACTTGTTAAAGTAGGTAGTGAGACTTTCCAAATTACTTGCTTGAATATTTTAAATAAAAGGAAATATTGATATTTGACAGACTAGTCAGATACTAGACAGACTTGTATATCATATCAAAATACACAATTTTATTATAGTGATCAATGAATAATTTTTATACGACCGCAAAAATTTGCGGTCGTATTATGGTATGATGCTGTCGTCGGCGTCGTCGGTGTTGTCGTTGGC
>JAULBM010001974.1:0-11990 GCA_032357055.1 Geukensia granosissima | reverse complement strand
TAGAGAACTTTTATCCAAATAAGGAAAAATCCCCTTCTGGCCCCTCCCCAAAAAACGGGTGGGGCTAGATCACCCAAGATCAATACCAACCTTTACCAAGTAATAATTATCAACGTCCTAAAATATTAAAAGGATTGGTCAACTAGAACAAGAGTTATCGTGCGCAAACCAACCTGTCTACAGATAGGAACACCGACGCTGACGACAACGACAACGACGCAAACGACAGCGCCATACCATAATACGACCGCAATTTTTTGCGGTCGTATAAAAATCAACGTCCTAAAATATAAAAAGGATTGGTTGACTAGTTCAAAGTTATCATGTGGAAACCAACCTGTCTACAAACCCCAACACCGACCACAACACTGACAATGACAGTGCCATACAATAATACAACCACAATTTATTGCAGTTGCATAACAGAATAGAATATGCCCTCAATATGCTTTCAAAGAAGAATAAACAAATCTTGACATTAAATTTCTATTTATTCAATTTGAATATTAAACAGGAATGTTATTAGATAAATATCTAAAATAAGGTAAAAAAGTCATCAAAAATAAAGTTATATCACAGATTCTTCAACAAAGATGAAGTCTAGAATTCTGGATTTCCAAAACCAATTGTTATTTGTTTGTTGCAGATTTCAAAATTGTCAACTTTGTCTAGAATTCTGGATTTCCAAAGCCAACTTGTTCTTGTACGCTGTGTATTTCACTGAGTAAATCTGAGTCTTGTAGATTTAACTGTAAAGAAAACAATAAGAATTTTGTAATTTGTCAACTCAGAATTTAAACATTATAAGTTAACCAAAATATCACAATTGGTCAAAACTTTCAGTGGATCCATTTAATTTTGTGATTATCATATTTCATGGTTTGGGGAAAATTCATTATACTGAAGATGCTATAATTTGTGTTTTTGCCCCTTTGGTATCTTTGAATTCCTTTTTCCAATGATAAAATCTATATCAAATATACTTTATTCAAAATAAATAAATTCAAGACTAAAATCATTAAAAAAATATCAAGAATCTCCAGTTATCAATATTTGGACAATGGTATGAATTTCATTCTGGCGTCCCAATCCCAAAAATGTTGACAATAAGTTGGTACTTTTAAATTTTTGATTTAGAGGTACCCATGATATAAAGATAATTTCATAAAATGTCAACTATGTTTAATTACAAAAATAAAACAAGTTCTGAATTCAAATGAAAACTATTTAATTCTAGCTTTTTTAAACATCAAAAATTCTTTTCTACTTTGTCCTATATTAGAATGAAGCAAGTGTTTCAGATGTTGTTTTGTTTTGATACTTACAAGCTTATATGAACTGAGCTCAAAATGAAAATGCAGTAGACTATACTCTATGTCAGGCTTTTGTGGGGTGTGATTTTTGAGCGATATTAAATTATATGTGCATTTCTGCCTTGGTGTTTATTTTTAATCAAAAGAAAGAATTATTCCACATTTAACCGTTTACATTTTGCATTATGCAATAACTTTTTACATACTATTATCTGCCCCTGAATTTCTTCATGGAGATTTAACATTGAGAGTCAGCCATCTTCATTTTTTGGCGGGAGCGCTTAAGTTTGGCCTAGATAGAATTATTTTTATAAATTGCACACATTTCTTTTTTTTCAGACTTTCTCTTGCGATTCATATAGGAAGAACTACTTTTAAATTTCCTTTCAGGTGCATCTGCAACCATTTTTGCATTTTATCTTATCTTAGTTTAATTACTTAATTATTACACAGCACTGACAATGTGTACTCCTGGTCTCACGCTAGCGCGTGCAAAAAGCCACTTCCGGTAAACAAATGGCTGATTTAACAATGTAAAATCCCCATAGAGAATTAAAAATTTCGCGCAACTTAAAATACATCGTGATTGCTAAAAAGTATTATTGCAACTTGCTTGCACTTTTTCCAAATTACAAAATAAACACTGTTTTATAAGAATACGGCACACAGTTTTCCCTCATAACCTTTACACCCATTCAACAAACTCTGACATAGAGCATAGATCTCTAAATGAAGAAATATTGAGAGTAGGTGGCAACTACTGCAGGTCAACTATATATGGACACATATGATGCCTTTGTTATCATCCTATGACATTATTTTTGTTGAGAATTTTTATTCTGTTTTTTATTCTGTATTTTTTTTTCATTTATTGTTTACATACTGTTAAACAAATCTGCATACACATGGATTGGTATAATGGTCTACCATATCCCTCTTTCCAATCATCAAAAGTTCATTGTTAAATCATTCTAGAATGTGTTTCACTGAACAGAGTTTTTCATGTTTAACTTAATTTAGAAAAATCCTTTAAAAGAATCTTATAAAATGCAATGCAGGAAAGTTCAGATAAATTTTGTGTATTCCCATTTTTGGTTCAAACTCTTAGTTATTCTTCACTAATTTCGAAAATTGGAAAATTTGACAGTTTTCCATTTAAACCATTTTTGTGAATTTGAGAAATTCTTAATTGTTTGGATTGATGTTATATACATTATATTATTCACAAAAATCACCTATTGTTCACATCAACACAGGACAAAAAATGACACCTGTAGTAATTGAACACCAAATTCTATTGTCAGTAAGATAGTTTAGTCTTTTTATTAGTTCCCTTTTCAGATTTTGTTGTTGGTTTAAGAAATAATCTTCAAAACATGAGAGACCATGGGCCACATTTAAAAATATGTAGGTTTCCCCTATGCAGAAAACAGGGTAGGTAGGTAGGCTCTCAATTTTTTTTTTAATTTGCTGTCAGTTGGGAAGGGGAAAACATTTTTTTATATATATATTTTGGCCCAGTTCAGTGAAACTAACTGAATATAATTTCTTCTATTTGTATAAAATCTGTATTGTGTACCTTTATAGCATATTTATATGCCTGTTCAGCCTCCAGTTGTCGACCAGTTTTCAGACAGACTAAGGACAGATACGCCCACACTTCGGGGTCTGTGTTGTTTAGAATGTTGGCCTCTGATAAGGCATCCTCTGATTCACCTAACTCATTCAACTACAACAATAAACATCAGTGAATTATCATTTAATATTGAATCTGCAATCAAGATTTTTGAAAATTTCAATATTAAAACATTTTTTTTTTGGTCTTGAAAGTTAAAAGTTTTTTTTCAATATTAATCCTCCACAATTAAAAACTTCTAAAAATCCCTAACTGCTTTACTTTTGATATTCATTACATGGAAAAGAAGCAAAGAAAAATTGACACTATATACAGTGAAATCTGTGTAAATGGGCCACTCTGAAAAATACCAACCTCAATAAATTGGCCACAAATGCAAAAAAAATTTTCTATTGAAAATGAACCTTTGAAATCTGACCACTCCTTTAAACTGGCCAACTGAATTTTCACAATTATTTGTAATTGTAGTTTTCACCTGAAGACTTTTCCAGAAAAACTTGGAAGGTACATCTGGAGGTCCTTTCTAATGGCACCCAACTGCTGATGATTTTTTTTGCAGTTTGTTGTATTAGCAATTTTATACATATTCAACAACCCACATAAATTAGATGCATGTGCCTTCAAAGAGTACAAAAGAAACATTTCAGGAACTGTCCACAGAATCATACAGTTGATTTAGAGTGGTCAGTGATCCTTCTTTTTCACCAATAGATAAAAGACAAATATTCATTTGATGAAAAACATAATCTTGTCTTTCAAATTAATAGGTATTTACTGTATATTACTTACCCTATAGCAAGCTATACCAACACCTAACCAGGACACACATGAAGGAGACTTCTTACAGGCCATCAGGAATACATTCTTGGCATCTTGGAACTGTATTAATAAAAAAATCAATCAGATTCAAAAATTCTACCAAGGTTTCCATGGTAAAAACATTATAGGATTTCCTGAACTTTAATCTTGTCTACCAATAACAAACTTTTTCTGACTATTTAATTACAAGTTTTATGTATAAACATCTCTATTATAAGCATAGTCTGGCCATTTTTAGAAAATGGTTGATCTTACACTTAAAATAGTTGTCCTAAACTATTTTGGTCAGGAGGCATTGTCTGATTTCGCCATCACATCTTTCACAAACAAATTTGTCACCCCTCATTTTATTAATACAAACCCTTTGATCTTGTAGGTATATAGAAGCTAATCTAAGATATATAGAATGCACTTCTGAAGCATCATGTAGGAATGATATAGTCCTCTCATAACAATCTCTAGCATTGTCTGTGTCTCCTGTCATATACTTCACATGTCCCATCAATGCCCAAGCATCAGGATTCTAAAAAAAATTAATTATTATAGCGTAACTTGAGATTTTCCTTTGATTTTAATAAACGAAACATCAAACTAAAAAATGAAATAAAATGAAACAAAAAGAATTATATGTTTGGTAAATTATTATATAATTCTAATAAGCCAATTTTTCTTAAAAGAAGAAATCTTAACTTTTAATTTCATATTGTAATTTATATTTTCATTTGAGAATTATTCTTTTAAGCTAATTAGTGTTTTGCTTTGTAGCCTGCCTTCTCATTATCTCACTATATGCATCTTGCATGTTATATCACCTTTATAGGCAGTTATGTAATTTTTCCTACAATTACCAAAGAATAACCAAGAATAATGGTTGTGTTAAGGTTTTGACCGAAATTATCTTCTGTATAACAGCCAGATGAGATATTAATAATAATTTCCGTCTTAATCTTCAAAATGTCAGTTTTTCTATATAACCATTAACTTAGACAACATCTAAATGTCAATGTGGTAGGACAATTCTAACGATAAACTGAGCAACTAGTATAAAAACAGTAACATGCTGAAATGTCTTCTATTCATAGTATATTAAAGAACTATCTCGATTTTTTATTAAAATTGGTTTTATATTTATGCGGAAAATTATTCAAAAAGTGTACAACAATATTAAGGAAGTATCTGGATTTTATTAAAACTGGTTTTATATTTATTTGCAGAAACTAATCAAAACGAGCACAACAAGTTAACTTCCTTGTCTTTTATTTTTAAATTTTAATTGTCTCAACTTGCCCCCTACCTGATAATCAAACTGTAATGCTTCATTCAGACTTTCCTCAGCATCTGTGGTCTCCTTCTTCTGTAGTTTTAGTCGGGCAAATGCTATGTGGTACTGCAATGTCGGACCTCCCATTGGACTCAACAGCTCATGGGCCAGAGCTCTCTCTGTAAACTGTTTGTCAAATAATTTGTAAATGAAATTCATGTTGCAAAACAAATGATATCCAATTCAAGTTTACAAGTATATTTAATACATGTTAAAAAACCATTTGATAAATTTCTAAAATACGACTCTGGTTCATTGTTGAAGGCCATAATGGGACCTGTAGAAGTTAAAATTCTACTGTCTCTTGGTGGGTGGCTGTCTCATGGAGAATCATGCCACATCTCCTATTTTTATATTTTCTTAATCATGTTAACTGTTTGATTTCTTTAGCAATTTTACTTGTATCGAAAACAGAGTTGCCACCCGAGTTTTGTCTTGCATTTTATTCGTTTGAATAGACAGTATTGTCTATCAAACAAAAGCCGAAAAAATTGATACTTTCATCAAAATCTTTTCCCAAGGTTTCAACATGACTTAAATATGAAATTTTCAAACAGAATTAATTTTCTGAAAATAAACCCTCAATATACCAAACAAAAGTTTTTAGAGATTTATCAGACATTAAGGTACAAGTCAATTTTACATGCTGTCTAATACTTATAATGAATAATAATAAAATAACCTGTACGTAAAGCTAAGTTAATAACATTGGTTTACCAAAACATGTTGTTTAATCCTCTCCTTTACCCTGAAATGACTAAATCCGGATAGGAAAGTGCACAGTAGGGCGGGAGTCTTGAAAGAAGCAGGAAATTCTTACCCTTCCAGATTTCATCCACGGTTTTCGTTGGAATCTGCATTGTTCATAGTTGTGCAATTGTTTTTAGTTTATATGTACACTATATGCTCTAATTTATTTTCCTGTACTGAAATGTATGTTGAAAAGATACAGTTTACATCTTTCCAACATCATGTTTTGTAAAATTCCATGCGTGTCATCTTTATATTTGGCTTATCAACATTCATTCAGTCATGAACTGTATATTTTATTTTGGTCTGTGAATAAAACTAGAAATTCGTAGTGTTTGACATATCTTCCTATTTTGGCCCCTAGCTGTCTGATGAAGTTAAATCCAGAATAGCGCTTTACACGCAGTTTAATTTGTATCAAACGTATGTTAGATGAGAATTGTGTCTCTTTCCGGCATATATTCCACATTTTGTCTTTTAAATACTATGTCTCTTGTTCCATCTTGTTCATGTTCTTGAGATTGCCGTGTGTCATTTGACTTGCCCCTTTTGTCTGATCCTTCGGTTTTCTCTCACTTACTGCTTAAATGCTGGGATGAAGAAAGCATTATTTTTATTACTTATAAAGTGGCCACATATAAACAATTACCAAAAGCACAAATACCACAATATGATATGAAATAGATATGAAATATAAGCAAAAATAATTTTACATTTGTGGTCGCAAATGACTGCCAAATAAAAAGTGGAATTCATGTCTCAGACATTTTACTATAATATCAAGTATCCATTGCAACACGTGTGTCACTTAAAATTGGCGTTTACGAAGTACCTGTAAAGGAGAATTCAAGTACTTTGATTGCCTTTGCGTGTGTGCTTATATCAAATTTTTCATTCAGAAATTTTACAAGATAGATGTACATGAAACTTGGCACGATAGCGTTTGTGCAATGTGCATTATACCCATCTCAATTTAATTAACCTTGACTTCAGGTTAAGTTTACAACTTTTTTCCAGATTTTTTAACTAAAGTTATTTCAAAGGTTTTTTCTCAGAATCTATGCTAAATGCCTTTTTGGAACTAGAACAAAGTTGTGTGAATATGTAATTTTGTATTTTATAACATACATATTGAAAAACCATAACCTTCAGTCTTCAGTTTTTGACTGAAAGTCAGATCCGAAGTTTTTTGTTTTCAAAAATAAAATATGTTGAAACTTTTCAATAATGCATGGGTTTAACATAAATGTTTTGTCATAAATATAAATGGGAATAATTGTTAAGGAAGTAAATGAATATGACCTAGACCCACAAGGGTCATGTAAGATCTTATTTATTCAACTGTGTTCATAATGTTCAAATGTTTGTTTCCTAAAAAATCCTAGATTCCTGAATGAAACTTAAACTAGAGTTGCATAAATTAAAATTCAAAATTTAGTACATTTCCTGTAAAACTCGCAGACCTAGCAAAAAACCGAATTGAATTGAAAGGTTGATTAATATTTGCAACCGTATGGAATCTATGGATGTAAAAAATGTGGCAGTTTCAACTTTTGTAAATTTTCTGTAAGAGTATTAGAGATATTAACTTTTCGAAAAAATTCATAACAATTGCAATCATATTAGGTGTTAAGGTTTTAAAATATGCCAATTCAAACTTTGGCACATTTCCTGAAAAATAAGACATAACACCTTTTGCAAAAGTCCTTATAAATCACACACTAACGGAATCAAATGGTCAATTGCAATCATATGGGGATTTAAAAAATATGGCAATTCTAATTTTGGTTAATTTCTTGAATCTTAGACCGACCTCTTATCATGTGGAAAACAAAAAAACCTAATCACATCAATTGCAATGGAGTCTTAAAGACCAATTTCCTGAGAGACTCTCAGATCTGTTTTAAAATTTACTCAGAAACAATATACTAACGGACTCAGAAGGACAATACAATTACAGGAAGGCTTAAGTTTTAAAAATATGGCTATTCTAATTTTGGTAAATTCCTGGCAGACTTAAAGACCTGTGCTCTTTTGAAAATGCACCTAGTAACCATATATCTGTAATTTATAGTTTTGCATACTAAGGCTAAGATTTTTGTATATGTTAAATATTTAAATAGCCGCGATGAAGGCGAACGTAGCAGGCGGTCATCGCCACTTCCGCAGCTACAACAATCACCCATTTTGGATTTCCACATAGAACACGCTTTATATTTGACATCATTCAATAGCAACATATTTTTCATTTTCATGTATTTAGCATGATTTTGCATATGTACCTGTAGCATTTCTGTTAAAAATGCGTGAATATTCACAATGCAAAATTTAATCTTCTGTTCTTCTTTATTTGGGGAACATATGGAACATTTCGTTTTGAAATACTGGAACGTCTGTTAATCAGCAATTGTGTTTTGAGTAATTGAAATTTTACTTTGCATGTAATGATTTTTCCTGTCAATATTGTTTATTTGTTTTAGATGCTTTTGGGTGGTGCCAATCAAGGTGATAGTGGACTTGTGGAAAACTGTTTAAGACACAATGCTGACATCAATTATCAAGATTATTTGGTAAAACCATTAGATACGATCCTTTTAATTCATTAGTTTAATTTTTTGAGTCACCTTTTCATAAGTGTATAAACTTTATAATTGGAGATCCCTTTATCTTTCATTGACTAAGTATTTGATATTTACAATTCTCCTGTGCAGATTTTCCTAACTTACTGTTCCCTACAGTTGCGGAAGTGGAGAATTAGGAGCGTCTTTTTTCAGATCGTTTTTCAACAACGCTGTGCTTATGGTTTCATTATGACACTTTGGTTCAGATATGAACTGCAAAATTTTAATTTCGAAACTGATTTTTTACTTTAGGGTGACGAGTCATTTTCTTTGAATTTCTTTATATAATTTTAGTTTTATAATGTCTTTTAATCAGTCAACAACACTACCAAAAAATGGAAATGTATCCTAAATTTGCATATACTTCTAAAATAAAAAAAAATTAGAAAGTTCCAATTTTGATTTTTAGACATATTCTAGGCATCAATAAGGTTTATTTAACAATGTTTCAATAATAATTGCACATATTTTTCAAAAATGTTGAATTCTATTGTTTAAGGTATGAAAAGTTCATTTGGTTGCGGGTTAAAATCGGAGCATAGAAATTTGATGAGACTTTGGTATTAGAATCAAAATTTTAATATCTTTAATTTCCATGCTCAGATTTTTCCCCAGACAAATATGAAGACTTTGAGGACCATTTGACCTCTCATGACCGCATTTCATATATGGTAGTAATCCTGACTGTTAATTAATTTGCTGGTTAAGGTTCAGGGCGATAGAGCATGTGAAACTTCTCTGAACCAAAGGTAATTAGTGTTAGAAATTGTTATTATTCGAGTCCATCTGTTGTTTACTTTTGCATTGTAATTTTCTCTGAAATTGCCTATTGGCAACAAACTTTTGTGGACTAAGCCAAAGGTGATCGTCTTAAGCAACTTTTAAGGACTATCGCAACCAAAATTTGGTTGAATTGTTTTTAGATTGTCCTTATTTATGCATCTCTGCTCTTCAAATAAGGTGACTGTCGATTCTGAAGGTAATTAGGGGTAGTGTTATATTCGGTAATTTAGTTTATCGTGTACATCTGGTACATGTTGTACCATATATGAAATTAAGGTATTTGTTTTCTAAGTGAGCTTCTGTAAAATGCTGGTTCTCATGTTGGTTTTAAAAGTTTGTTTCAGGACATACATGTATGATCTAAAAAACAAGAAAGTTAAGAAATGAATTTCACTCATGACTTATTTTGGTTGTTGCTTGACATGATATATTTCTACCGAATGTGTTATTCAAAATTTTCAGGATAAATCCTATTTTGGAATAGTCGCTGCAACAGACTCGATCATGGCTAAAACAACTTCACAAAGACACTATACAGAACAATAAAACATACGCAACAGGCAACATGAACCACTTTGAAAATGTGGGCAAACCCAGATTGCCCATAAGCTTAAAGAGCTCCAGTTATTCCTTTCAATATATACCTTTATCTTTGGTGTGGCATAACGTCAACTTTTTAGTATTTGTTAAATTGTAAATGGAAAGTCTGAATCTATTCATCCACCTGTAATCTAAAAAAGGAATTTCAAGATGGCATATTGGAAGACCTGTATTTTTTAAGTTAGAGAACAAACAAGATCATTCACCAAAAATATCAAAATCTATCAAAATAATAAATACTAAAGCACCACTTTTCGGGAAAACAACAAAGCAAAATTTACGTTTAGAAAATGTTACATAAAGTAAGTGTTTATAACACAAAATCTAAATAAGCTTATGTGATTACATGTAGTATGATAGTATTCTCAATGTTTATAATTTTAATTTGCAGGGAAGGACACCACTTTATTTCGCTGCACTTTACAACCATCAAGAAGTCTGTCGTATATTATTGAATGGAGCTTGTAATCCACTTATTCCAACACATAATGTAAGATAATTTTATTACTTTGTCATGATTCCTATTC
This sequence comes from Geukensia granosissima, assembly GCA_032357055.1. NCBI lineage: Eukaryota > Metazoa > Mollusca > Bivalvia > Mytilida > Mytilidae > Geukensia > Geukensia granosissima. The sequence goes on along the minus strand of JAULBM010001974.1, from coordinate 1,620 downwards.
ATATAAGAAGTAAAAAATACACAATTTTAAATTAAATATAAAGGTATACATAAAGGCAACAAACTAAACGTATGAATTTATAAGTTTTGAAATGAAATAAGCGATCCATTTATAAAAGAATAGTCTCATACTTTACATTATATAAATAAGCTTTATTTAACTTTGTAACAGGGCGAAACTCCATATCAGGCGGCAGAAAAGGCGGGACACCATGAAATACTGGATATACTTAAGGTAGTACAATGTATTGCCAGAGACATATAATACAATAATTATTATTATTATATGTCTCTGGTATTGCTGTTAATTACATAGCCCTTTTTGTCAGAATAAATTATGCAGTAAACTGAAATATGCTTTAAGGAAGAATGTTTGACAGATTTTGTTAGATTTCTTTGCCCGTGTATACCTGTAATTTGTTGACCGCATTTGTGTTCTTCTGCACAGATGTAGTGTCGTCGACATCTAGCAAAGAATTCCGGTCAAACCGTTGCTAGGGGCCGTCTTGAACTTACAGTGAGGTGCGAGTTTTTATACGACCGCAAAAAATTTGTGGTCGTATTATGTTATGGCGTTGTCGTCGGCGTCTTTTGTCTGTGGACACAAAGGTTTCCGCAACTTATCTTTTGATGGGATGAACCGATTCTTTTGATATTTTGATACATTGATTCCTGGTATGAGATATGGTGTGGGATTGATTTTGGGGCTTCCAGCTCCCCCCATTTTTATGAGGGGCCAAAAGGGGCTTTTTAATATTTTTTTCAGTATTTTTTAAAATTTTTTTTCCATTTGATTCGTTGTGAAAAATGCATAAAAAGTTACTCCAAGCATTTTTTTGTATCTTTTTCAGTTTTTCTAAAAAGGGGTTCAAAAGGACCAAAAATGTCATTTTCTGGGGTATGGTAAAATTTTGTTTTCTGTTGGATTTTGATGGTATTTTTTTATTGGTTTCCTCTCAGTGAGAGGGTTCAGTACCTTGTCAACAGAATTTTGCTATCTCTTACTGTTTTTGAGATTATTTTGGTCAAAGTTGAGAAAAGATACATTTTGACCGATTTTCAAATTTTGAACTTTTTTATTATTCATCTGATTAAAACGGGGTTTGCTTTAAATGATTCCTTGTTTGAAGGTGAACAAATGTTACTTCAGGCAATTTTTTGTTGCACTGACCGCTTTTTATGCCCCTGCCGCTAGGCGGTCGGGGGCATTTAGTGTTACCCTCATACGTACGTCCATCCGTACGTACATCTGTCTGTACGTCCCAAGAATGGTTTTCATTCAAAAACTTTCTGACAACATGAAAGGAATGATTTGAAATTTGGATATGTTGTTAGGGACCACCAAATACAGATGAAGTTTGAATTTGGGGTGTTTTGCAAGAGGGGTTTTAGAGTTATGCCCCTTGAAATAACCAAATTTCATCAAATTTAAGGTTTCCCTTCAATAACTTTTGACAACATCGAAGGAATGATTTGAAATTTTGATATGTAGTTGGGGACCGCCAAGTTCAGATCAAGTTCCAATTTGGCGCACAATGCTTAAGGGGTTCTTGAGTTATGCCACTTGAAATAGCCAAATTTTATCAAATTTGATGATTTGAAATTTGGATATGTTGTTAGG
>JAULBM010001963.1:0-11990 GCA_032357055.1 Geukensia granosissima | reverse complement strand
ATTAATATGCTCTCGTCCTGAATATGCATGAAATATTTGCCACTGGACATTAAGCACCATTCAATCAATCAATCAAACTGATTTGACGTTATATGAAGTGTAACTATCAGTAAAAATAATGAGATCCACTTATATATTAAACATTTGGGCGACAAAATCACGCATGAAGGAGAGGGCAATTAAAATGATTCAATGATATCTGACCAGTAGTATATACCATTTCATCTAAAATATACTTATGATTGTAGGACATGTCCTGTGAAATCTTTGCTATATATACTCCATAATCTTTTCTTTATATTCCACATGAAATCGACTCGAGAAAATGGGATTAGTCTCTCAAAATTTAAGTGCTTGCATCTGTTACACTGAAATTGCTTTATATCGAGTTCATCTCATTTTAGATCCTCGAATATAAAAGAGAATGGAACGGTTGTTAGTTGAAATTTATTGTCTTTGTTGAAATGATAATTACTTTTCAGTTTCAAAATTGACATTACAATGCTTAAATATAGACATTAATGGGTGAGTAACAGATTGACATGACAATAAATAATTTATAAGAATGAGATCATCTACATCTTTGCTACCTATACAGATTTCTCTGTTGTTTAAGTCCAATATAACCGCCTCGGTGGTGAAATGGTTAATGCGAGTACGGAAGGTCGTGAGTTCTTTCCCCGGCTGTGTCAAACCAAAGACATTAAAATTGTTATTTGCTGCTTCTCCACTAAGCACGCATTTAGAAGTAAGAGCAAAGACTGGTCGGCACAGAGTCACAATAATGTGTCTGTTTAAAGTGGCATGTCTTCCTGTGGACTGTTGATTTCGTGAGCTAGCACGTTGAAAATCCGGCTTAAAGTGTCGGTCTGGTTCATTAATCATCACTCATCATTAATACGATTTCATAAATAAGTATGAAATATATGCCGCTGGACATTAAGCAGCATTCAATCAATCAAGCATATATTCAACTATTCACTATTTAAAAAACTTTTCTATAAGCAGAAAATGTCAACAATTTGATAAATGAGAGAAAAGCAAACCACTATATTTTAAGAACTTGTTTCGTGCCCAACGAAAATCTATTGAACTATAAAGGCAACAGCTTAACGAGAGTTTTGCCGTGAGTGCACAATTCAGAAAAAAATGTGGATTGTGTCTTTCCATACATATGCTTTATCTAATATTTCGTTTCATAGACATTTGCAACTGATTGATGACAAAGAGAATACTTCGCCGACCTGAGCTAAAATATCCCTAACACTAAGCAAGATATGGATTTTACAACCAATCGTCCTAAACTAGTGCATAGTTAATGCAAATAGGCACAGTGTCATGGCATATGGTAATCTATCTAATTTTAACAAAAATGTAATTGACCATCAACACGACGTGATTGATGACTTATTTATCAATTGTATCATTGATAGGTTCAATAATATAATCGATCATCGAATTGCAGGTGTGAATGACGATCTGTGTGGCACAAGTGCTCTCTTATTAAATTTGATAACTTGCTAGAGGTATCATGGTTATATTTCAGTTATCTCAATAAAATGATGTACACCATTTTCATTTTGATGTTAAATCTATAAAAATGTTTTAAAAGGTTATTCTTTATCATGTTTCACAATTGGAATTAATGAAGTCTCAATGCATGCACTTATTCAATTAAGATTCTCTATAGTCATGATAAATGCATTTCTATCGAGTCAACTTGTCTCTTGGTTCAGTTTTAAAATGACAATTGGATTAATTAGTGATATAATCATCATAATTGTTGAAGTAACAAAGCATGGTGAGTTTTGCAATTAAATGAAAAGTTGGAAAGAAACTACCCTCAATTTTACGAAATCGTTGTCTTCTGTTTTCCTTCTCATAACTAGACATGTACAAGAGTCAATTCGTGCATTAAAGTATTTCGGGAAATCTCAGAGTGAAGTCTAGATGCAATGATATTGCAATTTGGGACCACATTTGTAAAATTCTATCAGACGACACCGTATTATTTAAAGTTGACCCTCTGACTCTGTTTTTGACACTGATGCTACGTGACTTTATTGCTAATAAGGAAAATAGACATATCTTACAAAGTCAAGGGTTTTCGGTCTTATGGTCCCTTTAAGTATGTCAAGGGTTTGTGTGAATCGTAGTGGACCAAAAAAGCTTGACTCGGGAAAATGGAATAGACATGGTGTTCCCATTTTCTCTTGAAAGGGGTTTAATTGAATAATTATTGATTGTATACCGTAATTACAGGAAACAGATTATATCATATCGGTAATTTCAGACACAATAGTTTTATTTATCACAATGATAAATTTTTAAATGGAAATACAAGAAGGTGTTCTATTTCCGAATAATTAGAAATTATGTTTCTGCGCTTTTATTTGTTAGATAATTAGATAACAGTTTGCATTATTAGAGCATTTGGCATCTGTTTATCTAACTTTAAATGTCTGGAAACATCAACAAAATAAGCAAGCTTACGGGTAAATTTATGTAAGATAGATCTTTATTCTCGTAAACTAAATTTACATACACAACACATTTGTGAAAATATTTCACAGTGATATTTTATATAGCTTCATCAGGGATGTATATATCTAAATATACATCCCTGGCTTCATTTTTATATTTTTTTTTTGTCATAAGAAGAATCTTAGGTTCTTTCTGGTCATACTTGTCAGTTTTGATTTCTTTGCTATCATGTCCATCGACTTATTTCTATACGAAGTCAAATGGAGAAAAATTGAAATGCATTTGACTTAACTTTAAAAATACCTGACCTGAATGATCAACGTCTATTGTTCAAAAACATATAGCCTGATAAGTAAAACAAAAGCATTCATAAAGAAAATTGGAACACCTGTCGCATTCTTGTAATTGTTGTCTTTGACAAGGGTGTGACACCTTTTGTAAATCTTCATGACAAGTTTCTAGGTTTAAATTTTGTCCGCTTTGCCAGTTCCTCTGAATTACCAATAGATAATATATAAATATTATATTTCTTATCTTTAAATATATAATTTCTATATACATGTTACTAAACTAAGTTGGACTAATCCTATTTTATTATAAACATTGCACTCTCGTTCTCTCGGGGGGTAAAGATGGCTTTAACTATTTAATTTAAATTAATTCTAAGCTCACAAAATAATTTTGAGACTGGTTGGTTGTTACAATGCAAAATGTGACTTAAAGCGAAAAATTACACATTTGTAAACTTGTATACACACAGAAAAAATTTAACCGAACAGAATAATTTCAGTGTACAAGCTAAATAATAATAAAAAAATTTGTATGTAAAGAAAATCATCGTGACTGATGTTTATACAGGTTATGTACATATACCATATATGTTATTGCACAAAGCACCATTCTAAAACACTGGCAATTTTTGACTCAATTAACAAATCTGAACTTTTCAAATAAGAAAAGATATTGAAAGGAAAAATGCTTTATTTTGGATTCAATATCTAGAATATGCATGAGCAGCTGCCACATCTGTTATGAATCTATAGTTTAATCCATAAAACAGTGTTGAAAATTATCTGATTATTACAACCACGGTGTAGTGGCACTCAAAGACAATAACGGTGAATATCCACATAAACAATTCAGTTTTTTTATCTGATTCCTAACCATGACTAGTTTTATTATTCTTTGGCTGTGATAATTGGATTACTGAAGCTGGATGGTTTTACAATTAGAATTTCCAATCGATCCATCGCTTTTCTTTAAGAGATACGATTTTGTTAGAACTGTGTCTTAAAATCAAACAATGAAAAGTTGCCAGAGACAACCGGAATTGGGGTCAATACCACGGTAGGTCTTGATTTTGTTCATATGTATCACAGTTCTTCACAGAACTGTAACGTCCCAAAGCAATCCGCCTAATTTTAATTTGCACATGGAAACGGGGCGGAAATCACGCAATCGAATCATTATCAGTGCAATTTACATAACGAGCTGTATGTTGATTAACCTTTAATGTTCTATCTAGCCGAATGAGAACTAACCAGCAGCCTTAAATCACTCCCAAAGAAGCCATTAGATGAATTAAAAAGAGTCGTATTTTCAGAGTCCGCAGAGGAGGCTGTTGAGAATGTTGGTTTAACGAGCTGAACATTCGGTCTGTTTGATGTTTCACTATCTATGGTTTGGTTCATGCATGTTTGATTTAGGACAGCTTTATGCAATTCATTTTGAGGATTGGTATTTATGAAATTATATAGTCCTTTACACAGTCTAAACCATTTAAATTTGTTCTTACTTTGTTTTGTAATTTGCGTCATATATGAAGTAAGCAGGACTTTACAACATAGGTCTATAATAATACTGGGCATCGGATTGGTTTACAGGGCTGTTAGAGCTGACTTAGCCAGATCCCTATGTGACGGGAATGAGAAGGCTGATGCCGCTACAAAATATTAAATTTTTCGTCCCTTCCCATTTTTCCTATTTCCCTGTCGCATTCAAATTTAGTTGGCTTGTTTTGTCCCACCCACCCCTGCATTTGATAATTTTGTTTAACTTGCTCTAGTTCTTAATATGAATATATTTGCTACCGGACATTAAGCAACCAACGATCAAGCAGACATATATTCTATCTAATTTGTGTTGTCCACAGAGTGACCCTATGTGATAAGCCATATTCCTATAGCAAAACTCTGGATGTATTTCTGTTGATTTAAAAAAAAACATAAATGAAATTGGCACTCTTTTGAATGTATACAAATATTAAACAACACTATGTGTATTTTAATCGGGATTTATTAGTTATAAAACTCTTTCTACACTTGTGAACTAGGTCTTATTTACTATTATCATCACTTTATTATTGCCTTTGATAAATTCCCGAAGTTAAGTATCCTATGTAAACTACTTCAGAAAGACTAAATCATTTTTATCATGAAGTACTATTGAAGATCCGACTTTATACTATTGATATCAATAGTCTGTCTTGAGGTGACGCCAGGCAGTATACTGCAAATGCTTCTTCTTTAGAACTTTTACGCTCTTATAGACTTTTTCTGCAGAATCGCTGTCTACTCCGCAACGCCCATCATCGATTCATATAACTTAGAGTCAAATTGGAAAGTAAGCCGAGTTTCAATAATGTTTAGATTGAAATAATATTGACATACAAGTATGAAATAAATAGTTACTTGCATGCGTTCGGAATGAAAAAAATCACAATGGATGTCACAAATTTCTTGTGTGAACCATGGAATTTATTGTGAAAAACATAATAAATAGGTTTAATTCACGAACCCTTTCATTTCAATGTAGTGTCATAGAGGGTCACTTATAAGAGTATAAACGTAAATTTTCAGCTATCATCGTAGTCATTAGATCTCCTATTAAGGTGTTCATACCTGAACATCATTACACACCTGTATGATTCTCTAAGAACTTTCAATATGATCATTACTTTTAATTGCAAATATGTCAGTGGTTGTTTATCAAAGTGTTACATATTCAAAAGCCGTTTAGTTCTTATCTGGTGACACTTGACATTGGCACGACTCAGGCACAACGCGCTAAATGTATGATAAATATGTTTTATGTGAAGCTGACATTCTTTTGTTGTCCTCGGTCAAGAATGAACACTTTAACCAATTAAAGGTGTACTTGAGAAAGTCCAATATTAAAGCACCCATTAAATGAACCAGAGATACATTTGAAGTAACAGTTTCAAGAAGGAAGTGAGTGGGTGGCAATGTTACACAGTTGTGGCAATAGCTAGCGGCATTGAAGCTATAATTGATAAATAAATGTGAAAATTAAAGAGTTCTTCACAAGATCCATTTTGACAGCAATTATATATATGAAATGTTGAGATGTAGTAACGCAGTGGTTGAGACAAAATGCTGACTGTCTTGTATGAAATGTTCTTCTCCTTTGGATAATGGCAGAAAAAATATGCTGGGCTAAATAGAGTAAATATTGGAAATCTTCCTTAGCTAAAAACGGGATATCTCCTGTGAAAACTTTGAAAAACAAGACATCTAGTGTTGAGAGGTTTACTAGCGACATCATGAATCGCATCCTGATATTGCGTTCGGGAGGTTTGGGATCCCAATAAACTAGTATAAACCCACCACATGTCCCATTCCAATTCAGGAATAGAGGTCATAGGTTTGTCGTTGTGTTAAATGTTTTGTTACATGTAATTTTTTATACTATTAAAGAAATTGGGGTAAGAAAATTATTATTTTCGTATACATGTTTTTTTTATTTGGGGGCAATTTAGAGCTTCTCACAGCGAATAGTATTCGATTCTTGTTACAAGTCTTGAGGAGACCTCTAGATTTATAAATTTTCTCTTTTCCTGGTAGCTAATGTTGTCTTGGTATACTACCTCACCCGTAACACACTTTTCTACAACTTACAACTTTCATTTTGGCATGTGTACGGTATGAAATATCTGAAATGTAAATTACTTAGTTCTCCTCTATACCATTGTGAAGCATAATGATTATGAAAATCAAGCTTTTTTCTTGTCTTCTTTACCATTCGTTTTTGATCGCAATTTCTTGAGACCCTGGTTTCTCTGATTTCTGAAAATTTCTTGTCCTTTATCTTATCTGTTTTTTTTCTAGGTACAGCTGTACAAGTTGAAAGAGTATAAAATTAGGGGAAAAAAATCTATTTGAATAATTGCTTGCAGTATTTTGCAATGAAATTGATTTCCATATAAACATGACAACCGACCAGTCCGCTGTTGAATGCTGATTAGGCTGGCAACAATAACGGAATTATTCTGCTTAATTACATGCACTATGTAGAACAAATTCTACATATCAGCTAACTTGCAGTTTCAATACATTCTATTGATAAGTATTCACTGGAAGTAAGTTTCATTTTAAAAAATCGATTTTAATTGTTCTGTCAATACTACTTTGTCAATACGAGTGTTTTATTGTTAATCCAGGTGTCCTACGTGAATATACAAACACAAATACAAATTTTCATTTTAAAGCAAACAAATAGTGGCCTGACATGTTATTAGTCTTTCAGCAGGGAAATTTACTATTCGATCCGACATGAACTTTACAAGATGGTACAAATATCCCCCATGAATACACATAATTGGTGATTTCGGTAATTGATAGGTATAGATGTTACCCGTAGTTTTCTATCATGTTTATATATATTGTGTCAAAACTGATAGAAAATCAAATATTTAATAACATAGGACAGAAAAGAAATGATTGGGACATTTGGAACTGTTTTTTTCTTACAATATAATTTCTTGTGTCGTCACAACAGAGAGCTTAAAAGGTTATTGTTGCATTTTGTTTACCAAAACTTGAACTGTCATAATGCTGAAAGGCTTTAAAACGTTCGTAGTCATCTGAAGTAAAGACCTGTAAAGATGATTTGAGGAAGAATAAATTATGTGATTTTTTTTTCACAATTATCTTTGCTTCAACCAGTTAAAATGCAAAAATGTGTATATTAAATAATCAAGAAATGATTGAGGTTTACGGTGTTGAATCTTTAAGATGTAGATTAAGATCCTTTTAAAAGTTATGTATGCGCAAGTCAGGTACTGGTAAATATAATGTACCATGGTCACGAACTTGTACAGAATGTATTTTTTTCTCCGACTCTTTTTTGAAAAATCATGAATTCCGCCAATTGGCTTTAAAAAGTCGTCCGAGCTTTGCTTTGATAACATTGAAATTCATGCAATGTTAACGTTTCCTCTGGGAGTCTAAGTTCATTATTCTTTAACCGGTACTGTAGCAGGTGTATACATTAACTATGTTAACATCTTGTAATATTATTTAAAAAAAAACATATAAATATGAACCTTGACGAACAATTATCCTTTACCTGTACTGAACATAACACATCTCCGGAAGTGTATAGAAATATGTTGTTTAGTCAGTGGAAGTCTGACCTAGACTTGTACAAGTTATCTTTACACAAGGGGTGTGACAAGACAAATAATTTTCTGGTCAGTATGTTTAGGTATTTACAAAACACCTGAAGAAAGTACTTCATACTTTAGTTAATTCGATCGTCTTTCATGTATTGCGTGCTTGGCACTCAACCTATTCAAACAGAAAAAGGAAGTCGTTGGTAAAGATCTGTTTGTAAGGTAGGGTAATTTACTGATATTTATGGAATGGAATGTTTAGCTTTCCTTTGATTTACTTTGAAATAGTCATTGTTTACCACTGTAAAAGGAATTCTTGATAGTGGAAAAATGTTTCCATTGACTTCTTGATTACAAGCCGGTAATGTCACAAACGCATTCTGTTTAGAAACTGAAAGGATGCGTGTATTCTCTAGATTCTGTGCTTTGTACAAGATTGCCTTTTGAATCTAATCTTGAGCACACAAAACATTACTTCCATGCGGAAAAAAATTTCCATTGAGAAACATCGCAAGAAACTACATTTCGTGGAAACGCCAAATAAAAGCACAGATTGTTTTGCGACACTCTGTGCTTTGTACAAGATTGTCATCTTAAATCTAATCTTGAATGCACAACAAATTACTTTTATATGGAAAAAAATTCCAGTTGAGAAACATCGAATCTGCATTTCGTCAATGTTCCTGGCAACGCCAAATAAAAGAACAGATTATTGTACAACACGAACGAAACATAAACCTTAGATGGTGTAATTCAAAATGAACTAGCAGGTGGTCTCTGAAAGATAGTATTTGAATGAATTATTACAAATATTGTTCGCTTAAATTGGTGGTTTTAATATCCAAATTACATGTTCTCAACACAGGTGATAATCAAACGAGCTAATACTTTTCTTGTTGTTGTGTTCAAGGGGGTAATAAGAAAACCCATATGCTAAGACTGAATGTAATTGAAAGTGAAAATACTATAGGTAGTAATTTAGGTTTTAAACTTTGATCCACTTTTCGTGATTTATTAAAGTCTGCTGATCTCAAAATAGTTTTCTTTCGTTAATTTTGTGTCTATCGCTCTTGCTGCTTAATGTTTTATGTCTCTGTGAGGTAATAATCTATTGAAATTTTATACAACAAAGAGTTATTATTATTCATGACTTGATTTGGCATTATTACATTTTATTGCTTATTTGTCTAAAACATTAATCAACAACCGGAAATGGTTCTCAAATAATAATATTGTAACGTAAATCTTGAGCAGGTGTTTCCAAAATATTGCAGAATAAAGTGTTGATATCGTCACATCATTTCAAGTGTGATTTATTTGACTTTATAAGTTACATAGTAAAGAATCGACAAAATAAAAAAAAAATCGAGGTCGTTAATCAGATAATTCAACTTTTCATGACCGTTATGATATAATCCTGTAATCAAACGACCCTTATTAATTTTATCTACTATTGTCGAATATTGTAACATAGATTTGGAATAAAGGAGAGAAAACTGAAATAGTCAAATGTTTTGTCTATACAACATTTACAGCATTTTAAACTCCGTTATTTATTGTTGCATTCCAGTCTCCTTTCCCTATTGTAGTATAACTATACAAGTATTTGAGCTTCTAATAAATGTGTGTAACTTCAACTCTTACAGTATAGGGAGCGACCATTTGATTTATTTATGGAGCTCAGGACATGGAAGTTACTTTTGATCTTGCTTTTTTCATAATATTTTCGAACCAAGTTTTTTTAAATACAAGTTTAACAATTTTTAAATTAAATGGTGAGTTTTGATATGCTACATGTATATTATAAGGAGTAACCTCTCATAAAAAGCATTAAAATCAAAACCTAGGAAGTCCGAGATCAAAGAAAGACTGGAATCCAAAAAAAAAAAAAAAATCAAAACAAAAAACCAAGTTCAGCGGTAGGGACAAGTACTAGATGCAATACGTTTCAGCACTATTTTAAATCTAGGATATTACCATTCTTCCTTTCTATTCACACATTAGAGCCTGCTGTTTTTCACCAAAATTTGCCCCCAGTCTTTTTTACTTCAAACTCATTTCATGTCTCCCATGGTTACTACCTTAAGTTAAGGCCTTGTTAACAGGAAAAGCACTGTATCAATAGCTGAATGATTCTATAATAAGGTTTAATCGTTGTTGGATTGTGCCTTTTCAGTTTAGAATGCCGAAAATCAGAATCAGAAACATAGAGGTTTTTGATAAATATTGATGTAGATTTAAATTTGAAATTTTGATCTCCTTTATTACCTACAAACATCGTAACTTTAGAACTCTTAATCAAAATTCCAGTTAAAATGAACAAAAGCCTATTCAGACAACGTTTAAAAATTCACACAATATCTTAGTTAAGTTTCGGTATTGCTTCGTGAAGCTCATTTTAATTACTCCCTATAAATGTTTGATAGCGTAGTCTATAAAGCAAACAAAGAAGATCTATGAAAAAAAACCTTCTGGAATTTTCCCACCTATGAAAATGAAAATAAATTTAAACATAAATATGAAACAATACAAGTAAATATTTATCTTCCGTTTCCTTTTAATTTTTCACAACATCGAAATTAATTGAGCATTTATAATTTTATATGCTATTCAGTTATTTGTTATGGTTTTTTATTATCTTCGCCTCGCACCTGTTAGCTAAAAAGTCGATATACTCAAGTAGTGTAAAATACAGATCAATCGTGGTTTATACAGCTGGTAGTACATTGAACACACTGGGAGTACCTATACCATTCTGTACAAACCTAATACGTACAAAGATTTGCGTGTATTGGCATACATCGCTGTGGTTATTTCCTTTATTTCCACTCAAAATTGTTCTCAGTACGGAAGTCCTTTTACAACATATATCCTTTATTAAAATAAGGAACTGCGTATATAGGGTCCATAGAGGTCAAAGTGTACTTACATATGTTATGTCTTTTGAATTATACAGGTATTATTTATACGTGAAACGAGATTGGGATGTCAGAGAGACTGCACTCAAAATAGAGGGAATTTACAAATCTAGACTGCTTCACAAGGCTTTCAATAAGTTTGGAATACCACTCCTTGTGAAAAGCTCTAAATCGCCCCAAATACAAAATATGCTTATATTTTAAATTATACTGTTCCTACATTGTACTAGAATATTATCAAAAATGTTACACAAAGACAAACCTATGACTTGGGACGTTATAACTGAAGCATTTGTCTTAAACTGTGATTCTTTTACCCACATCTGTATGATTTACAATGAATAAATATTATTATTACTAGTTTTTTTTTTTATTATGGATCAGATTTTCTTCGAGATATATCGCCACCTTTCGCATAAGGCCCTTCATCTTAATGGAATAAAATTGTAATGACCAAATGCTTTAGGCAAAGCTACATTAAATGATCCAAGACAATAATACATCATGCAAGACAAAGAGAAAAAAAATTATGAAAGACACAAGACGAATAATATAAGACCAAGCTTTTCAATGGGGGTCTGATAACTTTTTGGGGCGTGCGACATAACTATTCCCGAATAAATACACCCAAGATAAAAAATGATACCCTCAAATTAGCTCTAACTTTAAAAATGAAAAAAAGCCCGAATTTCCAGGATGCCCCTTCAGATCAGCTAACAAGCCTTCCCCATGCGAGCCAGAGTGAACATTGATGCTGTTTTTATCGATTTGTATTTTTTAGAAGGACTAAACTATATTTATTTAATATTCTATGTTTTCCTTTGCAGATCCCGAAGGGGAAGCCTGTCGACCTCTGCTTCCAACTCTTCAAATGACGGTAAGTTAAATCATAAAAAAGAAGTTATAAAATGAATTCCAGAAAGAAAGCAACATATTCGTCGTTCATATATTTTTTATAAATCTATTTTTAATTCATTTGCTTACAATATGTCTGGATTTAGTTACATAAATGTTACAAGTTATCGAGTCATCGGGGGTACACTATAGGTGCTAAATCAAGTCAAAATTAGAATCGCAGTAAAATAGACGAATATAAAGGATCATGGGCGTAGGAGCCGGGGGGCATGGGGGGCAAGTGCCCCCCACTTTTGAAAGTAGGGGGGCAAAACTATGTT
>JAULBM010001952.1:0-11990 GCA_032357055.1 Geukensia granosissima | reverse complement strand
GACGGCCCCTAGCACCGGTTTGAGCGGAATTCTTTGCTAGATGTCGACGACACTACATCTGTGCATTGAAGAACACATATGCGGGGTAAGGTCAACAAATTAGAATAGAGAATTAACTAACATGAAAATGAAAAGATAAGAACTGTTATATCGAAGAATGGCAAAACACCATAGAATAACCATTTTACAAACTTGAATTTGATGGCAATTGTTGTAGCAGTTAAAGATAGAAAGATATTTAAGTCAATTGTATTTGGTTCAATCTGTCCTAGAAATTTCAGACGAGAATATATATAAGTGAATTTATCAAAGGGAGTTGTTTAAACCTAATTTTGATAATCTAAAGACATTTTGGATATTGGGCGAGAGTGCGAGACACACTTTTGGTAGATTCTAGGTTCATGTGATGACAATACAGTGGAAACTTGGATGGAAATGAACCATTAATTTCGGACAAGAAGACACCCATTTTTTATCTTCAGTAACAGCGGTCAATTATGGTTGGTGGGTGGACATGCCGAGCACAATTTTTGACGAATACCACCCAAACATCATTCAACTGATTTTGGTCTCACATGGGAGAAGACATGTTTATGATTGTGGTTGGCTGTCTTAAAACTTATGCCAATAGATCGTATGGTCTTTTGGTCAGATACGCAAAAAAATAAGAACGAAAACCCAGAAGCATGGACTCACAAGTTTGAAACCAGGCGTAGATTCAGGTAACCATATCAATCACGCAAGACAATTACCATAGAATAATGTATTGTTATTTTATACCGGTTCACGTCAATCCGAGGAAAGGTTAACTTTATGTCAACGTTAAAGGTAACATGCCCTCAAATAGCATACATAATAACCGATTCATTTGATACCTATATATTCATGAAAGTTGAATTTTTACCCTTGATTTCATGTATTTGTTGCAGTAATTTATATGATAACAACAACCCTCTGTTATTTTTGTTTTACTTAGACAGGCACAAGATTAGCCGATCAATTTCTACACAAAAATCCACACAGGAAATGAAAGGATATTCTCTGTAAAGATGAAAAGTAAACCATATGAAAGCTTAAGTTTTATGTTCTCTAAAGGTAAAGCTTTCGCAGGGACATAACGAACGACTGACCGCCTTTTATCGCACAACGTGGAATAGCCATTCGCGGAGAATATACCTAGGTATGAAGCCGATTTATTGTGCCTGTGGTCTTAACTTTAAGTTTGCTGGGATATTTTTGGTTGAAAACACTAGAAATATTATATATTTCATGTAAAATGATATTGTGGTCAGTTTTAATAGCACTTAAACGGACAATCCCAATGTAAGTTAAATCACACAAAAACGTAATTTTCTGTACACGAAATAAGTCATAGCCTTAATTTTCTTTTTCGTTACGATTATTGACCATCCCATGTCAGGTAGTCAAAAGGCTGTTTTACATCCCTGGCAAATGATTTTGTTTTTTTTTTTTCGCTGGAATCGAATATTGAGCTTGTGTCATCAATCTGCATGTTTTATCTTTGTTTTTTTTTCATGTTCTTTATTGATAAATTATGTGGGTTCTGATCTGATGATTGGAATATATCTGATGATGAATTTTGCTTTATTTTCATCTTTAGTCACCGAAAAAATGATTGTATCCTAGAAGGAATTTATTCATACCGCGCACATAACTTTAGGATAATATAAGTCATATTTGGTTGCAAGTCCTTAATACAATTTTGGTTATGTTGTTATTATTGACGCAGTTCCCATTATCAAATTTAGATATTTAGTATGTCTTGAAATTACGGGGGAGGCTCAATCCTTTGTATTGCACATGATAGATGTCCTTTCCACAATTGTGGTCCTTTCTGCTGGATTCGACTGTTTATTTCGGTTCGTACTTCTTTTTACTATTTTAGGAGCTTGGTCTTCCTAAGTTTTGAATTTAATGCTGTTGAAGAGATGATACTCCTTAAAACATAGGTCAAGCATAATATGATTTTCCATATTTGTACAACGTTTGTAAAACCAATATTTTCAATTAACAAGAAAAATTGTGGTGATTTATTCTTTGAATCTCATCAAAGGAAGTTTGATTCCACTGTAAGTCTATTAATTATAATCAATTTTCCATCGTGATGTATTATAGTACAACGTTAACTAAACATGTATACTTCAAATGCTAACGTTTACAGTTACAAACAATTTTATCACGTAGCTAGGTTCTTATTCAAAATTGGCAAATAATTCATAAATTGTCTAACGACTTGCAAAAATTACTCCTAAGTTTATCCCTAAAACGTATATGTATTTAGCGTGCAAGTAACTCTCACAAGTGCTTTGTGAACCGGTCTCCATGCCAGTGGAAATCTGAGGATACGATAGGAAACCTAGAGATCAACCAGAAAACTTGTCAAGAGACACAGAAAACTTGAGATCTAGACTTAACAAGACAAAAAGCACAGCATATAATGAAAAATAAAGTAAAACACTTTTGTGTACAACAACAGGCAGACTTTTGTTAAAGATTACTGAATTTCTGAATATTTCTTTACTTCACCAACCCGTAACTACTATATGTTAATATATTACTCATACGTAAACATTTGTAGTAAGATAATTTATTTCTTTGTAATGGACGCCAATCTTTCGAAAAATAAATCATTGGTGCACGCGTGTATCAAACAGCATGTAACTCTGAAAAACTTTAATTTTTCTTAATGGTGGAAATCAAAGTATTTTTGAAATATTGCACATGTTGACTCCTTTTTTACGTTCTACGTGAGAAAAACTAAGAGGAGCTGTGAAAACATCTTGGCTGATACGGATAGAATATCAGGATTTTTACAACGCAATATCATATATATATAAAGCTATCCTAATTTCGGAGTTACCTGCCCTAGGTCGGTGGTTCTCTCCGTTTACTCCGGCTTCCTCCACCAGTAAAACTGACCGCCGCGACATGACTGAAAATGGCGTTAAAACCCAAACAAACAAACAAAAATAATTTCAGAAAATTGGTTCCGACAGAACTTATGAAAATCTTGCTCAGTGGCCAATTCTGGTGATGATTATGTATGTTTTGAGAAACCTGTCATTGTCAACAGTAATATCATTAAAACTCGCTGCGATCATTGCGATAATAAAAGGAGTTTAAATCGAAATGTAAACTGTTTATTTGTTCGAGCTTTAGAAGCAGGTATTATTTCGCGTGGCTACGCCTAGTTTTTTCTTACTAGGCCCGTTTCGCAGCGAATACAAATGAATTTGATATTTTCCGGCAATGTACATGTATTGTTTATATCCTGCAATTCTTAAAAGGTGAATAAATGACAATTTTCATCCTAAAATTGTTGAATCGTTTCAATATTTCTACATTTCTTAAGAACGCAGACGTATTTGAAAACACCAGTCAGCTGGTTTCCGAATTAAATATTTCGGCTCGCTCATAATGCCTTTGGATAACAGGAGACTAGATAATATTCGTACACGCGAACGCTTAATTGCAAGATGAATATATTTATCAGCATTTATCATAATCTGTCATATGTTAAATATCATTAAACGAGAATAAATATAGACAGGAATATTAAGTTTTATGATGAATTGACCCAAATGACCAAGCTTGTACTCTTTACGAATACAAATTTAAAATCATTCTTGTTGATGTAAGAGCTAAGCAACGTTATTTAAAGTATTTATCAACAAAGAGATTTCATTTTTTATAATTGTGATGGTAAGAAAAGGGTGTTCACAACGATTTAAAACAGTCGTTTTTTTTTGTTTATCGGGATATATTAATATATCGTTATACAAAAACGACTGTTTTAAATCGTTACAGCAAAAACTTTTGAATGCTATCGCATTTGATACATCTAATGTTTAAAATAGTCGATTGTGTAAATTGATATATTATGTTATCACAAGAAATGTTTTAATGCTACCACAGATGATACATTTAACGTTGCGCAAATTTTATAACAGATAAAAATTTTATAACAGATAAAAAAAGTTTCTGAGACGATTGAAATATAATGAAAGTTAATGTACATAGAGCATATCGAAATGCAGTAGATTTATTCAAAATTGGTAAACTTGTATTTTACATCATGATGGAAAAATCTAATAACTGGACGATATATAAAAACTTAATAGAAACTATGCAATATATTGTGAAATACCATCAGTTAATATGGAAAATTTTTAAAGAGATGGCGATTGAAATAGTAAAACTTCTTGTTTAAGGAAACGGACATAAAGAATACGTTTTGGCACAGTTACATTCCGAATTTAATTGAAACATATACCTAAATGTGCAGCTTAAGACATCTTAAATTCCCTGTCCAATAATGCATCAATTAGAACAGTTCAAAACGGAAGGTTAACAAGTCTAGTAATTTTTTATTTTTATAGTAAGTAAGTAAGTAAGTAAGTAAGTAGTTTATTATAGTGTCACAAACTAATATATACAGTTTAGAGCACAAAATATAATTTCAACTTTTAAAAATATATTAGAATCCTGCCTAAAAAGGCATATGAGACACTTAAAACTTCATTTACCAATCATAGATCATAAAAATAACATTACATATATACCATTTAAAATAGAAAAAAATTATGTAAATATATCATATAAAACTTCATATAGTTAAAAATTTTGTAAAAAAAAATAGAAATAACATAACTTTATTGAAAACGTAAATTTAATCACGTAAAAGTGTATTCTTGAACTCTAATTTTCTAATTTTTCAGTTTATATACTGAAAAGAAATCCATTTGATATATCCGATAATGACGCAGATCAAATATCTAATGAATGTTGTGGTTTTCACCTTAAACAGAAATACAAAATGTCCGACATAGCTTATTTGATTACATTAATTGTACATTTGTGGTAAAACTGACCGATAAACGAATAATTGACAACGACGATTATATTTATAAAACATTGATAAACTGTCTTCATATTTCTGAGGTTTTTTTCATTGTTATGGAAATAATATTTGTCAATTGTAAAATAGATTTCAGTTTCTTAACTACGTTATGTTTTTTGACGTCTTTTGATGCATCACCAGTATATTTGTAAATTAAAGTGTTTAATCTTTGATAAAAATAGTTCAGAATAAAAGACATATTTTACCAACAAAAATATCAAACATATACTAATTAATTTATCTACATTAGAATTTACAAAAGTAATTAATCCATAAAAACCTACAAATAATCAATATGATCATGTGTTTGAAATGTCATTTAATGTGCAAATTTGATGTTCTGTTCATTGAATATATTATTACAAGGATTTAAATAAGGAAGATAACTCTTTATTTGTAGTAAAACCTTTGTATATCTCATGTGAACATATTTCGGAGTTAGTTTAAACATGTTTTATTTACTCAAATTAGGTAAAAGGGATCAGACACAAGTTAAAGCAAACTCAGATAAGACGATCTGATTTTGCTTTAACTTGTGTCTGATCCCTTCGTCTTCTCCTTGGTTACAATGAATATCAATACAATCTTAGGCATGCGCAAAATAATTTAAATAAATACATATAAGTGAAAGCCTATAAGCACAATCACAGTTATTCGCAGTTAGTACTTAAGATAATTAAAATTTAAAATAATTAAATTAAATATGTGTAACCTTTTTAAGTGTGTCACTTGTGTGGAATTGTCATGGTTATAAGGTAGACTGATAGTAAGTACAGTTCCACCTAAAAATTAAACAATCACATGGGAAGGGTTGATACATCATAGTTTTCAAATTTAAATTCTATTGCGTTTTGTGCATATGTAAGAAATAAAAATAAAAATAGAAAACATTATTACCAAGCATGAAGATTTTAGCGGCTGTTTTATTTGTGTACTTTCTATGTACAGGAATATGAATTATCTCCCTTAATAACATTGTTTTGTTATGCTTTTCTTTGTAAAATTATCTTTAAAAGACAGGCAACTACAGAATTAAAAAAAAATAGAATTTGAAAAATACACAAGACATTAAAAATAAGCTATGATTTAGTTGTGAATTTTATAGAATATTTTATGCAACGAAAACTTTCTGCAAAGATAATACATTCCATTTTAAATAAGGCATTCATCGTGCATTCAAATTTTTTTTAAAAACTAAATTTGTAAAACGTTTTAATATAAAATGGTGTTTATGAATATACTCTGATTGAGAAGACTTCATTGTGTCAATTTTTTTTTCATTTCAAAATAATAAAGGTGTAAAATTATTGGTAAAATGGTTTTTATTGGTACTAATATTAACTTTCTTGTTAATAGCTTAATATGGAACTTAACAGGTGATATTTTTATAACATTTTTTTCTTCCTGTTTATATATTTTATATTGACATTTAAAGCAAACTTAATTGAGCTATCCAAAAGGCTATCGGTTTCCATGAAGAAGATTTTAACGTTTTAGTAAAAAAGGGATAGGGGGCTAGGTGGTGGCAAAACCATTGATAACATTTGATCAAGTGAATTATTATTTTAAAGACAAAATGACTCAAAAATAAAAAAAAAAGGATTGGGTAAGTTATCAGTTAACAATTCAAGACACCTTTAATTCTGTGCGTAATGATGTATTGCTATTAAATGTACCTAGCACAAAATGAAACGTTAATAAAAAGTGTCTAGTCATTTTTTTCATATATCCTCAGACGCAGACTAAATGTAATGTATGTGGCGGTTTGTTCTTAAAATTCTAGACCTCGGAATGTAAACCTAACTGACAAAGCATTTTTTTTGTAACTTTTTTCAATTGTGGTAAAAAAGAGCTAAAAACGAATAATTAACAATCACAAAACTTTTTTAAAGCGTTGATAAATTGTCTTCTAGTGAACGAGTTTTTTTCCTTGTAATGCAAATAATATTCGTCAATTTGTCAAAATGGATTGTTTTTTACTACATTTAAATTTAATGTCATTATTTAGACGTCTTTTATTGTATCACCACAGTTTTGTTATATTTATATTGTTTTCTCGCGACATGATATTAGTATTTTGTGATTTATTTATTTAAAATTGTAGGACAACGAAAAATTAAAATCGGACTTTTACGACATTTCAAAGGATTATAAGATTACTATTCTGTTACACTGCAATTTTAGCCCTCCAACAGAATTCAGGTGCAATGTTTAGTTGTAAATAGCAATGTCGAACTTCGTAAAAGCATATTCTTCGTTAAGATGTCACCAATTCATCAAACTGTTTTCATTAACATCAAAAAATGCCCGAAAAACTAAGTTTTTCTTCAATATCCGAATATATGCAGATTTTCTTGATATTTTACTTTGCAATTATGTCAACTGTAATTACATGTAAACAAATACGGACAACAGATAACCTCAAGGAGAAATCGATCGCATTGTAATACAGAAAAATACTTGACTAGGCTAAATTCGCTCTTCGCAAAAATGCCAAGAAATAAGACAGCAAAAACAAAACAATTTTGAATTGAACGTTTCAGAAAAATGAATAGTTAAATAGTAAATCGAAGTGCAGCTATCATTAAAAATAAACAATTTAGTATGATCTTTTGTGTACTTAGTACAAAATACCGACTGCTTTAGGTTAAGATGAACCTTAAATGCAGCGAACGCATTAAATGAACAGGGAAAACTAGCGCTTTCTTCAACTTCAGAATAAAAGGCAAGAAAGTTATCGAGCTTAGAGTCTTCAGCACTTTATTTGCACAGTGTCTTCAATTTATGACGTCATCGCTGGATTTTTGTTAAAATGTGGACAAAATGAAGAACAAGATGTTTTTTTTTGTAAACAAAAAAGTTTACAACTTAAAACATCACTGTATTTTGATTAAGGTTAAGCAATATTCATATGATAAAAATATATCAAGAATATGGGATTGTTTTCTTCGTTCGAAAAAAAACTTCATTAGTCGGTAAATTTCTACAAAAATCTCTGTTGAAGAGTCAACTGCCTACATTACACCTTAAGGTGAGTGACAAAATCTTTTATAGCATTTCTTGTTTAATTTAATAGACAGAAAGAATATGGTGTAAATATTCATGAAACACAAATCTCATATATATTAGTAAATTCAGGCACATGAAACAGCGCTCTAATTGATGTTCCTCATCTCAAGTCACAGGGAGGCTTTCAACACAAAGAAAAACTGGCACCTCAAAAAAAAATCAAGACAGCCCCTAGCACCGTGTTGAGTGGAATTATTTGCTAGATGTCGCAGACACTACATCTGTGCGTTGAAGCACACAAATGTAGGGTAAGGTCAGCAACATATATACACGGCCAAAGAAATTTAACTGAAATGTCAAGGAGATCTCACTTCCAGAAAACTAAAATTTCACGATCTAGAGGTTTTAACAAGGTGTCCCTCAGACAGGGTAAAACCGTACTCTTTTTCTAAGTTCTAAAAATACATGAAAAGGAAATACCAAACATCTAAATATTGATAGGTACATTAATGATAACAAAATAATGAAAAAAAAACTGACACAAGGACTACAATTTCAAACCCTCTGCAGTTCTACGTAACAAATCAAACGGAGTCTGACACTTTTTACAATTCCTATATGAAAGCACGTATTGTATTCATATTTACCCGCAAAGTACAGTTAATAAACTTAGACGAATGAAACAGCTCGAATCTACTGAGAGATCAAAAAGTGCATCGTCCAAATAGACACGACTAATTTGAAACAAACTAAAAGGTGAAACGAAACAAAAGGAACAAAGGCTTGGAATCTGCGAACTCCTGTAAAAATAAAAGATGGATCAGGTGCTCATGAAGGGTAAGTGTTTCCTGTCTTGCGCGCATCACTGCGAAACATAAACCCTGTAAGCAGGGGAAGCAGGAATATGGAAAATTGAAGACATCCCGTTTGTCGTTAATCTTAGAAGCAAGTGCTGCCTCTTGGTCAATTTCGAGGAATAAATCTAGGTGTAAAGCAGATTTTGTTGACCATGAAGTCTCTTTAATTTCTAGTTCGCTAGGATATATTTGGTCGAAATGATCAATGATACATCATCGATAAAGCGAAAAGTAAATTTAAACCCTTTGCCCTTATTCTTTTTGTTATTTCGCAGGAGTCCATGAATGAAGGAAAGAGGTTAAATACAATGTTTTTCAAGTCTTGTTGTTTGGCCTTTTCAGTCTTCACAATATCGTAGAAAAACAAGATGTGGTGCAATTATAAAGGTTAAGGAAAGGCAAGGGTGGATTTTTGCTCTGAAATTTCGCTAAGGTGATGTTTTGCTCCAAATCTTTTTGGCTACCTACAACGACCAATACTGTTTTTTGTTCCAATATTTCTCTTATCATAATACAAATTTTTATTTCGAATTATACGGGTGTAGAAATTTGGACGCCAAATCCGACTGTAGGAACAACTACAAAGTGAAATTCGTAGCTTAATATTATTCAAATACCTGTATACTTATTATAAGATCAGTCAAATCCTGAATAGAAGGGTCTTTTCCCAATTTTTGTCAAAACTTTTTCGATAGCTGCAAATCCCAGTAATAACTCAAGGATTTTTATTTTTGTCAATTCCAATTTAACTGTGAGACGAGAGTTTTTCGGCAAAGAAAAAGTTATGCACTTGGCACCATACTGTTTAAGCTTTTTACGTCACTTATGCAATAACTATGCTAAAATTTCGTTTCATTTTATAGATATTGAAGTCAGGTGAAAGAATGTCCAATGCACCAGTGCTGCACAATTAGTGCATGACGAGCTACAAATATTTTGTTTTCTCCAGGGAATATTGGTGTGGTGGTTATCTTTATATATTTTACCGGTTCAATGGTTCGAAAAATTAAATACTCATAAGCGCTGTTTGAATTCAAAAACTTGATTAAATGTATGGCTCTTGTGCAATAACTAAGTATAGTTTTAGCTAAATTAAACACAAATAGGATAAAAAGATTCATCACAACCTATACAATAATCATAGGTAAATCCCAGTTCTCAGAACAACGGCTATCACAATTCTAGACTCCTCCACCCAAGCAGATCTCACACATTTTGGCTTTCTATGCCCAGTGGTGTTATACGTCTTTTTATGGTGTGTTGCTCTCGTCGGCTTTGGGCTTGGCGACTGTAGACAAGTTGGTTTCCGCACAATGACTTTTGTTGCGGCCAACAAATACTTTTTTTATTTTAGGACATTGAGATTTTTGATTAGATAAAAGTTGGTATTTATTTTGGGTGATAAAGAACCGGTCATTCTAATCGGAATGAATCCAGGAAACTGGTAATGGAGGTTTCAAAGATACTTCCTGACAGGTTCGTTCCATTTTCGAAATTATGCGGACGAGACTTATCAGCTAATCGCAGACAATCATTGCTGATGTCAGCAATAATTATAGTTCAATCAGGAAAAGGGAGGAAACTTTGTAAAGAACCTTTAAGCATTTTTCCTGTCTTGTGAATTTTGGTTACATCTTGGTCTTTGATTTAAGAGAAAAAGACATTTTAATTAAAAAAACCGCCAATCAGAGACGAGAACGTCTTCTGGCATCCATTTCTCTAATCAAATCATTATAAATACACAGAAACTTTTTAACTCATCTTCAACGAAAGCCTTTTGTCAAGTTTGGTTAATTTGGCGTCACTGTTCCGGAGCAGAAGATTCAAGTGTTAAATTCTAATGACGACGGACGCTGTTTGACGAATCCGATAAGCCAAAGATAGAGATATTTACAATTTACAATGTGGCAAATATATAAACTAGATCTTTTCAACATACATTCCAGTATACCTGGAAATTAACCACAGCATACAACTCAAGTACGGGGAAACTTTTAACCACCTCCACATAGCACAAGAGCGAAACTCCGTAATAATATTTATAGCTTATATAAGGGAAAAGATAGCATGTAAAAATAGGAGTTTTGGCATGATTGTCCATGAGACAGCCATTCACCAAATAATAATCGAAATTAAATTCATGCAGGTCCCATTACGGTTTTCAATAATGATCCGGAGAACGTACCATAACGGAAGCTGTAAAAGGCACCAAAAACACAAAATGACAATCGATCTAATGTATTAAAAGTATGGTGCGTGATAACAATATATGACTATTTAAACAACAACAACAACCACTGGTCTACAGGTTCCTGGCTTGGGAGAAGGTTAATAGGTATGTGACATGGTTAAACCATTTTGTAAGCGCTCTGCCTGTCAGGGCTGTGATAAAACAACAATAAGAACACATGATAAAAATCATTTAAAATGAATTTAACACCACTTGAGATCCATACTTCAAACCAATTCAAATACAACTTAAAGTTATACATAATACAACAACTATCACTATTGCTGTCTGTTAGTTAAAAACCCAAAAGCAACCAAGCAGGAAACAAAGTTTTCCTTAGCTACAGTATCAATGAAAACAAGTCCAATTGGATTTAGTGTTTAAATATAATTAGATATCAAAGAAAACATGGAATTCTGCAAATACCAATTTAAAATATAGAGAGAGGAAGTAGAAAATTTGATAATAAATATAAACTGTTTAATTCATTAGTAAGCTATTAACAATAAATATAGAAAACCAGAAAAGACCACATTTAAAGGTTAAATAATAATACAGTGATGATAAACATAACAGATCAGTTTATCAAGATGAATTTTAAGAAAAGGTGGATTTTGTTGAAATTTACGAGCTTTATTTTCCACAGTTCCATAAAAAGTTGGATGTGATATTTTATCAGATGATTGCATGTACATCCAAATTTTTATATCAAATCTTTAAATTTATGAAGGAATTTAGAAAGGTAATAACTAATTTGTGGTAACGAACGAAATCCTAGGCTTTTTAATGTGTCGATTATTCCGAGATAATACGTATATTTAATTTAAACCAAACAAGTATAAAGCGCGCGTCAATGTTTTCAGTTGTCTGAAATGAAAAACAACTTGCTGTGCAACCTATGGCACGCGCGAACCACAAAAAATACTTAAATTCAATTTAAGTTACTAAAAATCAATTTTTCTCTACTTTAATT